>SJXQ01011115.1:30107-92492 GCA_006408695.1 Aepyceros melampus | reverse complement strand
GTCCGCAGGTCAGCCTGTCATCCTTGGTTGCTGCCGGGTAGCAGCCCAGCTTCTGCATGGGCACCCGGCTGCCCTGCCTGCCTGGTCAGAGGTGGCTTCAAGTGTCCAGAGCGGCTGCCGCTTCAGACGGCTGGCCCACAGGCTCCCCTCGGATCCAGGCGTCTGGGCCTCGGGGCTTGCTGCGGCTCACAAGACCCAGCTGGATCTGCAGCGCCTCAGTGGTGCTCTGGGGGTCTTGCTGGCCGCGTGGCCCGGGTCCTTGGGCGTGGCCCTTCTCTTTCGTCCAGCTGCTATGGCGATGGTGTGCACCCTCAGAGGCCCTCTGTAATCTCTACAATTTTTTTGACGTAGTATTAAGAAGAATAAAAATATCCGATGGAAAAAGAGCTAAAAATGGACTACATAAATGCCAACTACAATGGAAAAAGAATAGAAATGTGAGTAAACATGTCTTTCATGGGCTTTAAATCTGAGTTTAAATATTAATTAACTCCTCCTTCATTCTACACATTGAAATAAACTGCAAAGAATATATCTAAATAGAATAATCTTGCGAGATTAAAAACACAATGTGATATCTGTTCCAAATCAAAAGAAATTTGAGCAATGATGACAGAAATGACGTTAAATCTGTGATAGATAGTTTAAGAATATCCATCGTAAAGTTCCATCATAAAATTGTACCAGGAAGACTTTCAGACACAAGCAATAGAAAACTCCACCTAGAATGACTTAAACAATAGCAGTGTTTAATTATCTTAAATACAAGGAAGTCTGGAAATGGGTGATCTAGAACTGGTATAGCTCAATGATGTTACGAAAGATATTCTGCTACTCTGTTTTCTAAAGCTGGTTTCTTTTTTTGACTGTAGACATACTGAACCATGGTTTGCAGATTGAAATGTGGTTTGCAAATGGCTGCAACACCTCCAGACACCATGACTGTATTCAAAGCAAATAATCATGGGAGATGCTGATAAAATGAGTTTTTCTTTCTTTTTTCCCCTAACAGAAGAAAAATATTCCAAAAATTCTTTTCAGAAAATTTAATGTCAGTCTTAATGGTAAGAAATGGGTGATATGGCCCCTACTGGATGAAAAAGTGGATATCTATCTGGTGAAGAAGAATGTAGGCTTACTAATGAAGGGATTACTGATACTTGGAGCTGTGCAAATAACAGAACTAGAATGTTTTGCCTGGAAATAACAGATTGAATATCTACTGATTAAGAATAAGAATGTGTGCAACATAAACCTATAACATTAATCTAGTTCTTGGTGGGTAATCAGTTCAGTTCAGTCACTCAGTCATGTCGGACTCATTGTGACCCCATGAATCACAGCATGCCAAGCCTCCCTGTCCATCACCAACTCCTGGAGTTCAATCAGACTCACGTCCATCAAGTCAGTGGTGCCATCCAGCCATCTAATCCTCTGTCATCTGCTTCTCCACCTGCCCCCAATCCCTCCCAGCATCAGAGTCTTTTTCAGTGAGTCAGCTCTTCACATGAGGTGGCCAAAGTACTAGAGTTTCAGCTTTAGCATCATTCCTTCCAAAGAAATCCCAGGACCTATCTCCTTTAGAATGGACTGGTTGGATCTCCTTGCAGGCCAAGGACTCTCAAGAGTCTTCTCCAACACCACAGTTCAAAACCATCAACTCTTCGGCGCTCAGCTTCCTTCACAGTCCAACTCTCACATCCATACATGACCACTGGAAAAACCATAGCCTTAACTAGACGGACCTTTGTTAGCAAAGTAATGTCTCTGCTTTTTAATATGCTATCTAGGTTGGTCATAACTTTCTTTCCAAGGAGTAAGCATCTTTTAATTTCATGGCTGCAGTCACCATCTGCAGTGATTTTGGAGCCCCCCAAAATAAAGTCTGCCACTGTTTCCACTGTTTCCCCATCTATTTCCCATGAAGTGACGGGACCAAATGCCATGATCTTCATTTTCTGAAGTTGAGCTTTAAGCCAACTTTTTCACTCTCCTCTTTCACTTTCATTAAGAGGCTTTTTAGTTCCTCTTCACTTTCTGCCATAGGGTGGATAATGGGTGATGCTAAAGGGTGGGTAACAGGTGATGCCAAAATCATGTATCTGACATGTGGATATAAGCAAACTCCAATGCTCAGATGGTAGAGAATCTGCCTGCAGTGCAGGAGACCCAGGTTCAATCCCTGGGCCAGGAAGATCCCCTGGAGAAGAATGGCTCTCCACGCCAGTATTCTTGTGTGGAGAATTCCATGGACAGAGGAGTCTGATGGGCTGCAGCCCATGGGGTCCCGAAGAGTTAAATAAGACTGAGCGACTGACATTTTACATGACGATGGTAAAGTACATCTATGAAATCACCAGAGATAAGTTAAAGTGTGGTGTCCACCCATTCATTCACTTATTCATCCAGTTAGAAGCTGATCGTTATGTTTAGGTGAAGCGGTATGCTAAGTTCTAGTTGTATATTAATGAGTGAAATAATCGTTGCCCCCATAATGCTGAATTTGGTGATTGATTCAGTAAAAACTGATTAAACTTTGGAAAATCGACTATACTTACATATCACTGGTAGTTTATTTTAAAACAAATTGCTATGGTTTCCTCAGAGTTAAGTCTTGAAACTCTTAACATCTGTAAAACTGTAGAGTTAATACTTGACTAGACTTTAATTTTTCAAAATTTATTTTCTTCTGAAATATATATGGCAACTTAATGAAACACTAGAAACAGCTAGTTATCTAACAGTAAGTGAGCAATTTATCAAGCTAGCTTTATTCATACATTAAAATACAATGTGGCTATTGAAATTATTAGGCTTAGGGAAATAAGCTTGTATAGAAGTGTGTGTAAACAATAAATGAAAAATCAGATCAAATAAAAATATATCAAAACTAGTTATAATCTTCCTTATCGCTCAGAGATTTGAAAATTCCTCCTTCTTTTAATTTACCTAGGGAATGTCTCCTCATTCTTAGCAGACTGTTATCAATAACTTATCTGCTGGGAAATCTTCCCTGATATTTTCCCTATTCAACTAATTTATTAGAAATTGAACATTTCTATCTTGAACTAGTAATCTCTGTCAATTCCTATTTTGTTTGTTATTGTAGCTTAACAGAAATGAAGGTTAAATCTGACTCTTTGGGACCCCATGGACTGTAGAGTCCATGGAATTTTCTAGGCCAAAATACTAGAGTGTGTAGCTGTTCCATTCTCCAGGGGATCTTCTCAACCCAGGGATCGAACCCAGGTCCTCTGCATTGTGGACAAGTTCTTTACCAGCTGAGTCACAGAGTAAGTGGAGTTGATGAAATTCCAGTTGAGCTATTTCAAATTCTAAAAGATGATGCTGTGAAAATGCTGCACTAAATATGCTAGCAAATTTGGAAAACTCAGTAGTGGCCACAGGACTGGAAAAGATCAGTTTTCATTCCAGTCCCAAAGAAAGGCAATGCCAAAGGATGCTCAAACTACCACATAATTGCACTCATCCCCCACGCTAGCAAAGTAATGCTCAAAATTCTCCAAGCCAGGCTTCAACAGTACATGCACCATGGACTTCCAAATGTTCAAGCTGGATTTAGAAAAGGCAAATGAATCAGAGATCAAATTGCCACCATCTGTTGGAACATAAAAAAGCAAGAGAGTTCCAGAAAAACATCTACTGGTTTATTGACTATGCCAAAGCCTTTGATTGTGTGGATCACAGCAAACTGTGGAAAATTCTTGAAGACATGGAAATACTAAATCACCTGACCTACCTCCTGAGAAATCTGTATGGAGGTCAAGAAGCAACAATTAGAACTGGACATGGAACAACAGACTGGTTGCAAACTGGGAAAGGAGTACAACAAGGCTGTATATTGTCACCCTGCTTATTTAAATTATATGCAGAGTATATCATGAGAAATGCTGGGCTGGATGAAGCACAAGCTGGAATCAAGATTGTGGGGAGAAATATCAATAACCTCAGATATGCAGATTATACCACCCTTATTGCAGAAAGCAAAGAAAAACTTAACAGCCTCTTGATGAAAGTGAAAGAGGAAAGTGAAAAATGTTGGCTTAAAGCTCAACATTCAGAAAACTGGATCATGGCATCCGGTCCCATTACTTCATGGCAACTAGATGAGAAAGCAATGGAAACAGTAAGATACTTTATTATTATTATTATTATTATTATTGGCTTCAAACTCACTGCAGATGGTGACTGTTCCCATAAAGTTAAAAGGTACTTGCATGAAAAAAAGCTATGACCAACATAGACAGCTATGACCAACATAGACAGCATATTGAAAAACAGAGACATTAGTTTGCCCACAAAGGTCCATCTAGTCAAACCTATGGTTTTTCCAGTGCTCATGTATGAATGTGAGAGTTGGACTATAAAGAAAGCTGAGCCCTGAAGAGTTGAAGTTTTTGAACTGTGGTGTTGGAGAAGACTCTTTAGTCCCTTGGACTACAAGGAGATCCTACCAGTCCATCCTAAAGGAGGTCAGTCCTGAATATTCACTGGAAGGACTGATGTTGAAGCTGAAACTCCAATACTTTGACCATCTGATGGAAACAGCTGACTCATTCAAAAAGACTCTGATGCTGAGAAAGAGTGAAGGTAGGAGGAGAAGGCGGCGGCAGAGGATGAGATGGTTGGGTGGCATCACTAACTCAATGGACATGAGTTTGAGGAAACCCTGGGAGTTGGTGTTGGACTGGAGGCCTGGCGTGCTGCAGTCTGTGGGGTCACAAAGAGTGGGACACAACTGAGTGACTGAACTGAACTGATCAACATACCAGAATTAGTTGTACATGCTTCTGTCCCTGATTTGTCGACCCTTCTTTAAAGGAAGACACAGTCTGTTATTCATCTCTATATTCTTGGGACCTTAGACATGGCATTTCGTTCTGTGTCCTCAATATCTTCAGATATGTCTGTCACAGGAAAGGTGCACAGAAAATGTTTGCTGAATGAAGCCAGCAAGGACTCAGTACTGAGTGAGTGTTTTGACTTTCACAGGATCACAGTCATGTTGATGATCAGAATTGAGTTCCAAATAGGTTAATAACATTTCAGTTTCATTAAAAGCTTTTATTCTGGAGTACATGTAACACTTGATTTTTTTCATGCAAGATGTTTTTGCAATATGAAGTCTATTAAAATATACATGTAGAACTTTGAAGGTCTGTTTTTTTTAATATGAGCTCCTGATGGTTCAGTTAGATTATCTGAACCTTCATGTCTGGTCTACTGAACTCAATATCACACCTGACTCATCTTTCTTTGATTAAGCCTGCCAGGTAGTTGGCCAGACTGAATGCTGTTGGTATAGCTTATTATCCTTAAATAACTACATGCATTCTTCTCTAGTTTAAAATCCAAGATAACTCTATACTGTTTTTTTTTTTTTTTTAATGTTTTTTGTTTGGTTTGCATCTATGTGAAAACAGAGTAGGAGGGGTCTTGGTTATACAGTTGTTGTTCAGTGACTAAGTCATGTCCTACTCTTTAGATCCCATGGACTGCAACATGTCAGGCCTCCCTGTCCTTCACCATTACACAGAGCTTGCTCAGACTCCTGTCCATTGAGTCAGTGATGCCATCCAACCATCTCATCTTCTGTCATCCCCTTCTTCCCCTTCCTTCAATCTTTCCCAGCATCAGGGTCTTTTCCAATAAATCAGTTCATCACAACAGGTGGCCAGAGTAATGGAGCTTCAATTTCAGCATGAGAACTTCCAAAGAATATTCTGGATTGATTTCCTTTAGGATTGATTGGTTTGATCTCCTTGCCTTCATACAAAGAAATAGTAGAAAAGTGTCTCCTCTTTTATTATTTCCCTCTCAACAAGTTACCAAAAAATACTGTTCACTGATTTTCTATCCTTATATATGTTTCATGACAGTGTATTTTATTTAAAGATGCAAAAGCCAAAGTTTTCTGACTCTTCCTCTTGAATTAACACAGGCTTAAACAAAGGAATAAGCATAGAATGAATGGTTCAAATAAGTATGTGTACATACAAGTTCTGCCAGTCTCTGAATTTAACCTAAAATATCCTGAATCTCTACTCCAAAGTAGTAATTATGGTGCCTGATCAGTTCTATTTTTTCTTTCTTTTGTGGAGGTTTTAGTATTTATCCAATAAAGACAGCTATTAAGATTGCTTTAAAAGCTGCTGACAAAGATAGATGGAAATAGAAAGTCTTTGATGTGAAATAAGCAGTACTATTTTCATTACATGTTTTTCTACAAATCTCCATGAAAAATTAAGTTCTGTCTCCTTTTAAGGACAGGAGGTGTCTGTGTGTGTATGCGTGTGTGTGTGTGCGCCTGGACCTGTGTGTATGTGTCAGGGTGGTGGGGAGGTGAGGGAGTGATATGAAAGGTTACAATACAAAAGAAAAGAATTCTCTCCCCTTTCTCTTAGCCAAACAGTTTAGGTTTAACTGCCCTTGTTTTTGTTGGACTTGAATAGAAAAATGAAGTATTTTAATCTTCTTTTTCAAAACATACAGTCTTATGGAAATTTAAGTCAACAGCTGTTCAACTGTCAAGTCACAGGCTAAATTCAAGTCTGAGAAGAGAAGAAAATCTGTTTAAATGAAATCTTGTTTGAATGAAGGCCCTAGGTTTCAGCATTTGTATCTGAAAAAAAAAATTAAATTGTTACTAAAGTAAAGAAATGTTTCTTAGGATGACCTTTCTTTGTTGAAAATGTTAGAAAATCAATATTCAACATAAAATCAGAAACTGAAGTCTGTCAAGTGTAGGATCACCAGAAGTTTGAGGGCATTGAATGCCACAAGTCATGAACCCTTCAAGGCCAGAGATGTGACCTAGCACAATTGCCAATGTATAGGAAGTGTTCTAGAAAAAAAATGTGTGTTGGACTAGGGAACAAAAGGAACAGTCAAAGAAATCAAGTAGTCATTTTTCCCCCGTTTTCTAAAGGTCTTATATAACTGAGTTCTACTTTAGAAAGATTAATGATAGTTGGCAGGATATATAGTTGTGTGAAAGATAGGCCATTATTTGAATGTTTTTTAACAGTTGAGAAAATTAAGATATAAGCTCTTGGTCAAGAGTGGGAATAGCCTGTCTCATTATGATGCTGATTAATGGATTGATTATTTTTCTTCATATATGATAAAAGCTTTGTTCACATGTGTTTTGCTTGAAAAGGTATGATAAGATAATGTGAGTTTTTCCCAGAATATACTGGCTGCAAGTCTCTGTATCCTATAAATGTAATGACCTTGATGAAAATATACTGATTTAAACACCAGACATTAGATTTGCAGATGCAGAAAATCAACGGTGTTAACATACTAAAACTTATTATACTCTTGCAATGATTCATACTAAAGAGACTTAAGGAGAACTCATATATAAATAACATGACAATGTATTAATTTATTATGGTGGTGGTTTCTGTGGCCGTCTTCATTGTAGATGTATATCATATAGACAGAGTTGGAATCTATTAGGACTGTAGTCATTCCTGTTGAGTCAAACTCTCAGATCCCTTCAGTCAAGTAACACTCTGCTCAAAGGTGTTCTCCATTTATCACTGCTATCTTTTCTGTTTAAATTGGTCAGTGCATCATGCGCAAGTCTGAGTGATTTCTTTACCCTTTACAGTACTGTTTTTCCCAGTGTTTCCTGAACCAGATCTCTACCTCACTCTTACCTCCAAAACTTTCTCTTCCCACCATAATCTCTAGAACTGTCTATCTGGCATCATGAAAAAAGCCCTATCATTAGCTTCCTCACTTCTTTGCCATACGTGAATCTTGACCTTCAGCAGAAGATAGCACTTTAAATGCTAACTGCTTATTTTCTCACACCTGCAGTCCTGCATTGTGAGGTACTATTACCATGTGAGGTAATAATTGGTAGTATCACCATCAGTTCTGTTGCTCAGTTGTGTCCCACTGTTTGTGACCCCATGAATCGCAGCACGCCAGGCCTCCCTGTCCATCACCAACTCCTGAAGTTCACCCAGACCCACGCCCATGGAGTCAGTGACGCCATCCAGCCATCTCATCCTCTGTCGTCCCCTTCTCCTCCCTCCCCCAATCCTTCCCAGCATCAAAGTCTTTTCCAATGAGTCAACTCTTCACATGAGGTGGCCAAAGTACTGGAGCTTCAGCTTTAGCATCATTCCTTCCAAAGAAACCCAGGGTTGATCTCCTTCAGAATGGACTGGTTGGATCTCCTTGCAGTCCAAGGGACTCTCAAGAGTCTTCTCCAACACCACACTTCAAAAGCATCAACTCTTCTGCGCTCAGCCTTCTTCACAGTCCAACTCTCACATCCATACATGACCACAGGGAAAACCATAGCCTTGACTAGATGGACCTTAGTCGGCAAAGTAATGTCTCTGCTTTTGAATATACTGTCTAGGTTGGTCATAACTTTTCTTCCAAGGAGTAAGAGTCTTTTAATTTCATGGTTGCAGTCACCATCTGCAGTGATTTTGGAGCCCAGAAAAATAAAGTCTGACACTGTTTCCATTGTTTCCCCGTCTATTTCCCATGAAGTGATGGGACTGGATGCCATGATCTTCGTTTTCTGAATGTTGAGCTTTAAGCCAACTTTTTCACTCTCCTCTTTCACTTTCAGCAAGAGGCTCTTTAGTTCCTCTTTACTTTCTGCCATAAGGGTAGTGTCATCTGCATATCTGAGGTTATTGATATTTCTCCCAGCAATAGTGAGGTAATAATTACCATATTACCATGCTTTATACTCTCTACAGTGGTACTTCTAGCAATAAGTACTCCAATCTTTTATAAAACTGGTGTTAGAGTGTACACATACACTCCACACACACACAGTTTCAACTCACTTAAAACTTATATTTCACTGTACAGTTACTACCACCTTCTTATCAACAGCATCAGCAAAAACATGTAGTACAGTCCCTGTTATTTATCAAAGCTTTTGATGACTGTCTCATTAACTTTGTCTTCACCCAAATCCTGCCTTTCTGTGAAATTAAAAGACCTTTGTTCCTTGGAAGAAAAGTTATGACCAACCTTGACAGCATATTAAAAAGCAGAGATATTACTTTGCCAACAAAGGTCCGTCTAGTCAAGGCTATGGTTTTTCTAGTAGTCATGTATGGATGTGAGAGTTGGACTATAAAGATAGCTGAGCCCCAAAGAATTGATGCTTTTGAACTGTGGTGTTGGAGAAGATCTTGAGGGTCCCTTGGACTGCAGGGAGATCCAACCAGTCCATCCTAAAGGAAATCAGTCCTGAATATTCATTGGAAGGACTGATGCTGAAGCTGAAACTCCAATACTTTGGCCACCTGATGCGAAGAGCTAACTCATTTGAAAACACCCTGAGGCTGGGAAAAATTGGAGGCAGGAGGAGAAGGGAACAAGAGAAGATGAGATGGTTGGATGACATCACTGACTCCATGGACATGAGTTTGAATAAGCTCCAGGAATTGGTGATGGACAGGGAAGCCTGGTGTGCAGTCCATGGGTTCCCAAAGAGCTGGACATGACTGAGCAACTGAACTGACTTACTGACTGATTGAAATCCTGCCTTTATCATCTTTGGTAACACCAGTGTACACATGGACTCTGTAATCCTCATTTCTAAAGACTGTCCTCAGTCCCCTATTCTAAATGTTATTATAAATGTGGTTTATTTGTACTTGTTTGTTGTTATCCAGTCACTAACTTGTGACTGTTTGCGACCCCATGAACGGCAACAGCACCAGACCTACCTGTCCATCACCATCTCCCATGGTTTGCTCAAATTCATGTCCATTGAGTCGGTGATGCCATCGAACCCTCTCATCCTCTGTCGCTATGTAATCACTAATTCAGATATCATATTGTTGGAGTACAGCTTGCTTTCTTAGCTGTGGTTGTTCTGGGCCTCAGTGAAAGTTCCAGTTCATCGCCTTTCTAAATTCACATGATCCTTCAGGCATCTCATTTCTGTTATCAACATCCCTTTCCAATCATAAACACTTGCAGTAAATTTTACTCCAAATTTCTTCTTGATGACTTCTTAACGACATTGAAAGTGTCAGTTCTTTCCCATGTTTTTCAAAACTGAAATCCAGCAACGCTTCCCAGACTTCCACAGACACATCACTTCATCTCTTACTTCATTGAGAAAATATGACAATCTCTCCCTCAAATCTCCACTTCCAGGCGTACAATACTACTGAACGGCTGCTTTTATTTTGTCTTGCTTTCTCTGCTGAAGCACACGTACAAGGAAGCTCTTCCCTCATACATCCTCAGAAACATTTTCTTATAGGGTTCCCCATTATTTTTATGTGTTTAGCAACACCTTCACAATCAGGTCCTTTCATGCACACCTTCATATATACATGCACATATAACTACATAGATGTCAGTTCAATACCTGGGTCAGGAAGATCCCCTGGAGAAGGGAATGACAACCCGTTCCAGTACACTTGCCTGGAGAATTCCACGGACAGAGGAGCCTGGTGGGCTACAGTCCATGGGATCCCAACGTGACAGGCATGAGCTGGGTGGCTAACACTGTCATGCCTATACAAACATATAAGTATATATACACACATATGTATACACACACACACTTGTTCCACTTTGACTAATTTTTGTTTTCAACTTCATGAATTTTTTTACTTTTATTTATCATAACATACATATAAGGTTTGAAATACAGTGTGATTTAGCTTATTAATTATGAAATAAAATGTCTAAAATCTTCTTTTTTCAACCTGAGAACTGAACTTTTTTCTGTACTTCAAAAAATCACAAGTGTTAGTTTACAGGTGAGATGTTTGTCTATAAATTTCTAAAGACAGATTCTTCCTTTTATATGCCACCTTGATATAAATTAAGATGTGTGTTATATATGAAGGAAAAACTACTGTTTAATAGCTGTCATTCCTCTAGTGGATATATGCAAAATGTTCTCTTCTATTCATGATAGCATCTTTTAATCCACAGTGGGAAATGACATTCAAACTTCTATACTTTTCCTACTGCCTTCCTTCCTGCTGTATATATTTTCTTTCGACACTGGGAAAATTTTAACTAACTAAGCAAATACACATACGCATATCCATATATTTGTGTTACATACGCCTCCTGAGAAACCTGTGTGCAGGCCAGGAAGCAGCAGTCAGAACTGGACATGAAACAACAGACTGGTTCCAAATAGGAAAAGGAGTACGTCAAGGCTGTATATTGTCACCTTGCTTATTTAACTTATATGCAGAGTCATCATGAGAAACACTGGGCTGGAAGAAGCACAAGCTGCAATCAAGATTGCCAGGAGAAATATCAATAATCTCAGATATGCAGATGACACCACTCTTATGGCAGAAAGTGAGGAGGAACTAAAAAGCCTAATGATGAAAGTGAAAGAGGAGAGTGAAAAAGTTGGCTTAAAGCTCAATATTCAGAAAACGAAGATCATGGCATCTGGTCCCATCACTTCATGGGAAATAGATGGGGAAACAGTGGAAACAGTGTCAGACTTTTATCTTTTGGGGCTCCAAAATCACTGCAGATGGGGATTGCAGCCATGAAATTAAAAGACTCTTACTCCTTGGAAGAAAAGTTATGAACAACCTAGATAGCATATTCAAAAGAAGAGACATTACTTTGCCAACTAAGGTCCGTCTAGTCAAGGCTATGGTTTTTCCAGTAGTCATATATGGAAGTGAGAGTTGGACTGTAAAGAAAGCTGAGCACAAAAGAATTGATGCTTTTGAACTGTGGTGTTGGAGGAGACTCTTTGAAAGTCCCCTGGACTGCAAGGAGATCCAGCCAGTCCATTCTGAAGGAGATCAGCCCTGGGTGTTCTTTTTAAGGAATGATGCTGAAGCTGAAACTCCAGTACTTTGGCCACCTCATGGGAAGAGTTGACTCATTGGAAAAGACTCTGATGCTGGGAGGGACTAGGGGCAGGAGGAGAAGGGGACGACTGAGGATGTGATGGCTGAATGGCATCACCGACTCGATGGACGTGAGACTGAGAGACTGAATGGAACTGACTGAACTGATACATTTTGATGTATAAATATGTGCTGAAGTTTGCATATTGGTTGTGCGTATCTGTGCTTGTTATTTATGGCACAGTAGCAATGCACAGTGTTTATGTAGTTCCCCTGTCACCTGCTGTCACCATAACAACAATAACAACAAACAAAATATATAGTTATTGTTAAATATCATTTCACCATCTATATCTGAGGTTCTTTCCTTCCAAACTGAATATCATAATTTTAGAAGTTATATCTGCATTTTAAAATGAACAACCACCGGTTTTCTATTTGCAGTTGACTTTGGCCATCTAATCGGTTGCATTTGCTTCATAGAAATGTATAGTTTAATGACCATTACCTTGATAGCTCATCTCTTATGGTGCAGTTTCATTATATCACTGTGGTTTCCTAGACTTTCCTCAGGTTTATGACCCAAACATCCTTTCTTCCATAGCTCTTTAGTCATGAATGAAATTTTCATTATTTTCAACAAGAGACAGGCTAGGTAGCAACGGAAGCTTGTGTTGTTGATTATGCTGTGAATGTTATTATCATTAGCAGTAGTAGACACTAATTAAATGGCCTTTGCACAGTAAACTAAATAGATTATTGAAAACTGGCATTCGTTCACAGGAAACTTTTGTCCTTAAGAAACATGATAAACTTCACCCCACCCTAAAAAAGCACAGTACTATTTAAATTTGCTTCATGGAACTATAAACCTTAGACTTGGAGGCAAGTTAGTTGCCAGCTAATTCAAAGTTCCCCTGGTGGGTTTGAGTTCCTGTTCAACCTCCCTTCGCTGTAAAGTTCCTGTGCTTTCTGAGGAGGAAAGATCCACCATTAGACAGATCTAAGAGTTACACAGTCCTTTCTTTTCCTGGAATAAAGCTCAGAATAAGTTCTAGGTGAATTTACCTAAGACAGGGTTATGGTCATGATAACCTCTGAATATTAGGATTATTATTTTTAACACTGGACTGAAATAGTTTTTCCCCACCCCTCCCCATGCAGAGGGAAAAACGTCAGCTAATGGGGTTTTCAACAGATTTTTGGGAGGCACTTCAGTGTAAGATATAAGGAAGGTGCTTGAGACAGTTTCATGACAATTGTTCTGCTATCTACAGTTGGTGTTTATTTCTTGGTCAAAACGGTAGAGAGGAGAAAACAGGGTAATAAGAGTGACTCTATCCTGTGCATAAACTCCTAAACTTATTTTATGTATTTCATGCTGAGGATGTTCTATTTAGAGGATATGTCTGAGTGTATATTTATATTTGAAGAGATTAATGCATGTTTTTAGAGCGTGAATTTCTATTTAAAAACAAAACAAAACACCTCTTTGGGTATCATGTTAGCTTTCTGTGGATGCCGTTACAAAATACCACAAATCAAGTGGTTTAGACGATAGAAATCTATTTTCTCAAGGCTGAAAGTTCAAGATCAAAGTGGTAGCAGGCTTGTGAGGGCTGTGATTGAGAATCTGTTCCCAGGCTCTCTTCTAACTTCTGGTGGAGTGCTGACATCTTTGGCATTTTTGTCATTCGCTGGCTTGTAAGTGAGATTTCTGCCTTTATATTCACATAGTGTTTTCCCTGTGTGTGTATCTAAGTTCAGGCTTCCCTATTTTTTAAGGACACAAGTCACAGTGTGTTAAGAGCCCACCCTACTCAGTATGACCGCCACCTTAACTAATTACATCTGCATCAACACCATTTTAAGTTACATTTTGAGGAAGCCCTGAAGGGGTTAGCGCTTCAACACGTGAATTTTTGGAAGGCATAATTCAATCCATAACAGATATGTGAATAATATGCCCAGTGCTTAGGGAAGAAAACTCTAATCCATGAACCATGGGGATCTTCGAAATCTTAAATAGATGGTAAAGAATTCCAAATATAGTGATGATTATAAGCAAAATCCTGAAGGAATATAGCTCCATACATACAGTTAATCGAATGAGGGTCAGGGTTAAGCTTTTCTTCACAGTGATTTTAAATTCTAAGATATAAGAGAGTACCCACTTTGTGACTATAACTGTAATCTGTGCAGGATTCCTGCAAAAGAGATAAAGTTTTTTTTATTTGTTTGTTATTTTAAGAAAGATTATAGTTAGATTTCAGTTATGTAAATGAAGAGAAAACTAGTATAGAAAATTTAAAGTAACAAATAAAATGTTGTTTTCAATAGAATAGTAAGATTTATCTTCTAGTATAGAGGTTGCTTAACTTGGTTTTGTGTCACAGGAATTTTCTGTGGACAGCTAGAGATGGAAAATGTATGGTTCTGCTGTTTACCTCTGTGTAACTTGGGACTTACAAGATTAACTTTGAATCTAGAAACCACAGATATAGCATTGCTACATATGCAATGGGAAAGTAAGTTAACATAACGATGGTGTGATAATACAGAGATTTTGCTCGGGAAATATTCTGCTATTCTTTAGTTTTGTGCTCTTCAGCTTTCACTGCCCCTGTACTTACCAGGAATGTGACTGGCCATGACCCCAGCACGCAATGATTTTGACAAAGGTGTGGAGATTATCTGTAAACGTACGTCTGCTGAAGAAAGTACGCACATACCCTCAATGTGGAATATGACTCAGAAAGTAAAATTAATAATTTCTCAAATTGATTCTCTAATAGCATCAAGCTTATTCATTTGTTGTAAAATCATATGCAAAGAAAATAAATCTTTAAAAATCAAATCTAGAAAAGTTGCCACACATTTACCTCCTTAATACCTGCTACCTTTGACCAGATCTCACTTCTTCTTAAGACCTTAAAAATCCTAACACTTACATTTCTTTTTTTGGATTTACATGTTTATTCTATTAAAGTCATATCTAATAATAGCTGTTAATCAAACTTCGTGGCAGTAAAAAATACAAACATCCCTGCTTCTTAATGACAGTAAAAGTAGCAAGAGAAAGTCTTTAATTCTTTAAAGAAAATTTAAAGCAAAAACTTGTTAATCTCTGCATCAATAGAAAGTAGGGCAAAACATTAACTGGATATCTGGTCACTAACCCCTGTTGAGATTATTCTCAACAGCTTTGCATCCTAAAAATCTAATCATTATATTTTAACGTAAATCTATAACATGGGGGAGAATGAGAAGTACATTTAGATATTTCCAGAAAAAAAAATTTTTTTCAAACTATTGCCTTTGCAATAGGGGAGTGTTCATCTTTCGTGTTCATCTGAAATATGATTCTCTATAGTTAACATTTTAAATGTGTTAGCTGAGTTTTAATGCAATTAATTTCCCTAATGGATTGATGAGTGTCTTTACACAATAAAAATGGACATGTTCCCTTGAATAGTTCTGCCTGGAATTTTGTTTTAGTGATAGGTCCTGTGAAAGGTCATTAGCAGATTTTTTTCTGCAACCACAATATTTGCTTCAGCTTACTTTAGTGAACAAGTTGTTATCTTAACCTCAAGCGCATTTCTGAATATTTTCTAAAATCAGATAGCCATTTCCAGATCTTTAAAGACAAAATAAAATAAATCTTATTTGTTGATTATGTATAATTAGGAAAACAAAAGTAGTTGAGAAAATTGAAAATTAAGTATAAACTTTTCAAATAAGGTACATGGACTATTCATTGGAACTCAAAAAATATGTATATCAATTTTAATTTTTGTTGGGCACGTGTGAATATTAAGATTCTTAATCATGGTGACTGATTCATTTATCCATCCTTTGTTTTTCTTTGTTAAAATGTGATTATTTTTAGCCCAAGTGCAAAATGGAAAATATTTTATTAAATTATGTATGCACATGCAGTTATAAGCACTACATTTAGAGGCACTTGAGCATTCATTTTCACTCGCTGTTCAGATTTGTTTAAATACTAAACTTAGCAGGTGTGGCTCATATCTACAGTTCTTAAATTCCATAACCAGAAAAAATAGATTTTTTTCCCATAAATTCCTTAATGGTAAAATCTGATCTCATGAGAATCAGCCTGGTTGTAACATCTGAGGTCACTGTCACTTAGTGTGAACAATCAGAGGTTTCACAGCAGAAATGTTAATGTTTTGCTTGCTGGCCTGTTGGAAAGGTTTAAGGTGGATATATTGTATTACCTTTCCAAATTCTTACAAAATTCTGAACTCCTAAAAAAACCTGGCCCCAGGGATTTTCATGGAGAAATTGTGGACTTGTGTCTCCTCTCTTCTTCGCTAGAGGAGCTTTGTAAATGTTACAAAGTTATCCAGCACAGTGATTTTGTCTGTGTATTTGTTTGTTTGTAGGTATGAAGCTGACATTCTCGTGACCCATTTTGTGGACAGAGATATATGCATTTTGAAAGACTGAAATTATTCTTCCTTCGGAGGTTTTGCTGCATTGCTATTAACACAGAAGAGGTTTCCTACATGTTCACGTGGTAAGTCAGAAGGTCTTCCAATAACACTGGTAATAATTTTGACAGCATTGGTCTTTGTTGGTGGTGGTGATAGCTATGGATATCATTACTAAGTGTGTTGTTGGAATGATTAATTTGTGACAGGCAAAATAACTCATTGAATATAATCTCTTTATGGCTAGAAAACATAGTTCGTTTTGCCATGATGATGCATGGGTAAGGGAATCTGAGATGCTACAGGATCAGATGAGATTTTTGGCTTTTAAGATTGAAAAGTTCAATGTTAGAGGAAGAAGTTCTCTTGGGAAACAGTCTCATTATATGCCCAATGTTAGTAGCATTTCTCTGATAGATACAATTTTCATTTTCCTGGTTTTATTCCAATAGTCCTAGTCATATCTTTTTGTATTACTCAAGATAACTCAATATTTTACCTCCTGGTAAAAGACTCCTTTCATTTCCATTTCCTGCTCCTGCATTACCTAATAAAACCTTTGGTTTAAATTTGCTGTTCTTTAATATCTTTTAATTATATTATCTGAACCTTAGTTTATGATTCACCTGTTTTTTACTACTATGAGTTTCCCTCACAGATATGGTCAGAGCTCCTTAACGAGAATAATGATACATCGTCACACACAACAGTAGAATCAAATGCAGCAATTCATATCTTTATGTCTTTTTTTCCTAACCATTCTGGGATATTATAGGTATTTTCTGCCAACAGTCAGCTGTTCTCTAATTTCTACTAAGGCAAATTAAACCTAATAAAAATGATGACTTTATAATAATTAAAAGCCAAAAAAAGCTGATATTCCCCCTATTTAACAGTTGCAAACATCAGACCGACTTTCCCTTCTATAATTAGCAAAGATTTGACATTTTGCTATTTTTTGTTTCTTTTTCTTGCCTGACTTTTTAAAATTACTATCTTCTTCATTTACAGATCCTAAGGTTTCTTATTTAGAAAATTTCAAACTCGGTCTGCTATATTGTTGCTGTTTTTCTCTTAACCTATTTTCATTTATTTTAATGCTGTTAGGAAATTAACTGAAAATTTCCACTTCTATCAATACCTGGTGCTTAGTAAAATAACTTGTACGATAAGAGAGTGAATGTCATATAAGGTATAGTCCTAACAAAACTTGCCGTTGTCACTTCTGCACTTTGTAAAACTTGTCAGAAAATGTTAAAACAGATCTGAAAATCAGCAAGTACACTATTTTTTCTTGTAGAATAACACTTAAGACTTCTATTTCCCTGTCCAAAATGTTCAATGTTTCCTTGTGACATAATTGTGGCTATCTAGGTCCTTTGAATTTTGTTACATCACCTGGTTAGTTTATACACAACACACACCTGTGAGTTGGGTGTTTACTGGGATGAAATTGATTCATGAATCAAGTTAATGTTGGCTGAGCTCTTTTGCTAGCCTCTCTTCATTCACTGTTTTTATACAGGTCTGCAATATTGGTACTATGCAATTATCATTTTACTAATGAAGAAATTAAGGCTTAGAGATTAAAAAACAAAACAACAAACACAAGCCAGGTGGGGTCAGTGTGCATCAAATAATACAGATTAGATCAAATAGTAGAAAACATGTTGAAAGCTAGTGTCTTCCCAGGTTTTCTGTGAAATCTTTCTTAGAATGTTGGACAAACGATTGAACAATGAACGAGGTAAGCAATATAAACATTAAACAATATTTGCTCTTGTATCTGAAACACAACTGGAGGTTCTCAGTATCAGTTTAAAACTTTCTACTGTGTTTTTGTAGATAATAATAACCGAATGCAATACATCATTTTAGATTTTTCCCTTCCATATAATAAAACTACAGTACTTAAATTCATTTACTTCTAGAGATTCTGAGACTGGGATTTTATGGCACCACTAATTAAAAAAAGAGACTAGAAGAGAAGGATGTAGGACATATATTTCTCTTTTTAAAAATGTCTCTCCTTTTTCCAATTTTCCACCTGACTGATGATACCCGGAGAAAGTAAGTAAATACATTTCTTTAAAATTAGTATTAACTAATCCTGATAACTTAATTTCAACCTTAGCATCCTAACTGTACTAAAACTTAATGGATGATGGGTTTTGTTGCAAATATAATCCTGCTGCTGCTGCTGTTGCTTCAGTCGTGTCCAACTCTGTGTGACCCCATAGACAGCTGCCCACCACGCTCCCCCGTCCCTGGGATTCTCCAGGCAAGAACACAGGAGTGGGTTGCCATTTCTTTCTCCAATGCATATAATGCTTACAGGTTGTTTAAAAATGCAATGTTTTCGCTGTTGTTTTTTACTGTCTTTTCTAAACCACTCTCTCATTTTCTGCCTTCTTTGTCTAATAATGTTGGTGCCCACCGCTATCACACTGTCCTCTGGATGGCCAGATTCTGCTGTGGCTCAGTCCACAGCTACCCCTCACCACAGTGTGTCAACACGCAGCATTTGTTATTTTGTGGTCAACTTAAAAACTTTATTCTCCAGTTGCTAATTCTCTCAACTGTTTTAAAGTTAATTCTTTGAGCAAAGTAATGTTAAGAAAGTTAAGGATAGTTGGAGGGTCTGCCTTTAAAGATATTAAATTTATCAGTGGGGAGAAATTTATTAAAGAGGTACAAATAAACACACATACTGTGCATAGATCCTTTTCCTTTTATTATTTCACATAATTTCTGTATACTTTTGAGTGTGTTGATTTTTTTTTTTCAATCATTGATTCTGAAACACCTCCTCCAAGTTCCTGAGACAAGAATTTCTATCCTCTGGTTTCTTATCTCCACCTTTATTCCTCAGCATCTAATCCTATACAAAACTCAATCATTTATATGGTAGAAGGTACACATTTTTAGTTGGATCTTAGATTAGGTGAAAATTATAATGATTATGACAGCATTCTGTGTAGTTTTCTTTCTCACTCTTTTTTCTTTACTCATTCTCACATTGATCTAAGCACTTAGTTCTATTAACTTC
Source organism: Aepyceros melampus (assembly GCA_006408695.1). Classification (NCBI taxonomy): domain Eukaryota; kingdom Metazoa; phylum Chordata; class Mammalia; order Artiodactyla; family Bovidae; genus Aepyceros; species Aepyceros melampus. The sequence continues at coordinate 73,122 of SJXQ01011115.1, read as the reverse complement.
ACCTTAGAGAAGCATGTGTGCTGTATGCTGTTGCTTCAGTCATGTCTGCTTTGTGTGACCCTATGGGCTTCCTTGGTGGCTCAGAGGTTAAAGCATCTGCCTGCAATGCAGGAGACCTGGCTTCAATCCCTGGGTCAGGAAGATACCCTGGAGAAGGAAATGGCAACCCACTCCAGTACTCTTGCCTGGAGAATCCTATGGATGGAGGAGCTTGGTGGGCTACAGTCCACGGGGTCACAAAGAGTCAGACATGACTGAGCGACTTCACTTTCACTTTCACTTTCACGGGCTATATAGCCCACCAGGCTCCTCTGTCCATGGGATTCTCCAGGGAAGAATACTGGAGTGGGTTACCATGCCCTCTCCAGGAGATCTTCCCAACGCAGGGATCAAACCTGTGTCTCATGTCTCCTGCATTGGTGGACAGGTTCTTTACCACTAGAAGCCCTAGAGAAATGTGGGCAAGATTATTCTCAGAGAGATACTGAAGGTGAACACATTTTGTACCAGAGAGGAAAGAATGAGTAATGAATCAGAAATCCTCTAGTTCAGAGCATGATTGATCTTCGTCGACAAAGATGAAGACGTTCCCTATGGAAATCACAATCACTCTCTGTAAGGAACATCAGGAAGGGATGCTTATCTTTTGTCATTCATGCGTCGTCACCACTTACAATAGCATCTGAGACCCAACAGGAACTCAATAAATACAGCTTGACTGATTGAGTTCATTTCCCATTTATTGGATTGTGATCATGCCGCCTGGCAGAGGTTGGGGATGCTTTTAAAGAGGCATCACAGGGAAATCAGGCCATAAGTTTGGGAAGAAGAAAAATTCAGATGAAAACTGAGTAAATTAAGTCAAGTTCATCATCAGTCTTTGGGATTATATATCATTTGAGAAATAGCCTCTGTAGCTGCAGGCAGCAGCACTATTTAGGACAGAATGGGATCTGTAGAGTGAAGTGTAAGGAGAAGTATTTTATCAGAAGCTGGAGATCATGTAGTTTCCAGCCAAATGATCTTTTATTCACTGCCTCAGGCCTCATACTGTGTTGAACATTCCACATGTACCGTAAAGTTCCTGAGAATTATAATTATTAATAATATTATATTATATATTAATTATTATTATAATAGTGATTGCTGTTGTGTGATAATTATTGCAATAAAACATAATCTTCACCCAACCCTTTGTGAATTGTTATTCCAATTTTATAGAAAAGGAATCTAAGAGGGTACAACTTGCCTAAGGTCACACAGATGGTAAATGGCAGTCCCATGACCCGAAGCCCAGATTTTCTAATCATAACACTCATGCTCTTTAGCACTAAGGGATTCTGTACCATAAAAATTAAATCTCTGATAATTTACATTTTTGCACAGGTCACATAGTTTGACTTCACCTTGAATTATACAATTTTTCCACCAGTTGAAAATGAATACTTTTCCATCTTTCAAGCTCTATCTTCCTTGCAAAAGAACCTCTTGGAGTTTTGTATAAAATTAGGGCAGATATTTTTAAAAAGAATTAGACATGTTGGAGCTTATCAATCATGCCTAGAAATTTTATACTCTGGGTGGTGGTTTAGTTGCTAAGTTGTGTCTGACTCATGTGATCCCATGAACTGTTGCCTGCTAGGCTTCTCTGCCCATGGGATTTTCCAGGCAACAATACTGAAGTGCTTTGCCATTTCCTTCTCCAGGGGATTGTCCCAACCCAGGGATTGAACCCGGGTATACTGCACTGCAGGCAGATTTTTTACTGACTGAGCTACCAGGGAAGTCCATACCCTGAGAGGCAAAGACATCTCAAATCATATAACCTCAGTTCAGTTCTGTTCAGTCGCTCAGTTGTGTCCAACTCTCTGCGACCCCATGAATCGCAGCACGCCAGGCCTCCCAGTCCATCACCATCTCCCAGAGTTCACTCAGACTCATGTCCATCGAGTCAGTGATGCCATCCAGCCATCCCATCCTCTGTCGTCCCCTTCTCCTCCTGCCCCCAATCCTTCCCAGCATCAGAGTCTTTTCCAATGAGTCACCTATTTGCATGAAGTGGCCAAAATACTGGAGCTTCAGCTTTTTTTAGATCCTTCCTTCCAAGAAACACCCAGGGCTTATCTCCTTCAGAATGGACTGGTTGCACCTCCTTGCAGTCCAAGGGACTCTCAAGATTCTTCTCCAACACCACAAACGCATTAATTCTTCGGTGCTCAGCTTTCTTCACAGTCCAACTCTCACATCCATACATGACCACAGCAAAAACCATAGCCTTGACTAGATGGACCTTTGTTGGCAAAATAATGTCTCTGCTTTTGAATATGCTCTCTAGGTTGGTCATAACTTTCCTTCCAAGGAGTAAGCATCTTTTAATTTCATGGCTGCAGTCACCATCTGCAGTGATTTTGGAGCCCCCCAAAATAAAGTCTGACACTGTTTCCCCTGTTTCCCCATCTATTTGCCATGAAGTGATGGGACCAGATGCCATGATCTTCGTTTTCTGAATTTTGAGCTAGATATTTGTAAATAATGGAGTGGTGGGCGTATTATGATATGGGGAAGACATATCATAACCACATAGTGATTTTTGAGAAAATTCTGTCTGAGAAAGAAAGCAGAAGCCTTTAAATGTTCTGTGCTCCAGCCAGGGTCCCAATATTGCCTTTGTTATTTGTGAATTATGTTTTCTTAACACCTCTTCTTGTTGCTAAGTCATGTCTAACTCTCTGTGACCCCCATGGACCGTAGCATGCCAGACCCCTCTGTCCTCCACTATCTCCTGGGTTTTGTTCAAATCCACGTCTGTTGGGTATGTGGTGCCGTACAGTCACCTTGTCCTCTGTCGTCCTCTCCTCCTGCCTTCAGTCTTTCCCAACATCAGTCTTTTCCAGTGAGTCGAGTCTTTGCATCAGGGGGCCAGAGTATTGAAACTTCAGGTTCAGCAGCAGTCCTTCCAATGAATATTCAACAGTAGACTTTCTATACATTTTTTTTTTTGCTTTTATAAATCGTCACTCTTCTAATCATCTTTGAATTATTTTATTATACATGTATATATTCTTACTGCTCAAAATCCATTCTGTTTTGTTTTAAAAGAAACTTAACAGTATTTAAATTATTCCCTTTATCCCCAAGATGTCTGCTTAATACTAAGAATCCTGGGTTTGCCTAAAGAAAGAAAAAGTAGCTGCTAAGTGTCTTTATGCATGCAAATGGTAGCTTTGATGGGCCCTGGTCTGTTGTACTGCTTTCTCTTTAGGGAGAAAATACTACAGCCCTTGCAACTTTCTCATATCACTAATACCTACAACATGTTAATCTGCAATAGTCACGTAAGCACTGTTTCTAGAACACGGAACATTCCTGTTCATAGTTTGACAATCTATCTGTTGAAAATGGACGATAGTCTTTTGAGAAAACTGCTCGTAGTCATTGGCTGTCATTGATTATCTATATTTGCCAGTGTCTGGAAGAAGGGAAATCATTGTGAATTACTCAGATTGCATATAAATATGTTAATAAGTATATGTGGCAATATTGAAATATATTATTTCCCCAAACTTGAAAAAAATATCTACTGGTCTAAGGAAAGGGATAAATGACACACAACACAAGCCAGTTCCTCCTGTATACCCTCCTTCAGTTTTCTTCAAAGTTACCATTTCTAACTCTGCAAGGTGACCTCCCCATGCATGCTCACAACAGCGTTTTGCCTCAGACACTCCAAAATGGCTCTGAAAATTGCTGTGAAAAAGATACTTGGCCATTTCCTGAGAATCAGAACGACTCAGAAGCTGAGCACATATGTGAACAGCTGATACTGGGTTCTGTGAGTAGTTTCCCATTTCTGATACATTATTCTCTTCATAAATGAATGTGATATTCTCCCAGATAACAATCTGTACAGGAAGGAAAAGAAAAAAGGGGCAGTGTGGATCACTGAGACTGTCTTCAAGCAGCATTCGATGCATCCAGGCCTTGGAAAGGGCTGAAAATGCATTAACCTGTGGCAAACATGTATTATTGGTTTTCTATATCAAGTTGTTCACATCTTTTAAAAACACAGTGGACAGTATGTACTGAGAGTATTTATCATGGCACTTAACCCACTTTGAAAGAAAACTCTAATGCCCTGGGGAGAGCTTCCATTACCAAGATATTCAATATTCATCTTGGCCTAAGTGCAACCTCTAAAGATAAAGTCCTATTTAAATAATCAATTCTTCTCATTGCTCTACCCAGCAATGACTGGAAATGACTCCAAAGAAAAGAGGAGTAGGATCAGTTCAGTTCAGTTCAATTTGGTCACTCAGTCGTGTCTGACTCTTTGCGACCCCATGAATAAGAAACTTTAAAATAAATCCTTTTTATCTTAAATTTGAAAAAAAATTTTTCTTTCTCACTCTCATCATTTGTGTTTGCCAGTGCATACTGTGAGTAAACCTGTGCTTCAGCATAAACCACTCGATGAAATTGTGGATTATATCAAGTCTTCTGGGTGGAGTTGGGATTTGTTTAGAACAAAAATAAAAGCAAATTAAAGAACATTGGATTATAAAGAGCAACTTATGACATATCTTGACATTCATGATTATTTTATTAAGCAAGTCAAGTTTGCATTGAGAAGAGAGGCATTTGAGTGTGTTCTCCTTGTTGGACACAGATCAAGAGAGTGGATACTGACTCGTGGTGTTAGAAAGTTTCCAATGAAAGACAAGTGGAACTAGTTATTGGGAGAGTAACCTGAGTTTGGGAGAGTAACTGGTTATTCTGACACTGCAAAAGCCCAGCAAATCTGCATACATACTGAAATGAGCATGCTGTGGGCCTGGAAGAGTTCCATTTTATGACAAGGCATGAATTACCTTAGTTTGTTATTCTTTATTGATCAAAAAACTTGGCAGTAATGGAATCCTGCTTCATTATGGTGCCGTGTAGAGAAAACCACTGCCAAAGTAACAACAATCAGAGGAATAATTCATGATTATAATAATTCAAGACACTTTGCACTCTATCAATTGATCTTCACAAAGTGTGGTTTTGTTGAGAGACAAAAAAGACCTATTGATGGTTTTTCAGTGCTTCATGTAATGTCTGTTTTTGCTTAGTTACATGGGTTTATGTGACTTCCATGTTGAGCGAGTGTCATGCTAGATATTTGATTCGTATGCGGCAAATATTGGTCAATCTGAGCCTGTCTTGTTGGATTCTACTTCACCTTATTATTCTGGCATGGCTTGTACTGTCCTCAAACTTGAGGTCAATGAACAGGTTCTGGTCTACAGATGGACATTATTAGGTTCTAGAGCAAAACTCCACTCCCTTCAAAATACTGGTCACTTTTCAAATAGAGCTAAAGTTTCCCGGCTGTCCCTCCTCAGTGGGTTTCCTGTCACCCACAGGGCTCCTCATAGCTTAAAGTCATCAAATTCCTTTTCTAATTTTATGGTGGAAGGATAGATAAAGGACATATTTCCTGAGGCATTTGGGAAGTTTAATTGTATTTCTGTAACTTAGTTTCTCCTAAAGAGGCTATTTTTTTTTTAAAGAAAAAAATGAAGATAAATAAAACAGAAGATTAAATTCTTCCCTATCATTACAACTATTTTATTATACTACATGCAGTATAATTGTGTGTGTGTTTTCCTGTTCACCATTGATGTGTGTGCATTTATTATTTTATCTAGGTTTTTATTTAGTCAATTTTTGCACAATGAGACAAAAAAGGTAATTGTTATTCTTTAACCCTGGTTCATTAAATCAGTTAGTGCTTGATATTGTTAATCCTACTAGGGTGAGAATGGGCAGGTGGAGGGAGGTGAGTGCTTACTCTTTTCTGTTATAACTTTTCTTATCTCATTGTTTGGTATTTACCTGCAATTTTCTTTTTTAATTCTTCATGTAAAGAGGGACACATATTCTGAAAGTATATGTAATAGATTTATCTGGGTAAAATATTTTACACCTCTAACTTTTAAATTGCATTGTATTTTTGTTTAATGTGATCACTGTTTCTCAGGAGGAATGCTACCTAGAGTTAGTACACATTTAGAAAGGAGATAGTCACCCATAGAATGATAGGTATTTATTTACTTTGACTATGACAGGAAAGAAAAGGTATTATGCATGGAAAACTATGCTATTTGTGTCAGTCTATTCACTGAACAACTTTATTCTATTTATTCTCACTTTAGACTCTTTAGTGTGTCAATGGAGACACGATATTGTTGGAATTGGCAACGTGTGCATGAAATACACAGGTTTCTCTCACTCTTAGACTGAATTTTTAGGGAGTGTTTTAGTCTGGGTTCTTTAGAGAAATAGAACCAACAAGATATATATATATATATATATATATATAACTGGATTATGTAGTCATGAAATCAGAGAAGAGCTACGATTTGCAGTGAGCAAGCTGGAGACAAAAGAGAAGGGATGGTATAATTCCAGTCTTAGTCTGAAGGCAGAAGATCTATGTCTAAGCTCAAAGACAGTCAACAGAGGGCTAATTCCCACTTATAAGACTTTTGTTACTAATGACTCTGTTCATTTCCAAAGCAAACCATTCAATATCACAGTAATCCAAGTCTATGCCCCAACCAGTAATGCTGAAGAAGCTGAAATTGAACGTTTGCTTGAAGATCTACAAGACCTTCTAGAAATAACACCCAAAAAAGTTGTCCATTTCATCATAGGGAGCTGGAAGCCAAAAGTAAGGAGTCAAGAGATACCTGAAATAACAGGCAAGTTTGTCCTTAGAGTACAAAATGAAGCAGGGCAAAGGTAATAGAGTTTTCCCAAGAGAACGCACCAGTCATAGCAAACACCCACCTCCAACAACACAAGAGAAGACTCTACCCATGGACATCACCAGATGGTCAACACTGAAATCAGATTGATTATATTCTTTGCAGCTGAAGATGGAGAAGCTCCATAGAGTCAGCAAAAACAAGACCAAGAGCTGATTGTGGCTCAGATCATGAACTCCTTATTGTAAAATTCTGACTTAAATTGAAGAAAGTAGGAAGACCACTTGGCTATTTAGGTATGACTGAAATCAAATCCCTTCTGATTATATAGTAGAAGTGAGAAATAGATTTAAGGGACTAGATCTTATACAAAGAGTGCCTGATGAACTATGAACAGAAGTTGGTGACATTTTATACAGGAGGAGTGATCAAGACCATCCCCAAGAAAAAAAATGAAACAGAGCAAAATGGTTGACTGAGGAGGCCTTACAAATAGCTGAGCAAAGAAGACAAGTGAAAGACGAAGAAGAAAAGGAAAGTTATACCCATCTGAATGCAGAGTTCCAAAGAATAGCAAGGAGAGATAAGAAAGGATGGAAAAGACAAGAGATCTCTTCAAGAAAATTAGAGATGCTGAGGGAACATTTCACCTAAAGATGAGCTCAATAAAAGACATAAATGGCATGGACCCAACAGAAGCACAAGATATTAAGAAGAGATGGCAAGAAGAACTGTACCAAAAGATCTTTCTCAACCAGATAACCACGATGGTGTGATCATTAACCTAGAGCCAGAAATCTAAGAGTGTGATATCAAGTAGGCCTTAGGAAGCATCACTATGAACAAAGCTAGTGGAGGTAATGGAATTTGAGCTGAGCTATTTCAAATTCTAAAAGATGATGCTATGAAAGTACGGCACTCAATATGTCAGCAGTGGCCACAGGACTGGAAAAAGTCAGTTTTCATTCAAATCCGAAAGAAAGGCAATGCCAAAGAATGTTCAAACTAGCACACAATTTTTGTCATCTCATATGCTAGCAAAATAATGCTCAAAATTCTTCAAGCCAGGCTTCAACAGTACATGAACAAAGAAATTCCAGGTGTTCAAGCTGGATTTAGAAAAGGCAGCGGAACCAGAGATCAAACTGCCAACATCCGCTGGATCATCGAAAAAGCAAAAAAATTCCAGACAAATGTCCAACTACTTCAGTGACTATGCTAAAGCTTTAGACTGTGTGGATCACAACAAACTGGAAAATTCTTCAGGAGATGGGAATACCAGATCATCTTACCTGCCTTCTGAGAAATCTGTATGCAGGTTAAGAAACAACAGTTAGAACCAGACATGGAAATATGGACCTGTTTCAAATTGGGAAGGGAGTACATCAAGGCTGTATATTGTCACTCTGCTTATTTAACTTATATTCAGTCTACATCATGTGAATTTCAGGACTGAATGAAGCACAAGCTGGATCAAGAATGCTGGGAAAAATATCAATAATCTCAGATACGCAGATGACACCACCCTTATGGCAGAAAGTGAAGAAGAACTAAAGAGCCTCTTGATGAAAGTGAAAGAGGAGAGTGAAAAAGTTGGGTTAAAGCTCACCATTCAGAAAACTAAGGGCATGGCATCTGGTCCCATCACTTCATGGCAAATAGATGGGGAAACAGTGGAAACAGTGTCAGACTTTATTTCTTGGGCTCCAAAATCTCCTCAGATGGTGACTACAGCCATGAAATTAAAAGACACTTGCTCCTTGGAAGAAAAGCTATGACCCATCTAGACAGCATATTAAAAATCAGAGATATTACTTTGCCAACAAATGTCCATTAGTCAAAGCTATGGTTTTTCCATTATGGATGTGAGATTTAAACCATAAAGAAGGGTGAACACCGAAGAATGATGCTTTTGAACTGTGGTGTTAGACAAGACTCTTTAAAGTCCCTTGGACTGTGAGGAGATCCAACCAGTCAATTCTAAAGATATCAGTCCTGAGCATTCATTAGAAGGACTGACGTTGATGCTGAAACTCCAATATTTTGGCCACCTGATTGGATGAACTGACTCCTTGGAAAAGACCTTGATGCTGAGCAAGATTGAAGACAAGAGGAAAAGTGAATGACAGAGGATGAGATGGAAAGATGGCATCTCAGATTCAGTGGAGATGAATTTGAGCAAGCTCTGTGAGATGGTGCAGGAAAGGGAAGTCTGGCATGCTACAGGCCATGGAGTTGCAGAAAGCAGGACACCACTGTGAGCCTGAACAACAACAACAAAACCTTTTTTCCCCACTTATTGTGACCTTTCTACTTACCTATTGAAGATCCCCCTCCAAGTATCACATGACCACTTATCACATATCATAATAACAGCATATTAATTCTAAAGCTAATGGATGAATGATGCCCACCCACCTTGGAGAGGAAAATCTACTTTGTTTAGCCTGTAAATTCAAATGTTAATCTAATCCATAAACACCATCAGAGACATCACAGTATAATGTCTAACCAAATATCTGGGCACTGCGTGGTCCAGTCAAGTTGACACACAAAATTAAGCATGACAGGGGGAAACAATAGCTATGGTCAGTGTTAAGTCATCTTAAAATGCTTTGTTTAATTTAGCTTTCCACTGAAGATCCATGCACATTGCTATGGAAAGTGATTTGTCTCAGACCAATGCAATTCACCACACATTTGCTCTGTCCCTGCACTTACAAGGTATAACACTAAATTGTATGAGAAAACAAAGGCACGGGCATTTCAATTTTATAATCTGATATAGGGAGATAGATGTTCCCTAACTGCAATGACAGGCAATATAACGTGGCATAAGATAGGTGTAAACTACTTCCAAAGAAGACAAAAGAAGGAAGAAATTAGTTCTGTTAAATCAAGGAATGCAATAAGGTAGGGTCTGAATTGCTTGGATGAAGGATGAAATACAGAGCTAAAAATGGTTGATTTTGTAGTATAATAACAAATCCACTTTGAAATAAGTTTGTGTCTGAAGCCCCCAGATTCTCTGGATGACTAAATGGGAACTGTGGCAAAAAGACAGAAAGGGCCCTCTACTCCTGTTCTGGGATTTGTACTGAGACATTTTTGCAGACTAAACTATTTTGATGGAACCCTTGAGGAATTCCCTGAACAGGTGATCCATGATTAGAGTATTTCCAGCCAGAAAGATGTCTTTCAGAACGTGCAGTGCTCACAGAATGCCATTAACCAAAGAAAGAAGGTACATTCAAGAGGAGTATTGCAATGTAAATATCAACCATTTCTCTACAGAAAATGTCCTGTGTACTATACGGAATTAATTTTTTTTTTTCTGAAGCCCTGAATATGGAATACAATAATATTTTACATATATCTGTGATAAGCAATAAAATTAGTTATTGAGGAAACAATTTTATAATTAGATTTCATATTAAGTTGAAACTTATTACAAATTCTGTTTTTTAAAGATATTTATTTACTTGGCTGCATCAGGTCTTAGTTGCAGTACATGGGTCTTTCCTTGACATGCATGAGCTTTTCTCTAGTTGCAATGCAGTTTTGGTTGCTCTACGACATGAGGGATCTTAGTTCCCAGACCAGGTGTTGAACCTATATCTCCTATATCAGAAGGCAGATCCTTAACCACTGGGATACTAGGGAGATCCCTCTTTCTAGTTTTTGGATTGTAATATGATAGGACTGTACCAATCAATACTCTGCAGTAATTAATATACAGTTCATATTGATTTTCCCCTATACCTTTTTATCCTTTATGACTAATGGCTATATTAAAAAGCAGAGCCATTACTTTGTCAACAAAGGTCCGTCTAGTCAAGGCTATGGTTTTTCCTGTGGTCATGTATGGATGTGAGAGTTGGACTGTGAAGAAGGCTGAGCACCGAAGAATTGATGCTTTTGAACTGTGGTGTTGGAGAAGACTCTTGAGAGTCCCTTGGACTGCAAGGAGATCCAACCAGTCCATCCTAAAGGAGACCAGTCCCGGGTGTTCATTGTAAGGACTGATGCTGAGGCTGAAACTCCAATACTTTGGCCACCTCATGTGAATAGTTGACTTATTGGAAAAGACCCTGATGCTGGGAGGGATTGAGGGCAGAAAGAAAAGGGGATGACAGAGGATGAGATGGCTGGATGGCATCACTGACTCAATGGGCTTGGGTTTGGGTAGACTCCAGGAGTTGGTGATGGACAGAGAGGCATGGCTTGCTGAAGTTCATGGTGTTGCAAAGAGTTGGACATGACTGAGCAACTGAACTGTACTGAGCTGAATGGCTATAGTATATATGTATAGTATGGGAATATAGGATACAAAAGGTGAGTTTTTATCACAGTTAGTAAAGGATAAGGAATACACAAAATTTCAGTATTCTTATCACAAATAAAGTCTAAAAAGTGAAGCAGAATACTTAACAGTGATGTATATAATTTATTTAGTATTTGGTTTTGTGCTAGGCACTTTAGTATTAAGAGACGCAGTATTGTTTACCACATTTTAGAGGGAAGAATCTGAAGTCGGAAAACATTTATGCAGACAGTAAGTGATGGAGCAGAGATTCAAATGCAAGCTCAATTTTACTTCACTGGTTCCAAAGTTCAAAGAATCCTTTTCATTGCACACCAGTCTCACAGAGTAAAACCAAATCCTGCCTTAAATCTTTTTTCATCCGGTCACCCTATCATATACTTTTTCTGTCTTTACCTTTACCTGAACTAATTTTTTCATCTGTTATTGCAATGGTTTCTGGGTTTCTTTTTCTTGCTCTTATTTTCCATCTCTGCCAGTTATAGCCTTTCCCCTTCAAATCCACTCCTGTTTGCCCAGGCTTGTGATAAGATAGCTGGACCCTGTCAATATCTCTCGCTTGCAATAAGGCACATCAGGCTTTGCCAGTTGTAGGTGCTAGAGGGAACTGCAAAGCTACAAAGAGGAAGGCCTTTTCCTACTCATTCTAGTGCTTTTTATCATTCTGATTTTTAAATTCCAGTAACTAGAACAACAGTGTCCAGTAAATGAACACTTAAAATGAATGTATGTCATAGAGGAATTAGAACTGTTCCACTGAGCTTGAATGGGACAAACATGTTTGTCTTGGAGTTTGAGGGAAATAAACTTGTCCTTAATATAATCATTTATTATAACAGAAATATCTCAACAAGAAATGAGATGCTTGTGCATATACGTAATTCATTCCAAAATTGGTTACTCAGCAATAGCTAGCAGTTTCAGAAAACAAGTCAGAATGGCATTGAAGGAATGTCTCAGGGTAATTCAAACTCCAGTTGAAGAAGTCGGTATTGGTAATTGTTTAGATCCTCTGAACACTTACATTTTATCTTTATTTCATAGATAATCAGTCCACCGGAACAATATTCAAGGCCTGTCTTAAATATCCCATTTTCTCATGTACCTGTCATCGCTATTGTGCTCTTAAAAAAAAAATCTAATAATGTTCTTGAAGCTGAATCCTTTCTGTGATCTCCACAGTGAATCATGATTCAAGATCCTATTTCTAATTTGCAGTCTAAATCACCAGAAAATCACAGTTGCTTGATGGAAAATACTAGATTTTGATATGAACATCTGAATGTCATCATTTCAGTCTTCCCTCATTGCCTGGTTTCCAACAAATGCTACAGATTCTCTGATGCGTAGTAGACAATAAATCACTGGTGTGGCTTACTTTATATTGGAAAGGATATATTCTCTCTAAAGTTTCAGGAGTTGAGCTAAATATTCGGTTTTTACATTTGACCCTTCAAATCCAAAGCAGTCTTAAAACAAATGTGAAATGAAACAAATTAACAACAATACAAACAAAAACTTTCTGGGAAAAATAATATAGTGGATTAAAATGACTGAGGGAGACCATACATTCCTGGCCATATATATAGCCTTTCTCTCCTCTATTCCAGAACATACATTCCTTTCTGCATAAATCTCTCTCCTCTGGTTGAGGAAAGATTTAGTCTCCAGAGCCCAGAGGAAATCCTGTTGAATTTTAGAACCTGAAGTGTTCTGTAAATTCCAAACAGTAATTTACACCCCTCAACCAGCCAATGGTCCATCCGGTAGAACATCCTGCTTCCTACTGTGTCTAGCGATGGGTGGTTTAGGAGACGGCCAAAACTGCACCATGATGCACCTAATTGAGAAATATTGCATCGCCAAAAAAATTTCTTCTTAACTCTGGTAGCTGGTTAGTTTATTTCATTATGCCTGAGGCCTGATAACTATTTATCTCTATACTCCAGTTACAGAGAAACTCTTATTTTCCCTTAGAACACACTATTAAATTTCTCATAAGCATCTAATCTTTAATTGAATCTTATTAACCTCGTCTGATTAATAACTCACTGTAGAGTGAGCAAGTAATCACATTCCACCTTTTAGCTTGACTTAAAAACTTCCAGCCAAATTGTATACATAAAATAGCTGTCTTTGTATATTATAGGTTTCTTAATATAACACTTCTTAAAAAAAAAAATAGAACCCGTTGGAAGTCAACATTAAAAATGTACTCTTGTAATTAGGCACAGAGTGTATTATTTGGTTATTAACATCAAGGAGAAAAAGTTCAATGCGTGACTTGTGAACATTTCAAATGTAGACTGTATTATTTGCTTAAACCTTTCAGGAACCCCGTATTTCTTTACTAGGAGAAAATTGCCACTGAGCTAAACTACATTAATATGAAATATGTTTAACAATGTCCTTGCTTGGAAACTACTAACAACGTGTTAACAGTTTTCCAGGGCACTGTGGACAGTGTGTTTTTTTTGTTTGTTTGTTTGTTTGTTTTTTGACAACTAGGCTGCAAACCACTTTATGCAACTCTGTATTTCTTTATTAAGCTGCTGGTGGAAAAACTGTAAGTAAACAATCGATGTCATCAAAAGACTCAGCACACTGTCATCGCCTTTTAGCAGTGTGGGCAAGGTCAAAATCTTGCATTAGGACTTGGTGCTTCTGTGGGTTAACTGCTACTCAGGCTTGGAGAACAGGCATTTATATTTGCTGGCAGACTAATTAAGGGAAATGATATGCCAAAAGAACATCTCCTCATCATTTGTTGTGGTCCCATTTATTCATAGCTATGCTTGGGTTAGTGGTGGGAAGGGCTAGATGGAACACTACTCCCCTAATGATTCTGATTCTGTTTGCAAAGACAGCTGAACTTATCATCCATTTTGAGTGAGAAGTCATAAACTATTCCCAAGAAATAGTAAAATATGCAGTCAGATGCCACAGCTATCCTTCGTTCTTCTGAATGGCAACACACTGACGATCAAATATTTTGCTTATTAATATGACCAATATAACTAAAGTTGGACTTTACTAACGTGTCATAGAATAGACATCAGGAATACAGGACTTCTGAATGGATGCCCTGGATTGGAATACTTGGTCCATACAGTCACTGCTATATTTTCCTTGTTTCTTTATCACTAAGTCATGTCCTACTCTTGGGACTCCATTGAGTGTAGTCCACCAGGCTCTTCTGCCTGTGGGGAATTTCCAGGCAAGAATCCTGGAGGGGGTTGCCATTTCCTTCTCCAGATGGCCTTCCTCACCCAGAGATCTTCCTGCGTCTCCTGCATTGGCAGGCAGATTTTTTACGCTGAGCTAGCGGGGAAGCCCCATTGCTATATGGCATTGAGTAATTTACTTAATCTTCTCAGGGTGCTCTGTGAAGGTTTGAAGTTCTAACTACGTTTTCTAAATTATTGTTCCTATAGTTAGTGCTATGATTGCATTTTATGATTTATAAATCATACAAGTAACATGAATCAGTAAATTATATGAACAAAACTTATTCTGCAATTAAACTAGTTAATTCTGAGAACCAGTATAAATTGGGGTTATTTGGGAAAAAGCATAGAGAAAGAAAAACTTTGATAATAATGATATTTTTCACTTAGAAAAAATTCTGTTTCCCTCCTTTGAGTCTCACAAACACCTTATGAGGTGCAACAGAATACTTGTTATAAACATTTGATTAAAAGAGTGTTTTTCACATCTAAGAACCAAGATCCTTTAGGGAAATGATCTGAACCTTCATTTGTACTGTTAGAAGGGAGTGCTAGACTAATAAAAATTTTCCCACCAAGTCTTTACCCCTGTGAATGCACGTCACACCTCTACTTGAATGGCTTTGGCACTATATGGTTCTATTAACATCATCATCAAATTGTCAATAAGTGAATATAATTTCTTTAAGTCCACAGTATGTATCTATATGGAGAAGGTGATAGCACCCCACTCCAGTACTCTTGCCTGGAAACTCCCATGGACGGAGGAGCCTGGTCGGCTGCAGTCCAAGGGGTCGCTGAGAGTTAGACACGACTGAGCAACTTCCCTTTCACTTTTCGCTTTCATGCATTGGAAAAGGAAATGGCAACCCACTCCAGTGTTCTTGCCTGGAGAATCCCAGGGACGGGGGAGCCTGGTGGGCTGCCATCTATGGGGTCGCACAGAGTGGACACGACTGAAGCGACTTAGCAGCAACAGCAGCAGCAGTGTATCCATAGGCATCCTTGTGGAGTTAAACAGGCTGACTAGAATTTTTTTCTAAAGTCAAACTTTTAGTTGCAAAGCAAATTTGCTAATAGCCTCTGCCCTAAGTACTTGAGGAGAAATGTGGAAATTCAAAAACACAAAAACCAACAGTTGACAAAAATTTAATATGAACCCAGGATGCACTGGCATGATTAGCATGAGACATATAGAATGCGTATTGCCAGCCAGGAAAACAGAATCTCCAGGATCAAGAAGAGAACATGGTATAGAACAATGTTTCATGATTATTTCACAAACACACACACACGCAAGTGTACACCACATTGATATCTATCATGTTTAAAGGATAACTTTCGATTGCTGTATTTACTAATCATTTAAATGCTTATGTTGATGAAAAGAGTTTATGCTCAATCATTGGATATTTAAAAATAGAGAAATTTTGAAAAAGAAAAATCACCCACAAATCAGTCAACAGTTTTTGGATAGGTTATTTAGGGGAGTTTCTATATACGATTTTACGTCATTCGCAAATAGTGACAGTTTTACTTCTCCGTTTCCAATTTAAATGCCTTTTATTTCTTTTTCTTTAACAATTGCTCTTGCCAGGACTTCTAATACTATGTTGAATAAAAGTGGTGAGAGTGATCATCCTTGTCTTGTTCCTGAGCTTAGAGGAACAGGTTGCAACTTTTCACTCTTGAGTATGGTATTAGCTGTGGGCTTGTCATATATGTCCTTAATTATGTTGAGATACGCTCCCTCTATATCTTCTTTTTTTGAGAGATTTTTTTTAAGTAAATAGATATTGAATTTTCTCAAATGCTTTATTTCTGCACCTGCGGAGATGATCACATGATTTTTTATCCTACATGTTGTTTGTCTGGTGTATCACACTGACTGATTTCTGGATATTTAACCACAATTTATCCTTGGAATAAATTTCACCAGATCATGGCTTATGTTTTGTTGAATTTGTTTTGCTAATATTTTGTTGAAAATTTTTGCATCTGTGCTCTTCAGGGGTGTAATTTTCTTTTTGTGTGGCATATTTGTTTAATGTCAGTATCAAGGTAAAGCTAGCTTTATAAAATGAGTTTGAAAGACTGTTCAGTCTATCTTTTTAGGAAACGCTTAAGACAGACTGGTGCGAATCCACCTTTGCTGCTTGGTAAAATGCACTAGTGAAGCCACAGGGTCCTGGACTTCTGTTGGGAGGTATTTATTTGGCTTTTGCTTTTACTGCTAATTCAATCTCCTGACTAGTAATTGGTCCTTTCTGACTTCCTGTTTCATCGTGATGCACTCCGGATAGGTTGTGTGTTTCTAGGTATTCATTCTTCTCTTGTAGATTGTCCAATTTATTAGAGTACAATTTGTTCAGGGTACTATCTTGTTCTTCTTTGCATTTGTGTGCCATCAATTGTAACATCTTCTCTTCCTTTTCTGATTTTATTTGAGTCCTCTTTCTGTTTTCTTGATGACTCCAGCTAAAGTTTTATCATTTTTATTTATCTTGTTTAAGAAGCAGCTCTTGGTTTTATTGTCCTTTTTGTTGGCTTTTTAATGTCTGTTTCATTTATTTCTGCTCTAATCTCTCTAGTTACTTCCTTCTACTAACTTGGAACCTAAATTTACTTTGGAAATAATTTTAAGCGACGTAACTCCTTATATTCCTTTTCTTGCATGCTCTAGTCTTGTTTCAAGGGAAACAAAACAATGTATTTTGAAAATAATCTTTTCTGAAATCTTGCATGTATCAAAAGGAGAAAATCCATGCCAACTGCAATTCAGTTAGTGGAATAACTGTGTCTTATTTTCTTTTTCATTCATACTTTTGATTTCTTCTATTTTCCTTGCATTTTGTATTTTGCGCATAATTTTGTACTTTCAACACCAGTTTACCTAACATTTGTGTAACGATGAAGTATTGTTACAGAGAATATTAGAAGAGCTCTTGAAATAATGGTGACAATAATCCTGAAAGTAATACAAGACTATACCTGCATGCGTGTATAACTGGTCAGTATTTCATGCTGACCAGTTAACCCTTTACACTTTACATGAATTATGCTTGGAACATCGGATCAAAAGGACAGGGATTTTGAAAGTCCTGTTCTCAGCTCCCATCCACTATCTAGAACAGTGTCATAGCACTCAGTGTTTATTTACTGAATACTGTTGCTAAATAAATCTCAAGTTCTCCAAACAATCCAGTGATAAAACTACTATTAAGTTGCATGTTAATTTTGGGACCAGAAAGGCAAATCGGTTTTATATTTTTCCAAATGTATAGGAGATATTTAACACAAGTCTGATATTTGGATCTGCTGAATCATGCTCCAGGAAAACCACCTTTGTTTCATCTAATCTTATAAATGTACTGGGATTTGTCATATTTTGCCCAAATTGCTTGCACTTATTGAGCAGATGAACAAATGGCAGATAATATAGTTTAATTAGGACTAGAGGAATAAGAGATTGTACAGTAGAAGCCAGAAGTCAAAAATCAAGTCTAATTCTAGCCATAGGTTTTTTTTTTTTAATCCACACTTCCTGGAATGTGAAAAATGGGATCTAGTTGAGATATAAATTCAGTACATTATTCAGTGTTCATTGTATGACTATGTATATGTTAATACATTATATATATTTATATATATATATATACACACATATATATGAGAGAGAAGTGTATTTAAGGAGCTAATTGCAATGTCGTAGAATTATTTTCCCATGGATGATACCATCTGTTACAGTTGTGGTGCTTCATTCGCCTGAGAATACCAGATCAAATTTACATACTTCATAATATATTTAGTACTATCTATCAGTTAAACTTGGTTCCTTACATATCTTTTCACATATATAACAATGAATATATGTATATATATTTTTAATCACAATATAATACATCACTATCACTTTGGGGGGCTTAGAGTTTTGCCCTTTACCAGGAAGAGTAAGCATCCCAGGGAGAGAAAGAAGTGTGTAAATTTATACATACCAGAATCATTGCCAAGTAAGTCTCAATAAGTGTTTCTAAATTAAATGTAACAACATTTACTAAACACTCATGTGCCAAGCACTGCTCTAGGTGTTTCGTATATGAAACCCATCTAATCCTCACAATAATACTACCAAATGTGCGTGTTGCATGCTGCTGCTTCAGTCACGTCTGACTCTGCGAGTATATGGACAGTAGCCCTCCAGGCTCCTCTGTCCATGGGGTTCTCCAGACAAGAATAGCCATGCCCTCCTTTAGAAGATCTTCCCCACCAAGGGATCCAACCCAAGTCTTCCGCATTGCAGATGCATTCTTTACCAGGAGCACCATCTGGGAAGCCCCAATTCTAGCAAATACATACTTCAATAATTATCATTCTCATTTTCCCAGTCATGCATTTAGGTTAAGATAATATGTCCAAGGGACTTCCTTGGTGGCTCATTGGTAAAGAATCTGCCTGGCAGTGTAGAAGATGTGGGTTTGATCCCTGTGTTGGGCATATCCCTTGGAGAAGGAAATAACAAGCCATTCTAGTATTTTGCCTGGAAATCCCAAGCACAGGGGGGCCTTGTGGGCTGCAGTGCATGGGATCACAGAGTCTGACAGGATTTAGCGGCTAAATAATAACAGCAAGATGGCCAAGATTGCACAGGTAGTAAGAAGGAAAACTAGGGTTTAAAATAAGATCCCATTCCCCTCAGTTTTGCTCCTAAGATGTGAGGGCCACTTATTACCCCCACAAAGGTCTGCTAGTCAAGGCTATGGTTTTTCCAGTAGTCATGTATGGATGTGAGAGTTGGACTGTGAAGAAGGCTGAGCACCGAAGAGTTGATGCTTTTGAACTGTGGTGTTGGAGAAGACTCTTGAGTCCCTTGGACCACAAGGAGATCCAATCAGTCCATTCTGAAGGAGATCAACCCTGGGATTTCTTTGGAAGGAATGATGCTGAAGCTGAAACTCCAGTACTTTGGCCACCTCATGCGAAGAGTTGACTCATTGGAAAAGACTGTGATACTGGGAGGGATTGGGGGCAGGAGGAGAAGGGGACGATCAAGGATGAGATGGCTGGATGGTATCACCAACTCCATGGATGTGAGTTTGAGTGAACTCCGAGAGTTGGTGATGGACAGGGAGGCCTGGCGTGCTGCGATTCATGGGGTTGCAAAAATAGAACACGACTGAGTGACTGAACTGAACTGAACTGAAGGTGTTACCTTCTGTAGAAGGGAAAAGAAAGGGTCCATGCCATGCTGATCACTAGTGTAATATCTAAAAGTAAGATCCAGGCCACATAACAGCTAATCTAATGGTATTTTTACCTACTCCTCTAAGCTCTGAATTTCTGTAGATGAAACCTTATCTGTTGCATGGTAAATTGTATTCCATTTCAGATGCATGATCACAGTAAGTCCTTTTTATCCAAGGAAGCATTTTTTCTTTTTTTATTGCTTTGTAAGCCAATACTCATTTCATTTGGAAACTGCATCTATTATTTTGGATATCAAGTCATGATAATAAACTGATCTATTTTCTATCATGATATTAATTCACATGCATAGCTGAAGCAACCAATGGGGACTTTGTAAGCATCTGAGTATAGATACCACAGATTCCTTCCTTAGCTAGCCATCTTTGGGGTATGTCCTGATGGCGAGTGTTCAGCTACACGTTGGTAAGTGATATTTGGAAATGTCAGAGCAAGCAAAGAAAACTGAAATCTGCAATAGAAAACTCACCCAGAGGTTTCAGTGAGGCTTACTCTTGTAAGATCATTAGAGAGGCAGCAGGCAAAGTCACAGTGCTATCTCAGCAGTCGGGGAAACACACACGTTTCCATGTGACAGTGGCCACTGACAGATGGCTGTAGGAGCCTGCAAGGAAACAGCTCGATTAGTGCTTGACTGGGTGCCCTCCCCTGCTTTGTGCAAAGGCCTGATTTTTGTTTGGTTGCCCAAACAGACATAGTTTCTTAAAAGTATTGAAATATAGGCACAGTTTGGGTCTGTTTATTCTATACTCTCATTAGTTTTTCAAATGTGTAATAGTTCCCAAAGGCTTCACTGGAAGCACCAAGACTCATAAGGGCATAATCAATGCAAAGATAGCGTGACTAAAGGCTGAATAAACCTTACTGGCATGAAAAAATAATTGTCCAAAATGTAATGCTGGGACTTTCCTTTTTATTTTCCTGTTTGTTTTTTTCTTTAATTATTAAATTGTTAAAAAAAAAAAAAGTCTTTATTGTTAAGAGTTAAGAGCTTCTTTATCCTCCGGTCATTGTGGCCATCAGGAGGGACAGGGTTACTATGGGGAGAAAACAGGACAAAGGGCACGTAAGCATGGCTTCCAGCTGGAGTGCTGATGCTACCCAGAACCAGTACCAGAAGCAGTCAGATGCTTTCCACCCTGTGTGTGGAACTGCTCTTCAGTAATATGAGAATTAAATGCTCTCTAGAGATCTAGTTTCTCCCGTGTAATTCAGTGATATTTTTTCTTTAAAATATCATCCAGCTTTTCTGAGAAGATCACTCAGCACACTCAACACAGTAGCTTCATAGAAGGGAAATCTGTAATTCCTAGAATTCTTTTTGAGCACGTGTGCCTGTCTGTAGACATATATATGTGCTATATGGGTTAGATCTTCAACTGGATTGCTTTTATGTGTTTGAAATATGTGTTATAATTTCAGATGCCCTTCAAGCATCAGCTCTCCTACATATTTCCTGCTTTCTTCCTCTCCTTTTGCCCATGTACATTCAGCGCAGTGATGCAGCAAGGTAGCTTTTAAAAAATATTCTTAACATGAACTACACAATTAGGGACAATTTTTTGGAACTTCCACATCTGGATATGATAATTCAAAACATAGCTATGGATCAGCCCATCATTAAACCATTCATCTAGCTATTAGAGAATACTAGGTATGGGCTATCCAGTCATCATGCTATGTATTATCATTACCCAGTCAGGGATAATAAATAGGTAAATTGTAGCTTTCTGAAGGCGTCAATGCAAAATGAGCCAGGAATTGAGAAGACAAGATACTTGGAGTAGAGAGAAGAAATATGGGGAACCTGATATTATCCAATGCGTTTCTTCTTAAAGCATAAGAAAGAGCAAGGGATGAGCTAAAAATCTAAACAAATATTTTGATAGGGTTACATTTCGGGGAGAAAAACAGAAATATAGTGCCCCTTGATTAAAAGTGATGCAAAAACATATTTGCATTTCAGGTCAGATTCCTAAGAAACCTTTTCCTAAAGCAAAAGCTCTATAAGTGGACCAGGTCTCATTCAGAGTAAAGTCATAATACTAGATACTGAATATAGGTGATTTTCTGGAATGAAATTATATCCTCTCTGGGGAAAAAATAAACAGTATCTAGAGACTCTACAAGGTTTCATACACTTAGATTAGAATTAAAAAAAAATGAGCCTTCCTGATAACAGGAAGAAATGATTTAAAAATTCAAATAATAGAAACAGAAACTTTCCCACATTTTGAATTTACAAACTTTTAAATAACTGTGGAAAAAATGATGAGCAAATAGAACACAGCATGAAGGGTTTCCCCAGAGTATTGAAATCTACATAAAAAGCATTAAATCAAAAGAATAAAAACTGTAGTAATTATAATATATTATTTTATGAGCTATTTAACAAATTATAAACAACGAAATAGGGAGTTAATAAACTGGAAGCTTGTTGTTCAGTTGCTCAACCGTGTCTGACCCTTTGTGACCCTGTGGACTGCAGCCCACCAGCCTTCCCTGTCCTTCACCACCTCCTGGAGTTTGCCAAACTCATGTCCTTTGAGTCAGTGATGCTATCCAACCACCTCATCCTCTGTCACCCCATTCTTCTCCTGCCCTTAGTCTTTCCCAGAATCAAGGTCTTTTTTAGTGAGTCGGTTCTTTGTATCAGGTGGCCAAAGCTAGATTAGTAAAGAAAAGAAATCCAAAGTTATAAAAGGGGAAAAATGATAAAACATGGAAAAGATCTTAGTCACATGAGAGTGAAAAGTTTTAACTCAGAAGTTTAAAGTATAGGATAAGAGAAATAGAAGGAGACAACAACAACAGTATTCAGAAGTTATTTGAAAAGATTTTTCGCAGTAGTTGAAAGATATCAAGTAACAGATTCTCAAGAACCTGTTAACCCAAAGAAGAATATTTACAATAAAACCATGATGAAATATACCAAAATTGCTGAAAGTCAAAGATAATAAGAAAATATAAAAGTAAGACACCATACCCTTAAAGTAGCAATAAGACTGATGTCTGGTTTTTCAACAGAATTAAAATCAGATCTTTAACCTTAAGTATTTGACTAGATTAAAACAAACAAACAAAAACAATAAGCAAACTCCCTAAATAATACACTTTCTACAATAACATAGTTTAAAAATTATAGGAAGATACAAGCCTGCCATGTAAGCATTATCAGAAAAAACTTATGTATGGCTATGTTAATACTGGATTCAGTAGCTCTGAGATACAGTATATGTTATAAAATACAAATTTGATAAATTTAAAAAGGTCAGTCTGCTGGAATAATTAACTCAAAAACTTTTAGGCATCTCAAAATGTAGCCTCACAAAATGCAAGAAGAAACATAAGTTACTGCAAAAAATGGCAAAGTAGATATTTGCAAACACAGTGAGACATTTTTAAAACCTTCCCATCACTTCATGGGAAGTAGATGGGAAAATAGTGGAAACAGTGTCAGACTTTATTTTTTTGGGCTCCAAAATCACTGCAGATGGTGACTGTAGCCATGAAATTAAAAGACACTTATTCCCTGGTAGAAAAGTTATGACCAGTCTAGATAGCATATTCAAAAGCAGAGACATTACTTTGCCGACTAAGGTCCGTCTAGTCAAGGCTATGGTTTCTCCTGTGGTCATGTATGGATGTGAGAGTTGGACTGTGAAGAAGGCTGAGCGCAGAAGAATTGATGCTTTTGAACTGTGGTGTTGGAGAAGACTCTTGAGAGTCCCTTGGACTGCAAGGAGATCCAACCAGTCCATTCTGAGGGAGATCAACCCTGGGATTTCTTTGGAAGGAATGATGCTAAAACTGAAGCTCCAGTACTTTGGCCACCTTATGCGAAGAGTTGACTCATTGGAAAAGACCCTGATGCTGGGAGGGATTGGGGGCAGGAGGAGAAGGGGACGACCGAGATGAGATGGCTGGATGGCGTCACTGACTCCATGGGCGTGGGTCTGGGTGAACTCCGGGAGTTGGTGATGGACAGGGAGGCCTGGCGGGCTTCGATTCATGAGGTCGCAAAGAGTCGGACACGACTGAGTGACTGAACTGAACTTAAACAACAGCAGATCAAGCAGACAAGTGTTCTACAAGGATATGCATACTAAACCAGACTAGCTTACTTTAAGTATATGGTATTGTCCAAGCATACTTGGAACACTTAAAAAGTTAACCATTTACTTGCAGTAAAACAAGTCTCAAGAAACGTTAAGAAATTGCCCATCCCATTCCACCGGATTTGTGTTTGAGTGCCACTCAAAATTCCAAGACAGAATAGATTTGATCCACCAACAGGCTTATTGAACTTAAAAGAGAGCAGAAGACACACAGGAGAACATGAAAACGAGAACACCGCTGGGATCTCCGGCTTGGTCCCCTCGTCTCCAATATGCTCTAGGGATGCGATGGCAGTGAAGGACTGGGCTGAGCGTGGGTGAAGCCACTTTGGCCCGGAGAGCCTCTTCGAGTTTTTCTTAATATACTGGTTACATGCCCGCATCCTGAATTGTGTGCCTCACTCCCATTGTTCAGTTTCTCTGTCTCATCAGTTGCAGGTTACTCAAAAAGCAGTCTAACAATAAAGTAGAAGTGTTCAGTCAAAACACAGTATTTATTATATATCCAGTTTGTTTTAATTAATTTATTAACTTGCTATTGCAAAAGGACTCTGGCCAGAATTTTTTCCTTGTGTTTCCAAGGCTAGAAGAAAGAACACAGATCAGTAATTAACTATCCTCCAAACAGGAAACCATTAACATGAAGATACTAATAATGGATGCAAATATTTGGAAATCAAACAATAAATTTCTGAAGAAGTTATGGTCTAAGAAATAATCAGAAGAGAAGAGAAAAGATCATAGCTTGTGGGATATAGGTAAATTTTTACTAGAAAGAAATTGGAAGAAGATCAGTAAATTAAATTCAATGAAAATAAGAAGGAAATAGCAAAATATATAGCAAATATATGTTAGAAACTATAAACTAAGACAATGATATTTCTCTGAAAGTAATAATAAATTTGCTGAATTAGTGATTGGTAAAATGTTAATGTATAAATTAAAAATATTGAAAAATTGTAAATGGACATTCCATCAAAGTTCATACATTAAAATATTAAGATATAAACATTTGAATACTGTACATTTCAGTTTAGTTCAGTCGCTCAGTCACGTCCGACTCTTTGTGACCCCATGAACCATAGTACGCCAGGCCTCCCTGTCTATCACCAACTCTCAGAGTTTACCCAAACTCATGTCCCTGGAGTCGGTGATGCCATCTAATGATCGTACCCTCTGTCGACCCCTTCTCCTCCTGCTTTCAATCTTTCCCAACATCAGGGTCTTTTCAAATGAGTCAGCTCTTCGCATGAGGTGTCCAAAGTATTGGAGTTTCAGCTTCAACATCAGTCCTTCCAAAGAACACCCGGGACTGATTTCCTCTAGGATGGACTGGTTAGATCTCCTTGCAGTCCAAGGGACTCTCAAGAGTCTTTTCCAACACCACAGTTCAAAAGCATCAATTCTTCGGCACTCAGCCTTCTTTATAGTCCAACTCTCACATCCATACATGACTACAAGAAAAACCATAGCCTTGACTAGATGGACCTTTGTCGACCAAGTAATGTCTTTGCTTTTTAATATGCTAAGTTGGTCATAACTTTCCTTCCAAGGGCTAAGTGTCTTTAATTTCATAGCTGCAATCACCATGTGCAGTGATTTTGGAGCACCCCAAAATAAAGTCTGACACTGTTTCTCCATTATTTGCCATGAAGTGATGGGACTAGATGCCATGATCTTAGTTTTCTGAATGTTGAACTTTAAGCCAACTTTTTCCCTCTCCTCTTTCACTTTCATCAAGAAGCTCTTTAGTTCTTCTTCACTTACTGCCGTAAGAGTGGTGTCATCTGCATATCTGATGTTACTGATATTTCTCCTGGCAATCTTGATTCCACCTTGTGCTTCCTCCAGCCCAGTGTTTCTCATGATGTTCTCTTCATATAAGTTATATAAGCAGGGTGACCATATACAGCCTTGATGTACTCCTTTCCATTTGGAACCAGTCTGTTATTCCCTGTCCAGTTCTAACTGTTGCTTCCTGACCTGCATACAGGTTTCAAAACAGGCAGGTCAGGTGGTCTGGTATTCCCATCTCTTTCAGAATTTTCCACAGTTTATTGTGATCCACATAGTCAAAGGTAGGCATAGTCAGTAAAGCAGAAACTGTATATTTAGAAATCCATATAAAATGAACTAATTCCATGAAATGCTATGTCTTCTAAAAAAATCATATCCTTAAATAAAATACTTTTCTCAAAGAAACTCCAGGCTCAGAAGAGTTCATCAGTGAATTCTTCTGAACATTTAAAAGAGGAAGATCAGTATTTCAGTATTACAGAAAATATTTTGGAGCATAAAAAATGTAGGATATAATTCCCAAAATGTTTTGTAAGATCAAGAAAATCTTCATACCAAAACATCTAGCAAAAAGAGAAATATGTCAAAGCCAATTTTTCCCACAAACACTGATGCAAAACCCTTGACAAAACAGTAATAAGTAAAACCCAGGGGTGTACATAAATGATGATATAGTATGATGATTTTTGTTTATCCTAGAAATGATAGATTACTGTAACACTTCAAACTCAACCAGTGTAATTCACAATGTAAAGAGAAAAAAGGAGAAAAAATATGATAATGAGTATATCAAATCATGAAATAAAGGTATTTGCTAAACTTAGTGCAACCACATAGACAGCAGCCTACCAGGCTCCCCCGTCCCTGGGATTCTCCATGCAAGAGCACTGGATTGGGTTGCCATTTCCTTCTCCAATGCAGGAAAGTGAAAAGTGAAAGTGAAGTTGCTCCGTTCGTCGCATCAGGTAGCCAATGTATTCGAGTTTCAGCTTCAGCATCAGTCCTTCCAATGAACAATCAGGACTGATCTCCTTTAGGATGGACTGGTTGAATCTCCCTGCAGTCCAAGGGACTCTCAAGAGTCTTCTCCAACACCACAGTTCAAAGCATCAATTCTTTGGTGCTCAGCTTTCTTTATAGTCCACCACTCACATCTCACATGACCACTGGAAAAAGCATAGCTTTGACTAGACGGACCTATGTCGGCAAAGTAAAGTCTGCTTTTTAATATGCTGTATAGATTGGTCATAGCTTGTCTTCCAAGGAGCAAGTGTCTTTTAATTTCATGGCTGCAATCACCATCTGCAGTGATTTTGGAGCCCAGAAAAATAAAAGTCTCTCACTGTTTCCATTGTTTCCCCTTATATTTCCCATGAAGTGATGGGACTAGATGCCATGATCTTAGTTTTCTGACTGTTGAGTTTTAAGCCAACATTTATTTCACTTTTTTCAAGAGGCTCTTTAGTTCTTCTTCACTTTCTGCCATAAATGTGGTGTCATCTGCATATCTGAGGTTATTGATATTTCTCCCGGCAACCTTGATTCCAGCATGTATGTGCTTCATCCAGCCCGGAGTTTCTTATGATGTACTCTGCATATAAGATAACAAAGCAGTGTGACAATATACAGGGTGGCAATATATGACCCATCTTGAGAGCATGTTACAAAGCAGACACATTGCTTTGCCAACAAAGGTCTTTCTTGTCAAAGCTATGGTTTTTCCAGTAGTCATCTGTTGATGTGCGTGTTGAACTATAAAGAAAGCTGAGCGCTGAAGAATTGATGCTTTGTGTTTTTTTAATATAAATTTATTTATTTTAATTGGAGGTTAATTACTTTACAATATTGTATTGGTTTTGCCATACATCAACATGAATCCGCCACAGGTATACACGTGTTCCCCATCCTGAACCTCCTCCCTCCTCCCTCCCTGTACCATCCCTCTGGGTCGTCCCAGTGCACCAGCCCCAAGCATCCTGTATCCTGCATCAAACCTGGACTGGTGATTCATTTCATATATGATATTATACATGTTTCAATGCCATTCTCCCAAATCATCCCACCCTCTCCGTTTCCCACAGAGTTGAACTGTGGTGTTGGAGAAGACTCTTGAGAGTCCCTTGGACTGCAAGGAGATCCACCTCATCAATCCTAGAGGAAATCAGTCCTGAATATTATTGGAGGACAGATGTTGAAGCTGAAACTCCAATACTTTGGCCACCTGATACAAAGAACTGACTCAGTGGAAAAGACGCTGATGCTGGGAAAGATTGAAGACAGGAGGGGAAGGGGATAACAGAGAATGAGATGATTGGATGTCATCACCTACTTGATGGATATGAGTTTGAGGAAGCTGCAGGAGGTGGTGATGGACAGGGTAGTCTGGCATGCTGCAGTCCATGGGGTCACATAGAGTTGGATGTGACTGACTGAACTGAACTGAACTGATACAACATGGTACTAGAGATCCTGGCTATTGCAGTAATGGGAGATATTACCAGTGGAGAAGAAGTACTAAATTTCTCATTAGTTATATATTTATTTTTCTAAATATACATGGTGTTTATGTAGAAAAATTACTAAGATTATGAAAAAGATCCTTGGAAATAATTTTTGGATTGAGCAAAATTTTTGAATACAAGGTCATGGTAAAAAAAATAAGTTATAGTTCTATAAATTAGTAAAGAAATATGTGAACTTATAATTGGAAAACTATGTCATTAATAATAAAAGCAAACAAAATGTTCAAAAATAAATCTAATGAAAGTTGTGTGAATCCAGTACATAGAGATGTACAAACCATTCTTGAGATCAATATAAAAGATCTAAATAAAATGACAATATTTATAAAGCTGGATGAGGAAATTCAGCTTTGCAAACATGTCAATTCTAAAATAATATATACGATTGCAATCAATAATTTCCCCTGAAAAGCAGATTCCAAGGATTATACAGAAATTTAAAGAATCACTCTAGGAAAGAAACACTGAAGAGTTTACAATATGAGTTATGAAGACATAAAATTATAATAAATGAAAATGATATTTTAAAGCAGAAGGATCCAACAAAACCAATGAATTAGAATATAGAGTTTTAAAAAAAGCACATACATATAGTAACTTGATTTGTGACAGAAGTATCATTTCATTTGATGAGTTTAATATTAATAAATGTTGCTGGGACATCAGATATTTCACATAATGAAACAACACTTGATTAAACTATTCACAGAAGTTAATTGCAGATAGCTCTTTAACTTAAATGTGAAGTTTTAAGACAATAATAGTGGAAAACAAAATAGAAAAATGCTTTCAACTTCTGGAGTACAACAAGAAAATTCATTCATGACTTTCGGTAGATGAGTATTTCTTAAACTGGACATGGAAAGAATTAACTAAAAAGCAATAAAATTGGAAAATATGACTGTACTAAAATTAAGAATTTCTTCTTATCAAAGGACAACATTAACAACATCAGAAGGCAAGCCACAGAGTGGGAGAAGATATTTGTAATACATGAATGTATCAAAGAATGTGTACTTATAAAAACCTCATTAAATTCATTAAGAAAAAAAACACTAAAAAATATCTGAATAATGGACTGTAAAGTTGCCTCACAAACAAATATATCCAATTAGCCAATAAATAGTTGAATGTGATCAACCCGGTCTGTTATTTGGGAAATGCAAATAAAAAGCAAAATTAAATGTTATCACATATACTCACTTATATAACAAAGTAGAAAAAATAACAAAGTAAAATAAAATACTTAAAAATGCCATGTATTGATGAGGATGTGTTGGGGCTGGAATGCTCATAAAATGTTAGTGAGCATTTCCACTCTTACAAAAATTCTGACAAAATTTTTTGTATCATTTTCTAAATTTCACTGTATGTAGGTCAAGTTCACACTAGTGTAAGTTCAATATAGGTACATAGATATACAGGATAGGTATGCACAGAGCATCATAATTATTATAGCCCAAAGTCAAAGTAACTCAAATGCCATCAAGAGTAGCGTGGAAGATGTAATTTATAAATAGTCATTATATATACAAATATTATTATCAAATTAAATTAAATGGATGAAATTATATGCAGGACTCTTACAGACAAAAAATTTAAGTGTAAAAAATAGGTATGCGGGAGTACATATTCGCTGATTTCTGTCATGTAAAAATGAAAATGGTAAAACATTGATGGCTATAGAAGTCAGAATAAGTTTATCTTTCAGAAGAGTAACACCTGGGAAGGGTCTGAGGCAGTTTTCTAGAAAGCTGGTAATGTTCTATTTCTCAGTTGGGTTGTAGTTACACACATGTGTTTACTTTTCAATAATTATCAAGCTGTACTGTTATAACTTGGGTACGCTTTTTCTCTTTAAACATTATTTCAAAAATAAAATAAGATGATAAATATTTTTTTCCTGGAGCAAAGAGAGCGTGCTGTGAAGAGGCGTCAGAGCTGCTCTCTATAAGCTTGAAGAGCAGTGGCATCAGGTACCGCTAATCTCAGGAGACCAATTAGAAGACGAAAAATTGTCCAGTTGAGTTTCTTATCGAATATTTGGATAACTAGAGAATTGGAATTGAGCCAGTGTTCTGAAATATTACAATAGTTTGGCTAAACAGATTCAGGCTTAGGAGATTTTTCCCTAAGGTTAAATGGCTTAGCCAAAATTTTAAGATATTCAGCCATTTTAAGACTGATGGAAAAAAGGTGGACGCAAACAGTAGGTAAAGAGGATCACATTGCCAGTAAGATAATGCTCTGTGATCAGACTGGAGCTACAATGCTTCTACCTCCCAGTGTGAGGATAGAATAAGGGGTATTAACTCCAAACTGTGTATTGAAACCAAAATCACTGCCTCATAGCTGTTGCCTCTGCCTTTATTTGAACATAAACCTACTCAGAGAAATAGGAAACATAGCCTCACTCTTCCATGAGCATTTTCAGTTCATGTTATATAACAGTCATATTTTACTTATGCTTTCATCAGTTTTATGACATATTCACATACTGAAATGCAGGTGAGAACCAGAAAATGAATAACAGCAGGTCTTAATTAAGCAAAAGACTCGTCAACAAGAGCGCGTTTACTTGCTCATGGTAAAGTGCCTCTGATCCTACTTCATTGTCCTTGCATTCCAATTATTAATGCTTTCAGTGACATTTCAGCTCCAGGATTGAATTTTTTTTTTATTCTTCTAGATAGAATATCAGTTTATTTTGTTTATATAATCCTCACATAATAATTAATGGCCTCAGTCATTCTATTTGATGTGAGAAAGCTTGCTTCTTCTGTAACTTCTGTACTTCTTCCCCGTCCCCAAGAATGTCACCCTTTTTATACTATTGCTTAGCTCCAGAAATAAATTCCTCCCATATTTCTATCTCGTTTTACTCTGTGGCAAAGAAAAAGGTTAGCTTTGTGGGAGAACCCTCTGAGGCAGATGGATCTTTCCATAGAAAAAAGATGAATTTAGGGTCTTCTCTCCTAACTTGCTGGGAAGGGAAATTAAAAGTGCTGGAGAGAGGAACTTCCCAGAGTGGTGGTTCTGAATGACCGAACCTGGAAAGAACAACCATAGGGGGGCCTTGAAGCATTTAATGCTGAGAGCAAAGCAAGTAGAAGTGGAAGAATAGAAACAGAACAAAGTAGGAAAGCCAGGGTAAGCTAAAACTTTCTATTGAAACGATTATGCTGGTTTAACATTTACAAAGAATAAATTTGTGTTTTTATTGCAGTTTTGAAATATGGATGCACTTATATTAAAAATACATTTATTTTGTCTCATTCAGTTTTTTTATGAATAATTTGTTTTCTGAATTAAAGATATAAAACATTGTACATTTTATTTTATAAATATAGGAATATAAAGATATAAGGACTTCCCTTCCCTCATAGCTCAGTTGGTAAAGAATTTGCCTGCAATGCAGGAGACCCTGGTTTGATTCCTGGGTGGGGAAGATCCCCTGGAGAAAGGATAGGCTACCCACTCCAGTTTTCTTGGACTTCCCTGGTGGCTCAGTTGGTAAATAATCTGTCTGCAGTGTGGGAGACCTGAGTTTGACTCCTGGGTTGGGAAAATCCCCTGGAGAAGGGAAAAGCTACCCATTCTACCCACTCCAGTTGGGGTTGCAAAGAGTTGGACACAACTGAGTTGGACATGTCTGAGTGACTTTCACTTTTCATAAAAGTATAAAAAATAGCTTGAAAAAAGTGAAAAGTGTTAGTTGCTCATTCAGGTCAGACTCTTGAGACCCCATGGACTGTAGCCTGTCAGGCTCCTTCCTCTGTCCATGGAGTTCTCCAGGCAAGAATACTAGAGTGGGTAGCCATTCACCTCCCCAGGTGATCTTCCTGACCCAGGAATCAAACTTGGGCCTCCTGCATTGTAATAAGATTCTTTACCATCTGAGCCACCAGGGAAGCCCTAAAAAAACAAACAAGACCTTAAGTAAATATAAAAATAAAATATCAGTATTTGATGTTTACAAATTAGATATTAATGTATATGCATGTGTATACATGTGTTTATATTTGTATATATCATTGATAGATTAGGTAGATGAATAGGTGACTGCAGATGACTCAAAGGATAGCATGTCTGAAGCAAAACATTGGAAATATGAGGCAGGTAGAAGCAGATTCAGCAGAGGCAGTGGAAAGTAACAGAGAGTCTGACAGTGATAGAAGAGAGAAAATTATATCAAAAGGAAATATAAGAAATAAAATGGAGCCTTCCAGTTAACAGCAAACATGATCTTTGGAAGACATCTCCACCATAGCTTATAAAAATTTTGGCATTTATAATGCTGACCCTGAAGAGTATATAAAATATATATATATATATATATATATATGGCATTTTTTTGAAAGTAGGCATCAACTAAGTAGACATCAAATCCTATAGTTCTGTGTTTACAAAAGTAGCTGGATTTCAGTCCTACCTAGGAAACTTGCAACATTAAAAAAATAATTGATAAAACAATTTTCTGAATATTCTTTAAAAATGCACTAATCTATGCCTTCCTTTTAAAACTATCACCTGTCAGAAGTTCATTGAATTTTTCTATCTGAATAGAAGAGGCTTCCTTTTGTTAATACACTTTTGGTAATTGCATCCTTAATGAATCTCCACAGGAAGTCCACAGGGAAAGATACAGGATTGTATTCCTCAAGGAAATGTTTCTCAAGCTTCTCCTGACTTGTGTCCCTAAAAGAACCTTTCG
The DNA here is from genome assembly GCA_006408695.1 of Aepyceros melampus. Lineage (NCBI taxonomy): Eukaryota > Metazoa > Chordata > Mammalia > Artiodactyla > Bovidae > Aepyceros > Aepyceros melampus. The sequence goes on along the minus strand of SJXQ01011115.1, from coordinate 40,406 downwards.
GTTTCTACCAAGGCTCTAATAGTGTGGAAACTTGGAGAAATTTAACAGGATTTGTACCTCTCTTGGTTTAGAGATATTAAAATAGTAGAGACACTGGAAGTTGCTGATTTTGTATTGAGTATCAATTATGGGAGATTTTATAGTGTATAAAAGTATCACTGGTTTTATGTCTTAATTTAAAACACTATGAATAGTTTTATATTGTTTGCTATTATTTTTTTTAAAGGATGGCACCATGAAGATTTTTATTATAGGCTAGAGATGTCGGAAAAGGAGATAGATTTATGGGACAGTTAGGCTTCATACCCCTCAATTAAATAAGACTACAACCAAGAAAGTTTTCAATAATACCTGAAAAGATGAGTGGAAATTGATGAGCACATTTTTAGCATAGTTATTTCAGAGCTGCAACACTCTTGCTGAAGACTTAAGAAGTAATGTTTAATAGATTTTAATGAACTGAAGGGCCAATGTGAGTTAGTGACATACATGCACTTTGTAATGCATATGTTAAAAGCTTTATTATTGCATTATAGCATGATCAGTAACTCAAAATTGGCATTAAAAAGCAAATATTTCAGAGAGTTACTTTAATAAAAATGAGTAACATCATAATCACATCTTTAATTATGACTTAATGTGCTTAACACTGACCTTTTTCCTTAAGCATATTGAACATATCAACTGAAAATATCCTTAAACTACTAATTTTGTTGCTAATATTTTTCTCACATAAAAGGAAAACTAATAAATTCTTCTAGGCAGGCCAGTGTTCGCAGGCATTATATTTCATAGGGGATCCCTGAGATGTGCATTTTCCCTCATGAAAAAAGTACTTAAAGAGAAAAAACACAACTTTACCAATAGCAAAACTGATCCAACAACTTCATAGAGCAGTGATGACTGGGGAGTGAATTCATGCTATTAACACATTTTGTCAGCCTTTGGGATAGTACTGGCAGTAGGCTTTCTTGAAAAAAACACCTCTTGAAATGTCAGTAAAGGGATGACTGGATGCATTCCTATAGGAACCATCTGGTTTTAAGGCTTTATAATTACTGTTTACTATGTGTCACCAATCCCCAACTTGTTGGATAGGTGCAACTGCTAAAACGAAACAAAAAAGAGGAGAGACAGGTTTCATCTATTTACAGAGAGCTTCAGGTTGGTTCACTCTCTAGGTATAATATCAGGCAGCTCTGCCAAGTGAGAGTCCTGTGTGGGCACTTGGCAGGTAGGGTGAGCTGAGGCGCAGGGGACATGCAGCTGTGCATGCTGCCAGTCGTTCCTATTAAAATTTAAAGAGATCTGGGCACGCTGATCCTCATGGTCCCATATATCTTGATAATTTTGTGATAACATAAATTATGTTATCACTACTTTATTAGAGTACTGCTATGGGGCCCCCCATATTGACAGGGGATTTTATTATTCAAAGTTTATTGCTACCACTAGTTAAGCACTTGCAAACCAGAAATTTGTGATCCCCATTTTTCTCATTGGGGTCATCTAATTTTATTTTTATTTATAACATCTACTTAACTCAGAGCTTCAGAGAAACTATTAAGACTTTGCTAGTAATAGGGACCTCAGGAATTTTATTTACATATATTTCAAAATCTAAAATATACGTATTCAGAACACAAATGCATATGAAAGTGAAAATGTTAGTTGCTTAGTTGTGTCCAACTCTTTGTGATCCCATGGGCTGTAGTTCGCCAGATTCCTCTGTCCATGGAATTCTCCAGGCAAGAATACTGGAATGGGTTGCCATTCCTTCTCCAGTGGATTTTTCCAACTCAGAGACTGAATCCAATCCCTTGCATTGCAGACAGATTCATTATGGTCTAAATAAATTAAATGTATGCAAGCTTATGTTATATCTAGTCCATGCAAAGGCTTGAAAATTATTCTTTTTTTATTTTTAAAATTATTTTATATTGGAGCCTAGTTGATTTACAGTCCTCTGCTAGTTTCAGGTATACAGCAAAGCAGCAAAGTGATTCTGGAGAAGGCAATGGCACCCCACTCCAGTACTCTTGCCTGGAAAGTCCAATGGACGGAGGAGCCTGGTGGGCTGCAGTCCATGGGGTCTGAAGAGTCAGACACGATTGAGCGACTTCACTTTCACTTTTCACTTTCATGCATTGGAGAAGGAAATGGCAACCCACTCCAGTGTTCTCGCCTGGAGAATCCCAGGGACCAGGGAGCCTGGTGGGCTGCCGTCTATGGGGTCACACAGAGTCGGACACGACTGAAATGACTTAGCAACAGCAGCAAAGTGATTCAGTTTTCACACACACACACACACACACACCCATACACACACACACACACACACACACAGTCTTTTCAGACACTTTTCCTTTCCCTTATGGGTTATTATGAAGCGTCGCTATACAGTAAGTACTTCTTGACTACTCTATATATAGTAGTGTGTATATGTCAATTCCAACTTCCTAACTCATTCGTCTCCCCATCTTTCCCATTTTGGTAACCATGAGTTTGTTTCTTGAGTTTACGAGTCTATTTAGTTTCATAGATTCCCCATATAAGTGAACTAAAAAAAACTTTTTTATATCATGATATTTGTCTTTTTCTATCTGACTTATTTAATTTAATATAAAATAATCTACATCTAGCCATGTTGCTGAATCAAACCCCTATGGTTATATAGTAGAAGTGACAAATATATTCAAGGGATTAGAACTGATTGACAGAGTGCCTAAATAAGCATGAACAGAGGTTTGTGACATTGTACAGGAGGCAGGGATCAAGACCATCCCCAAGAAAAAGAAATGCAAAAAAGCAAAATAGTTGTCTGAAGGGCCTTACAAATAGCTGAGAAAAGAAGAGAAGCTAAAGGTGAATTAGAGAAAGAAAGTTATGCCCATCTGAATGCCGAGTTTCAAAAAATAACAAGGAGAGATAAGAAAGTCTTCCTCAGTGATCAATGCAAACAAATAGAGGAAAACAATAGAATGGGAAAGACTAGAGATCTCTTCAAGAAAATTAGAGATACCAAGGTAACATTTCATGGAAACATGGGCACAATAAAGGACAGAAAACATATGGACTGAAAAGAAGCAGAAGATATTAAGAAGAGGTGGCAAGAATCACAGAAGAACTGTACAAAAAATATCTTCAAGACCCAGATAATCATGATGGTGTGGTCGTTCACCTAGAGCCAGACCTCCTGGAATGCAAAGTCAAGTGGGCCTTAGAAAGCATCACTACAAACAAAGCTAGTGGAGGTGATGGAATTCCGGTTGAGCTATTTCAGATCCTAAAAGATGATGCTATGAAAGTGCTGCACTCAATATGCCAGCAAATGTGGAAAACTCAGCAGTGGCCACAGGACTGGAAAAGGTCAGTTTTCATTCTAATCCCAAAGAAAGGCAAGGGCAAAAACTGTTTAAACGACTGCATAATTATACTCATCTCACACACGAGCAAAGTAATGCTCAAAATTCTCCAAGCCAAGTGTCAACAGTACGTGAACTATGAACTTCCAATTGTTCAAGCTGGATTTAGAAAAGGCAGAGGAATCAGGGATCAAATTGCCAACATCCATTAGATCATAGAAAAAGCAAGAAAGTTTCAGAAAAACATCTACTCATGCTTTATTGACCATGCCGAACCCTTTGAATGTGACAGATCACAACCAACTGTGGAGAATTCTTAAAGAGATGGAATACCAGATCACCTTTCTTGCCTTCTGAGAAATCTGTATACAGGTCAAGAAGCAACAGTTAGAACTGGGCATGGAGCAACAGACTGGTTGCAAATTGGGAAAGGAGTACGTCAAGGCTGTATGTTGTCACCCTGCTTTTTTTACTTATATGCAGAGTGCATCATGTGAAATGCTAGGCTGAATGAAACACATGCTGGAATCAAGATCACCAGGATAAATATCAATAACCTCAGATATGCAAATGATGACCACCCTTGTGACAGAAAGTGAAGAAGAACTAAAAAGCCTAATGATGAAAATGAAATAGGAGAGTGAAAATTTTGCTTACAACTCAGCATTCAAAAAAATGAAGATCATGGCATCTTGTCCCATTACTTCATGGTAAACAGATGGGGAAAAAAGTGCATTATTTATTTGGGATCAAAATCACTGCAGATGGTGACTCAGCCATGAAATTAAAAGACACTTCCTCCTTGGAAAAAAGTTATGACTAACCTAGACAGCATGTTAAAAAGCAGAGATATTATTTTGCCAACAAAGGTTCTTCTAGTCACATCTGTGGTTTTTATAGTAGTCATGTATGGATGAGACAGTTGGACCATAAATAAGTTTGAGCACTGAAGTATTGATGCTTTTGAACTGCAGTGTTGGAGAAGACTCTTGAGAGTTCCTTGGACTGCAAGGAGATCAAACAAGTCGATCTAAAGGAAATCAGTCCTGAATATTCATTGGAAGGACTGACACTGAGGCTGAAGCTCCAATACTTTGGCCATTTGATGCGAAAAACTGACTCCTTGGAAAAGACCCTGATGCTGGGAAAGATTAAAGTCAAAAGGAGAAGGGGACGATGGAGGATGAGATGTTTGGATGGCATCACAGACTTGACAGACATGAATTTGAGCAAGCCCCGGGAGCTGGGGACAGACAGGGAAGCCTGGTGAGCTGCAGCCCATGGGGTCACAAAGAGCCAGACGTGACCGTGCGACTGAACTGAACTGAACATCCATCCATGTTGCTGCAAATGAAACTCACTCCTTTTTACGAGTGAGTAGTATTCCACGGTGTATATGTACCACATCTTCTTTATGTGTCCATCTGTCAAAGGACATTTGCATTGATTTCATGTCTTAGTTATTGAAAATATTTCTTCAGTGAACATTGTAATGTGTGTATCTTTTTGAATTATGGTTTTATCTGGATATATGCCCAGGAGTGGGATGGCTGAATTACATGGTACCTCTATGTTTTAATTTTTAGGGAACTGACATACTATTCTCCATAGTGGCTGTACCAATTCACGTTGCCATGAATGTGTTTTTCACTATCAGTAATTTGCCTTTTCATTTATTATCTTGTTCCTCAAGTGGAATGTAAATATTCTAGGGAAACTCTTAGACTGTGCTTCTTAGAAAGATTTTGAGATGAAGGGTGACTTATGGGTTTATTTGGCAGGAATTTTGAGAGATTACCACTCAAAAATTTACAAAGACAAGACTGAGCGTAGGAAAAGATGGATAGGAAAGTAGTTGCAACTGAGATTGAGTTGGTCTTGTAAGAAGCTCTAGACCTGATGTGACTTATCAGAGTGGTTGCTCCTAGTGAGTGGACTGGGGTAACGAGAAGTAATAGTAACCTTGGGTTAAGATGCGCTGGCCAAGAACAGTTCTCAAGAATGGATACAGCTGTGAGTCAATAGTATCTGATGTTCCCCAAAACTGAAGTACAGCCTCAGATCATAGCTGATATGGCATTAACTTTCACTAAAGGTAGTTCTGATTTTACTTGTATTCTTTCTTCCTATGTCCCCAAACTTAGAGCAGTGCTCAGAAGACAGCATGTGCTCAGTGAATAACTGCTTAAATCAAATAAGTCATTTATCAAAATCTTGTAACTTAGGGGATATCCTCGGCTGTGCAGTGGTTGAGACTTCACCCTTCTACTGTAGAGGGTGTGAGTTCAATCCTTGGTCCAGGAACGAAGGTCCTATATGCCATGTAGTGTGGCCAAGAAAATAAAAATCTTATAACTTAAGATTATTAGATCTAAAAAAATCTGCAAAATAATTCTGTGAATTATATTAAAGACAGAGAAGAAAGAAAAACTGCCTTGGTGTTCTATTAAAATAAAACCCATCCAATATTATGTTTAATACAGAATAGAATAATTGTCAGAAAGGGATCAGTGATGATTGTCCTAACTTCCAGTAGATGATGTGAAATACTTGGGAAACTACTGATACTGTATCCAAAGAGTTCTTATTATTAAATGGGGAAAAAAGACAGAATAGTTGAAACCATTTGGAAATTTGTAACTCTCTCAATAAACATCTGTGAATCTGTTAACTTTGGAAATAAATGTGCCAGTTTATACTAGCCAACTTTAAATACAAGTATTTTGAGGCTTTAATTTGCATACTAATCAGATAATCAATTTTAAACAAGCATCACAATTCATTGTTTAGGAAATTGTGGTGTTTTTTATTTGAAAATCTTATTTCATGTAACTGAATTGAAATCGTCAAAACATGTATAATGAAGCTCAACCAGTTTCACTATTCTAACCCTCAAAGATAGGATGCTTATTTCTGTCGACACATGGTAAAATTAGACTGATACTAAAAATTATATCATGACTCCAGGGCAAGCCCAGAATGCAAATATGTGAAATGCTATATGCATATCATTTATAAAGGAACAAAAATATTAGACTGATCAAGTTTTTCCTGGAAACGTTTAATGTCATAAGAGAATGGAGCAACGGGAAATTCTTAGTTGCATATTGAGTCAAGCTTTCCTACAAGTACCAAGCCTGTGGAGAGTTCTAGATCTGTTAGAAATCAATAGTATCTCTTCATGATCTCTTCTTGAGGACAGTAGAAGTTAAATAACAGCCAATCAAGGAATGTCTGGGGAATCTATATACAAGACTGGTATTCAAAGATTAAAAAAAATACAGTTTAAGTGTAAAATTAATTCTAAAACAAATGTCAGATTAGTTGCAAAACAGAACGTAAATTCAATGCCATGAAAAATTAAAAAGCAGCAAAACGTATGAGGAAAAGGGATAGAGAAGTTAAAAACTGGATTAAGTTCAATGTTGGTCTCTTCCCTAATATTTAACAAATCAAATGATAGATTCATAACGTTTAAAGTACTTTAAAATGTTGGCTTAAAACTCAACATTCAGAAAACTAAGATCATGGCATCCACTCCCATTACTTAATGGCAAACAGATGGGGAAACAATGGAAACACTGACAGACTTTATTTTGGGGGGCTCCAAAATCAATTCACATGGTGACTGCAGCCATGAAATTAAAAGATGCTTGCTTCTTGGAAGAAAAGCTATGACCAAACTAAACAGCTTATGGCAGAAAGTGAAGGGAAGCTGAAAAGCCTCTTGATGAAAGTGAAAGAGGAGCGTGAAAAAGTGGACTTAAAGCTCAACATTCAGAAAACGAAGATCATGGCATGTGGTCCCACCACTTGATGGGAAATAGATGGGGACACAGGGAAACAGTGTTAGATTTTATTTTTTTAGGCTCCAAAATCACTGCAGATGGTGATTGAAGACATGAAATTAAAATACGCTTACTCCTTGGAAGAAAAGTTATGACCAAACTAGGTAGCATATTGAAAAGCAGAGATATTACTTTGCCAACAAAGGTCCATCTAGTCAAGGCTATGGTTTTTCCAGTGGTCATGTATGGATGTGAGGGTTGGACTGTGAAGAAAGCTGAGGACCAAAGAATTGATGCTTTTGAACTGTGGTGTTGGAGAAGACTCTTGAGAGTCCCTTGGACTGCAAGGAGATCCAACCAGTCCATCCTAGAGGAGATCAGTCCTGGATGTTCTTTGGAGGGACTGATCCTGAAGCTGAAACTGCAATATTTTAGCCACCTCATGCGAAGAGTTGACTCATTGGAAAAGACTCTGATTCTGGGAGGGATTGAGGGCAGGAGTAGAAGGGGAGACAAGATGAGATGGCTGGATGATATCACCAACTCAGTGGACATGAGTCTGAGTGAACTCCAGGAGTTGGTGATAGACATGGAGGCCTGGTGTACTGTGATTCATGGGGTTGCAAAGAGTCGGACACGACTGAGCGACTGAACTGAACCGAACTGAACCTAAAGAGCTAAACAGCGTATTGAAAAGCAGAGATATTACTTTGTCAACAAAGATCCATCTAGTGAAAGCTATGGTTTTTCCAGTGGTCATGTATGGATGTGAGCACTGGACTATAAAGAAAAGCTGAGCACCAGATAATTGATGTTTTTGAACTGGGGTGTCAGGGAAAACTCTTGACAGTTCCTTGGTTTGTAAGGAAATCCAACCAGTCAATCATAAAGGCAATCAGTCCTGAATATTCCTTGGAAAGACTGATGGTAAAGCTGAAACTCCAATACTTTGGCCACCTGATGCAAAGAGCTGACTCACTGGAAAAGACTCTGATGCTAGAAAAGATTGAAGGTGGGAGGAGAAAGGGATGGCAGTTAGATGGCATCACTGACTTGATGGGTGTGAGTGTTAGAAGCTGCAGGAGTTGGTGATGGACAGAGAAGCTGCACGTGCTGCAGTCCATGGGGTCACAGAGTTAGACACGACTGAGCAACTGAACTGCAAGTACCTAGAAAAATGTATATTGTGGAAATATACATTAGCATAGATTAGGAGGGAACTGAGTGAGAAGATAATTAATCAAAGATTATATTAGGTAAGTAATACAGTTAAAGAAATAGATGGTTAAGTTTATATATAATATTATATAAGATGTAACTTTTAAAATATAGAAGAAATACAGACATGCTTATTTATTAAGGGGCCTACATGCACACACAGATACTAACACAGTAATGAAAACCACATAGTGATATTTGTATGTTAAAACTATAAAAACAGAAATTATAACCTAAAATTGTCCAACAGAACTAATACAAAACACTTCTTCCATATGATAAATATAAGCTGAGCAATGACACACATTAAAAGAAAAGATTTATAAAATATGACACAAAGTTGACTCTAAATCTAGCTTATAAATCTAGGATATAATTTAAAAAAGATAAGACAGTGATTTAGGAAGTTTTAAAATAAAAGGAGAAGCAAAGATGTTTTAAGCAAATGCAAACAAAAAGGAAGTGTGCAGTTTATAGTATTATTCTATACCTTTGCATAACTATATATTGAATAATATAATGTCAACAGTCATGAAGTAAATATTAAAGATAAACCTTTTTTATTTTTAATAGAAAAATCCAGTAGTAACGGGAGCTTTTACTTCTTTCTCAGCTCATGGAAACAAAATATAAAAATAATATAATTAGGAACTGGTTGATATATGAGTAATTCTGAAAATCATAAAATTGAAAATATAATTTCCTTTCAAATGTCCATGGAACTTTCACAGCATTAACTAACTGTCCTTTTACAACAGACTAATAACAAGGCCAAATGAAATTCCATAAATTAATAACAAAACCAGGAACAAAATGATTGTACCATAAATAAATTAATATGCTAATATACTCTACATTATTAATAATTATTATTGAAAAAATAAAAAATAAATGGTAAAATTTCAGGAATACCAAATAATATATAAAAATATAAGTTTTTAGCATCAAGAGGACCCCACAAAATTAGTATTCTAAGGGAAATCTATAATCTTGAATAATTATGTTAATTAAAATATAAGCAAATTAATGAAACTTTCCATACAAAAATTTTAAAATAACTAAAAATGTGAAGAGACTATGAAGAAAGAATAAATATAAGATAAATTATTTTGAAAGAATCAATAGAAATACAAAAACACAGATTCTTACTCTTAAACTAAAAATAACATCACAGAAACATCAAATATAACTTATATGAGAAAAAACTATTAATTGCACAAACAGAGAAAATGGACTTGTAGTGGCCAAGTGGAAGAAAAGGAGGGAAGGATTGGTAGTTTAGGATTAGTAGATCAAAGCTATTACATATAGGATAAATAAAAAAGGCCCTACTGTACATGGAACTAAGTTCAATATCCTGTGATACACCATAATGGGAACATGTGAAAATGTATCTATAAATGAGTCACTTTGCTGCACAGCAAAAAATAACACAACATAATCAACTATACTTCAATATTAAAATTGTATAATAAAAAATAAAGATGGCAAATCCAAGTTAATTAAAAGAATAAAATGGCTACATTGTACAACAACAAATAAACTTGAAAATCTCTATAAAAATGTGTAAGTTTTTAGGAAAATGTATATTACCAAAATTTACTACCAAAGAGGTTAAAATTTTATAAGGTCAACTTGCATATGGACATAACGTGCGTGTGTGCTCAGTAGCTTCAGTCCTGTCCAACTCTGTGGCCCCAAGGATGCAACCCACCAGGCTATTCTGTCCCTGAGATTATCCTAGTGAGAATACTGGAATGGGTTGCCATTTCCTCCTCCAGGGGATCTTCTAGACTCAGGAACATAACACAAATCTCCTGAGGCTCCTGCAATAGCAGAAGAATTCTTTTTTTTTTTTTTTTAATTAATTTTTATTTTTTAGTTTGTTTTGCTTTACAAACTGTATTCATTTTGCTATACATTGACAT
>SJXQ01011115.1:0-19191 GCA_006408695.1 Aepyceros melampus | reverse complement strand
AAGTGAAACGAATCGCCAGGCCAGGTTTGATGCAGGATGCTTGGGACTGATGCTCGGGGATAATCCAGAGAGAGGGTGTGGGGTGGGAGGGGGGAGTTGGGGGTCGGGATTGGGAGTTCATGTACACTCGTGGCTGATTCATGTCGATGTGTAGCAAAACGAATACAGTATTGTAAAGCAAAACAAACTAAAAATTAAAAATTAATTAAAGAAAAAAAATAAAATAAAATCTGAATAAGAGAAAAAAATAAAATCAAGCTTGAAATTTAATTTACTTAGTACACAAATGACTTTAACATAAAAAATTAATTTTACAAAGATTGGAGTAAATGACATAGTCACAGCATAAGCCCTTAATTGTCCCAGACTATTTGTGGCACAAACAAATGAAAATTATGATACTCACTGTGAGAAAGGGTACTATGCCTGTTTTTAAACATTTCAATATATAATATGGATCTGAGTCTTGTTCTTATTAAAATCTTGACTTTTTTCCTTCATTGATTTATTTTTAATGATTAATCTGATGTTTGCAATTTACTGCATAAGTAGACATTTGAAAGGAATGATAAATGGATGAAAGTGTGCAATAATATATTGAAACAAGGATGGGTTAACTATCTAAAAACTCAATATTTTTCACAAGATAATATTAATGGTGAAAGGAAATAGATGGAAAGGTAAAGGGAACAAGGAGAATCATGAATTAAATACAAGAAAGCATTTGTCGTTAGAAGACAACAAACTAGGAAAATATTAATTCAAGAAATATATTTCAGAGAAGGTAACATGGATTAGTTTTTCTTCATCACTTAAAACTTTTAAAGTATAAGTATTGTCATGTTCTGCTATTCAGACTCCAGAATTTTTTTTTTTTTTTTTTTACTTTCTTAGAATGGAATAGTCCTTCAAATATTTCTTATACCACTAGGGTACCATTCAGTAAATTGCTTTTTCATAAGCACTAAATTGCACACTAATGTCTTGAGAAAGAAAGCTATCTACTCCCTAGGATTATAAATTTATCTCGTTAGTTCTAAAAACACACCTATGAGGATGGAAAAGTAGAAATAGGAAGTATTTCTTCCATTTTAGAGGTTGGACCATTGAGACATGGAACACAGAATATCAGCATTCTCAATATTTCATATTCCAGAACTACTAATGTAAAAATCTAATGTTTGAACTTCTAAAGGAAGAATTTGCCATTCTGCAGCTATTCATGTGTCAACCTTTGCAAAGCATGTGCTAGGGCCTATGAAAATCTGCTTTATAAACCTTTGTTAAATTTATCATGGCAAGGATTCCTTGCCATACTAGTAATGGTGGACAAGTGAGAAAAATGGTAAATGAATAAAATTAGGTGTCAACATGTTTAAATAAAGTAGATGAATGGATGAAACTTAAATGTTTGTGTTTTTCATCAAGATAAGATTAATCCTGATGTAAAGCATATTTGATAGAGGAAGGGGGAAAGAAAAAATTAACTTAGGACAAAAGTGTCTTACAGATATGACTTCCACATTTGTTCTTTAAATTTCCTTCTATAATATACCACTCTATGATTGTGTGAAATTTTACTTCTGAATGATCTTAGGGCTTTTACACTTTTGCATGACTCAGTTGTTTTTATTGCTCATTTGCTGGTCTCTGCTGGGCAGGACACAGCCCAGGCAGGTAAGTCCTTGAGGGCATGAGTATTCAGACTCATGAATATGTCTGAGTATGAATACTCATGAGTATGTCTATAGTGCAGCTCCTCCATGATACTGTGGAAGCTGTGATTATACTCTGAGCTTTGCTGAAGCCCTTGGGTCCTTAATGGGCCACCTTATTCTGCTCGCCCTGGTTCCTGTTGACATAGCTTCATTCCGTTTCAAGATTAGTACTTAGGTCTGAATTATCTAACACCATTTCCCTAAAGAGTTCTGATTCTTTAACATTCACAAACATACTCAGTCATCCCCAGACCTTTACTCTCTTCCTTCTCACAGTCGGATTCTTCTTGTCAGCAGTCAGGGCCCTTGGCCTTGCCAGTCCATTTACATATCTGGAACTTCAGAAAGTAGGATCCTTGTCCTAATATTCTTTTAACTAGGTGATTGATAAATCTCTATATAAGTATTTGAATTAAACAGAAGTGTCTAGGGAGGTTTTTATCTCCACTGACTAATAGCAACGTAGCCTAAAACTTGACTAAACCCTCACTAAACCTACACCAGCCTGCTGGGTTTTGCAGAACTATGTGTGGGTGCTTCACAGAAGACTGAAGAGGACACATAGGACTGCCAGTTTAAAAGTATATCTCAGGCTTCTGGCTTTACATTTCAAGCGTGTTACCATTTGTTCTCTGCAGGGTGCCTCGCTGCAATTATGACTGTCCCAGAAATCTTTATGTCTTTACTGTTCCAGTGAACTAACTTTTTATTTTGTAGATTAAAAAAAAAAAAAAAAAGAAAGAAAAAATAGTGACTTTAGAGGAAAAACATCTGTTTGGAGAAAGACCTATGGTCCATATTTTTGAAGGAATATAGACTGCCCATTTAAAAAGTTTTACTAATAGAATATTTCAAAGGGGAATTTCAACTGGTTAAATTAGGACAATGAAAAGATATGTCCAGGGAGAAGACTTAATTTTGCCATAAAATAAATTTGAATGCTGGTTTCCTATTACTTTTTTTCTTTGAGACCTGAAAATGAGTGATGAGGGTCAGATTAGCTGCAACACAGCTACTGCTAAGTCGCTTCAGTCGTGTCCTACTCTGTGTGACCCCCATAGATGGCAGCCTACCAGGCTCCAACGTCCCTGGGATTCTCCAGGCAAGAATACTGGAATGGGTTGCCATTTCCTTCTCTAATGCATGAAAGTGAAAAGTGAAAGTGAAGTCACTCAGTCGTGTCCAACTCTTAAAGACTCTATGGACTGCAGCCCACCAGGCTTCTCCATCCATGGGATTTTCCAGGCAAGAGTACTGGAGTAGGGTGCCATTGCCTTCTCCGCAACACAGCTACCCTTACCTAAAGGATCTATTTCAGTTATATCATTCCCAGTTAATGATGATCTTGGCTGTTGAATTATCTTCAGTGATTGATAGGGCCAGAGATGCTGAAGTTTTCAGCACTGTTTTTCATTCTCTGTGACTTGACTTGGTCTCTTTTTACTTATGTTTTTTAATTGACATATAGTTGATTTGGCATGTCATAGAGGTTTTACATTTCATCAGATAAGGATCAAATGAAGAAACCTCATGTGTGCTTACTAGGAGAGCTTTTCCCCTTAACATTAATTCTTCTTCTTTTTTTTTAATTTGTATTTTTACTTTATTTTACTTTACAATACTGTATTGGTTTTGCCATACATTGACATGAATCCATCTTGGGTGTACATGAGTTCCCAATCCTGAACCTGCTTCCCACCCCCCGACTCCCACCCCATATCAACTCTCTGGATCATCCCCGTGCACCAGTCCCAAGTATCCTGTATCCTGTATTGAACATAGACTGGCGATTCATTTCTTACATGATAGTGTATATGTTTCAGTGCCATTCTCCCAAATCCTCCCACCCTCCCCTTCTCCCTCAGAGTCCAAAAGGCCGTTCTATTCATCTGTGTCTCTTTTGTTGTCTCGCATACAGGGTTATCATTACCATGTTTCTAAATTCCATATATATGTGTTAGTATACTGTATTAGAATTGAGAGACACATGTACCCCAATGTTCATTGCAGCACTGTTTATAATAGCCAGGACATGGAAACAACCTAGATGTCCATCAGCAGATGAATGGATAAGAAAGCTGTGGTACATATACACAATGGAGTATTAGCCATTAAAAAGAATACATTTGAATTAGTTCTAATGAGGTGGATGAAATTGGAGCCGATTATACAGAGCGAAGTAAGCCAGAAAGAAAAACATTAATTCTCCTTTAAGGAAAAACCTTTTTCCTGAGATAATCAAGTACAATGACTTTGGATTTATTCCTTCTTCTTTCTATATAGATGCTGAATAGTCTGAATCTATACAAGTAATTCCCTTTCTGTCTTGCCTTAGCTGGTAAATATCTATATAAACAAATATTTCAAAATAAGTTTTATATATATATATATATAAAACTTAAGAAGTGATATAACTTCTTTTCCATAGGATATTAAATATAATTCATTTACCATAGGATACTGAATATAACTCCCTGGTTATTAATTCTGTATATAAAACAATATAACTATATTGTAACTGTATTAGTATGCTAATACCAAGCTCTCATGCCACCCTTCCTCCAATCCCCTCCCCCTTGGCAACAACAAATCTGTTTTCTATGCCTGTGAGTCTATTTCTGTTTTATAAATATGTTCATTTGTGCAATAGTTTAGATTTCACATATAAGTGACATGGTATTTGTCTTTCTCTTACTGACTGACTTAGTGTGGTAACCTCTAGTTGCATCCATGATGCTAAAAATGGCATTATTTTTCTTTTAATGGCTGAATAGTATTCCATTCTATATGTGTACCACTTCTGTATTCATTTATCTGCCAAAGGACATTTAGTGTGTTTCCTTGTCTTGGCTGTTGTGAATAGTGCTGCTATGAACATGGCAGGTATATGTATCTTTTTAGATTAGAGTCTTGGTCTCTTTGCAGTGCTTTGCCAATCCTCCCCTTTATTTCTTTTCTGCAATCAGCTGAAAGCCAAGGTATTAGTCCCTGACTTTATCTTACTCTGTTCAAGCTACTGAATGACTCTTGAACTTGGAATGTGTGAAAAGGGCTAAGAAGACAGATAAGTTTTCAGAACCCCAATTAAATGCATTAAAGTGACCAATTTGGGCAGTAACATGGTACTAATCTTTAGCAGCCACCTCAGGAAAGGAGTTCTGCGGTGACCTTTACCCATTGATCATAACAAATGTCTGGCTTAGAAACTATTCCTGAAATCACAATTTCATTGACATCAACCAGATTAAGACAATGTGAAGTTTTAACTTTCTCTTTAATAGCTTCTTGTTTTCTTCAAAAATAATTGCTGGAACTATATCATAATATTACCTCCCTGGAAGAAGGCATGATTGCATAATGGTGTATGATCATTAATTTTAGGTACCAAGTGACCCATGGAATAAATGTCCAGATAACTGTCTAAACTTTATTTCTGGATATTTCTAGAAGAGACTGGCATTTGTACTGGTGGACTGAATAGAGCAGATGGTCCTCCTCTATGTCGGTGGGCATTATCTAATCTATTGAGAACCTGGATAGAACAAAAAGGCAGAGGAAAGCTGCCTACCTGTGAGCTGGAATATCGATCTTGTCTTGTCCTCCATACTTTTTCTTGGGTCTTTAGACATATATTGAAATGTATACCATTAGCTTTACAATTCTTAGGGCTTCAAATGATACCACCAATTCTCTTGGGTCTCCAGCTTACAGAAAGTAGACAATAGAACTTCTCAGCCTCTGTAATTGTATGAGACAATAGTTTATATTCAACCTCTCTTTATTCTTCTGTCTCTTAAAAATATACATATTCAGCTCAGTTCAGTCGCGCAGTCATGTCCGACTCTTTGCGACCCCATGAATCGCAGCACGCCAGGCCTCCCTGTCCATCACCAACTCCCGGAGTTCACTCAGACTCATGTCCATTGAGTCCATGATGCCATCCAGCCATCTCATCCTCAGTCGTCCCCTTCTCCTCCTGCCCCCAATCCCTCCCAGCATCAGGGTCTTTTCCAATGAGTCAACTCTTCGCATAAGGTGCCCAAGGTACTGGAGCTTCAGTTTTAGTATCATTCTTTCCAAAGAAATCCCAGGGTTGATCTCCCTCAGAATTGACTGGTTGGATCTCCTTACAGTCCAAGGGACTCTCAAGAGTCTTCTCCAACACCACAGTTCAAAAGCATCAATTCTTCTGCTCTCAGCCTTCTTCACAGTCCAACTCTCACATCCATACATGACCACAGGAAAAACCATAGCCTTGACTAGACGGACCTTAGTTGGCAAAGTAATGTCTCTGCTTTTGAATATACTATCTAGGTTGGTCATAACTTTTCTTCCAAGGAGTAAGCGCCTTTTAATTTCATGGCTGCAGTCACCATCTGCAGGGATTTTGGAGCCCAAAAAAACAAAGTCTGANCCTCCTGCCCCCAATCCCTCCCAGCATCAGGGTCTTTTCCAATGAGTCAACTCTTCGCATAAGGTGCCCAAAGTACTGGAGCTTCAGTTTTAGCATCATTCCTTCCAAAGAAATCCCAGGGTTGATCTCCTTCAGAATGGACTGGTTGGATCTCCTTGCAGTCCAAGGGACTCTCAAGAGTCTTCTCCAACACCACAGTTCAAAAGCATCAATTCTTCTGCGCTCAGCCTTCTTCACAGTCCAACTCTCACATCCATACATGACCACAGGAAAAACCATAGCCTTGACTAGACGGACCTTAGTCGGCAAAGTAATGTCTCTGCTTTTGAATATACTATCTAGGTTGGTCATAACTTTTCTTCCAAGGAGTAAGCGCCTTTTAATTTCATGGCTGCAGTCACCATCTGCAGTGATTTTGGAGCCAAAAAAAACAAAGTCTGACACTGTTTCTACTGTTTCCCCATCTATTTCCCATGAAGTGATGGGGCCAGATGCCATGATCTTCGTTTTCTGAATGTTGAGCTTTAAGCCAACTTTTCCACTCTCCTCTTTCACTTTCAACAAGAGGCTTTTTAGCTCCTCCTCACTTTCTGCCATAAGGGTGGTGTCATCTGCATATCTGAGATTATTGATATTTCTCCCAGCAATCTTGATTCCAGCTTGTGTTTCTTCCAGTCCAGCGTTTCTCATGATGTACTCTGCATATAAGTTAAATAAGCAGGATGACAATATACAGCCTTGACGTACTCCTTTTCCTATCTGGAACCAGTCTATTGTTCCATGTCCGGTTCTAACTGTTGCTTCCTGACCTGCATACAGATTTCTCAAGAGGCAGGTTAGGTGGTCTGGTATTCCCACCTCTTTCAGAATTTTCCACAGTTTATTGTGATCCACACAGTCAAAGGCTTTGGCATAATCAATAAAGCAGAAATAGACGTTTTTCTGGAGGTTTTAATCATTACCAGTAAATTCTAAAAACGTGCTTTCTGCACACAGCCTTCATCCTCTCGAAAACAATATGTACTAACAAGCAATTTCACGACAGACATCAAGAAGAGAAGAGACAGTTTTTAAAAAATGAGAATTTTTTCTCTAAAGAAGATGTCAGTTCAGTTCAGTTCAGTCGCGCAGTCGTGTCCGACTCTTTGTGACCCCATGAATCGCAGGACGCCAGGCCTCCCTGTCCATCACCAACTCCCGGAGTTCACTCAGACTCACGTCCATTGAGTCTGTGATGCCAGCCAGCCATCTCATCCTCGGTCGTCCCCTTCTCCTCCTGCCCCCAATCTCTCCCAGCATCAGGGTATTTTCCAATGAGTCAACTCTTCGCATAAGGTGCCCAAAGTACTGGAGCTTCAGTTTTAGCATCATTCCTTCCAAAGAAATCCCAGGGTTGATCTCCTTCAGAATGGACTGGTTGGATCTCCTTGCAGTCCAAGGGACTCTCAAGAGTCTTCGCCAACACCACAGTTCAAAAGCATCAATTCTTCTGCGCTCAGCCTTCTTCACAGTCCAACTCTCACATCCATACATGACCACAGGAAAAACCATAGCCTTGACTAGACGGACCTTAGTCGGCAAAGTAATGTCATGGTGGAGAGGTCTACAGAATGTGGTCCACTGAAGAAGGGAATGGCAAGCCACTTCAGTATTGTTGCCTTGAGAACCCCATGAACAGTATGAAAAGAAGATGTACAGTATACAATCTAGTTTTAGCGGAAATTTTTCTCAATTTTTATTTATTTAATTACTTGCATGGTACTATCAAAATAATTTAAGATCAGCATCAAAATGCAGACAATATAGCAAATTTAATACTTTAAAAGAACTACAAAAAATATACTAAAGGGAAAAGGGGAAAATACCATAAGAAATATAGAATTGGGTTAGGTATATTGATGATGTGTCCTATATTGCTCAACTCCAACAGTCCTTATTTATAACATACACAATCATGCAACGTCCTGATGAGGCATGCACTCATCAGTAATATGCTTTCAATACTTCCAAGTATCAAGCATTACTTTATATGCTTCAAAAGTGTCAGTCCATTTAAAAATCAATGATTATTATCTGTGAAATAATTATCTCCTTTACACAACAGAGAAGTTGAAGCTCAGGGAGAGAATGTGACACACTGGATTCAAACCCAGGTCTACTTGACTATAAAGAGTGTACATTTAACGTCCTAAAAATGGGAAACACATTTCAGTTCAGTTCAGTTCAGTTGCTCAGTCGTGTCCGACTTTTTGCGACCCCATGAATCACAGCACACTAAGCCTGCCTGTCCATCACCAACTCCAGGAGTTCACTCAGACTCACGGCTATAAGCTTTCTAGGAGCCAATTCAAAGAGGAAAACAGACTCACTTAAAATGTTATAGTGTTCATTATGTTAAAAAAAAAAAGTTGTGTGTGAAAACTATCTATGTTCTGGAAACTAGCAACAGATTGATTTTACCTGTTCTTCGTAATACAAAGGAAACCACTAAAACCAGTGTACAGAATCCCCAATAGGATCCTTGTCATTTTCAATTGCAATTAACTACATTATCAAATGATGCTGCATAGATCATTTTAAAGTACCAAAAATTTGTAATCAATTTCAACTTAAATTTAAAAAAAATCAAACTTTCAGATTCTGATATATTTAGAAACTTTTCCAAATTTTGAATCACTAAGGTTAGGTGATTTTATACTTGATTTTCCATATAGCTTGTTAGCAGCTTAAAGTCTTAGCTTAGCAAGCATGCTGAATCTCCAGTTTCAGAGACTACATTTTTTGATCACTGTCTTCTTCAAAGCAGAATTAGTGTTCAACAAGACATTTTTCTTGTTTGAAGTTGGGACTAACTGAGGAATATATTCTGCAGGTTGCTTGTTCTGTGTAAGTATTGTTGTTCAGTCCCTCAGTTGTATCCGACTCTTTGCAACCTCATGGACTGCAGCATGTGAGGCCCCCTAGTCCCTCACCATTTCCTGAATTTTGCCCAAGTTCATGTCCATTGCAATGGTGATGCCAACCAGCCATCTCATCCTCTGACACCCTCTTCTTCCACCCTAAATCTTTCCCAGCATCAGGGACTTATCCAATGAGTCAGCTATTCGCATCAGATAACAAAAATATCAGGAGTTTTAGCTTCAGCATCAGTGCTTCCAATGAGAATTCAGGGTTGATTTCCTCGACATTGACTGGCTTGATCTCCTTGCTTCACAAGGGACTCTCAGGAATCTTCTCCAGCACCACAATTCAAAGGCATTAATTCTTTAGCATTCTACCTTCTTTACCGTCCAGTTCTCACAACTGTTATGTAGCAATTGGGAAGACCATAGCCTTGACTATATGGATCTTTGTTGGCAGAGTAATGTCTCTGCTTTTCAGAACACTGTCTAGGTTTGTCACAGCTTTCCTGTCAAGAAGCAAATGTCTCCTGATTTCATGGCTGCAGTCACCATCCACAGTGATTTTACAGCCTAAGAGGAAATCTGTCACTACTTCCACATTTACCCCCTGTATTTGCTATGAAGCAATGGGGCTGGATGCTGCTATCTTGTTTTGTTTTTTTTTGTTTGTTTGTTTGTTTGTTTTTTAATATTTAGTTTTAAGCCGACTATTTCACTCTTCTCCTTCACTCTCATCAAAAGGCTGTAGTTCCTCATCCCTTTCTGCCATTAAAGTGGTATTATCTGCATATCTTAGGTTATTGATGTTTCTCCCTCCTATCTTGATTCCAGCTTGTAATTCATCCAGCCTGGCATTTTTCATAAGGTGCTCAGCATATAGATTAAACAAACAAGGTGACTGCAGACAGCCCTGTCATACTCTTTTCTTAATCTTCAACCAGTCAGTTGTTCCATACAGGTTCTAGCTGTTGCTTCTTGACCCGTGTACAGATTTCTCAGGAGACAGGTAAAAGGGTCTGGTATTCTAATCTCTTCAAGAGCTTTCCACAGTTTATTATGATCCACACAGTCAAAGGATTTGGTGTAGTTGATGAAAGAAGTAGATGTTTCTCTGGAATTTCCTAGCTTTCTTTATGATCCAGAGAATGTTGGCAATTTGATCTCTGGTTCCTCTTCCTTTTCTAAACCCAGCTTGAACATCTGGAAGTTCTTGATTCACATAATGCTGAAGTCTAGCATGCAAGATTTTAAGCATGACCTTACTAGCATGGAAAATGAGTGCAACTGTCTGATGGTTAGCACATTCTTAATTACTACCCTTTCTGGGAATTGGGAAGAGGATTGACATTTTCCAGCTCTGTGGTCACTGCTGGGTCTTCTACATTTGCTGACATACTGAATGCAACACCTTGATGGCACTATCCTTTAGGGTTTTGAATAGTTCTGGAATTTATCACATCCACTGGCTTTATTAACAGCAATGCTTCCTCAGGTCCACTTGACTTCGTGTAAGTATTAGAACACTTCTGAGAAGAATTTTAAAATAAAAGCCCATATTCTCCTCAATCATTACACCCAAAAATAAATTAAAGAAGCATCTCACTATGAGGTAATTTGATTTGTTAACAAGTTTCTGTTTTTTTTTAGAGAAAATGTTTTGTTTAATATATTTTCACATTGACCCCAAAATGGGAGATCAGGTTATATACACTCAACTTAAAATATGAAAAATAATTATTTAAATTCAAGTCAACTTTTACAATGAAAAGAATGATTCAGAGATTAAATTGTAATTTTATAATTCCCCATTTATATAGTTGATAATTTAAAATATGATTCTCATTGCTTACATTTTACTTCACAAAATGATTCATCTTTCACTTGCCCTTAGAGTGTCTGGGACTTACTTCAAATAAGATTTAAAGTATGCTGTCATGTTAAAACCAAATAAATAGTTAATAAATAGATTATTTTTAGAGTGGGTGAAAAGAGCAGAGATTTTTTTTTTCATAACTTAAAATATACTTCAAATGAATTTGATAGACTCAAATTAGTTCTCAGCTTTTAAGTCTGAAAATGTATCATTTGCCATGAGGCATTTAAGTAAAATGCATCACTTCTTATTTTGTTCTCTTATTACTAATAAATGTTTTGATGAGATCTTATGTAGAATATGTTTTGAAACAAATTCATGAAACTAAATGTAGAAAAAAATGTGCTATGTATTTGAAAACTTTATAAGCCATTTGCAAAATTACAACTCGGAATATTTTATCAAGTAACAATTTAGGTTGGTTAACAAAATGAACTATTAAGAAATAATTTTTAAAATGTATTGGTGTCTTATTAGCACTCCAAAGTTATTACACAGCCCAAGTGAGACATGGGGAGAGATGGTTTGCCAGCTAGCAATTCCTTTGAGTCATATTCTATATTCTACATTTTGGTGGACATTTAAGTACTTATAAACAAGTTCAATTCCTAAACCAAACAAGTATAAACAGAAAAAATAAGATAAATAAATAAACTAAAGATGTTTTGGAAATAAATAAAAATAAAGCATCAAATAATTTTTAAAATGTATTTAATTTGATTATCATTGTCTTAGACCTAAGAAGAGATTGTCTTTTTCCATGTTTGCACAGCTAATAAGTCATTTAAAATCTGAATTTTTTTTCCATTTAGGGAGTTTAGAGATATGATTCACAAAGAGAAATCATTTTTTTCTTAATCTAGACTTTTTTATAGGGTAGAAGAGTTTACATACATCAAATGCAATGAGTTAACTCTAAAATAAACAGTTCTGTGCTCTAAAATGGATTCATTTATTTCATTAATAATTGCCATAATTTATAAGTCTAAGAAGTACCCTACATTCTTTCAGTAGACATTATTAGTAAATGTCACATTGCAGTTTTCTTCATATATAAACAGAAGCCTCAGGAGACAAAGATGAAACTTCTTACATGAAAGATTATTCACTCTAAATGTCAGTCTCTTAAAATATTCTAAACTTGTCTTAAAGATAGTTAATGCAAATAGCCTAAAATGTGCTTTCAGTTATATTTCAAAGTATTTTTCCCTAGACAAACAGGTTGGCAGACACATGAACAATTTATGAAGCCAAACAACTCTATGAGCCGTTATAAACAGTTCTATTCATTGAGCATAAACATAAAAGCTCCATGAAGTATGAAGAAATTGGCATGATACCATCTACAACTAAGAACACCATAACCCAGCTAATTATTTTGTACACAATGGCTAAAGAATCCTTGTCCAGCCTCTAAAATTCCCAGATGTATCCTTATTGCCATAAATTAGGTCTACATATATGTGAATTTTGAGCTATATATCTTGCATCTGTGTAGAATTTTTGTTTTTTTTTTTATATAGCTCAATACTAATCAGTGGAATAATTATTCAACATATGTAGTCCACAAATCTCAAAGTCTATATTTAGAAGACAGGTATTTCTTAGGTGAACTATTTCTTAACCACTTATTGACCAGAGGCATATACATATATCTTTTGCTGCCCATACATTTTTGCCTGGGGTGTTTCAACATCCTCTTACATAACAGATCTCCAGTCACAGGCACTAGTTTCTGCAAAATTCCCGTCAATAATGTGTTTATATGCTAAGTTAGTTTTCATGTTTCAATTATGAATTCATGTATCAGTACACCTCTAACATATTTTGATCTGCTATTCCTGTAATTTACAATATCTAAGTATTTATATGTAACTTTTTAAAGAATCCATCAATATGTTTCCTTATTTATAGAAAAACATATAAACATGCATATTAGACTATTTCCAGTGAGCAATGCATATAAATATGTGATTTGACATCCTGAAGATGAATTCATCATGTATCTACTGTTATGCAGCTAAAGCGTAAAATATAGATTCTATGAACTTCTAAAATCAAGCAAAAGATTGCAGGAGATAATTTCCATGTTGAGGTAGGTTTGTAGGATTATCAATTTAGGGATAGAATTGTGTAATGATAGAGATGTTTATCTGAGTTAACTTCACTGATTTGTGAATTTACTGTGTGAGTTAACTCTGATAAGGTTGGCCATGGGAATACCCATGCTAAACTCTCCTCCACAACTTCTCATTTCCTAGAGGCATATATCATCTCTGAGATTCCTATCCTCTAATTATCATTAAAGTCCAACTGTATTAGGAAAGCACACTTATGAACATGAACATAATTCATGCCACGGAACTGCACACTTACAATGATTCAACTGTTAAATATTATTCTATATATATATTTACAATAAAACACTAAAAATATGACACATCATTCTTTACATGTTATTTATATGAAAGATTCAGTTAACAGCTTTGAACAAATCCAATGTTGCTAAAGGAATTGAGGGGACAATATTGTTAAGATATTCTAGGAACAAATCTGTGGTTCCATATGTAATCAAAGACCTTGACTCAAACCTTGGAATTCTGCTTCCTTTTTTTAAGTTCCCCTAAAGTTCTCCTTCTTTTAGAATTACCCCTACAACTCCTTAGTGTGACTTCTACAGGTCCTTTATAGATTAGGGGTTGGGTTCAAGAGGATCATTCTGGACTGTACATATACATCAATAGAACTGGAAACAAATCTTAGCTACACAAAACTCTTTTATTAAAAACAACTTTGCTCAGGTATATGCCCAGTATTGGGATTGCAGAGTTACATGGTAGTTCTATTGTTAGCTTTTTAAAGAACCTGCATATCTTTCTCTATAGTGGCCGTATCAATTTACATACTCATCAACATTGCAAGAGAGTTTCCATTTCTCCACACCTTCTCTCACATTTATTGTTATAGATTTTTTTTGATGATGGCCATTCTGAGTAGTGTGATATGATATCTCATTTTGATTTTCATTTCTCTATTAATTAGTGATGTTGGGCATCTTTTTGTGTGCCTCCTATACATCTGTATGTCTTATTTGAAGAAAGGTCTATTCAGGTTTTCTGCCCATTTTTTATTATTATTATTTTTTTTGATATTGAGCTGCATGAGCTATAATTGTAGAGGTGGTTTGCAGATTAACCTTATTAGTTGCTTCATTCGCAAATATTTTCTCCCACATGTGGGATGCCTTTACATCTTGTTTATGGTTTTCTTTGCATATACCCTGAGAAATCTTAATTCAAAAAGACACATGCACCCTAATGTTCACTTTATAATAGCCAGGCTATGGGAGCAACCTAAATGTACATTGAAAGATAAATGGATAAAGAAGATGTACAATGAACTATTACACAGCCATAAAAAGGAGAAAAATTGGGTCATTTTTAGAGGTGTGGATGGATCTAAAGTCTATCATACAGAATGAAGTAAGTCAGAAACAGAAAAGTATATATTCCATATTAAGGCATATTTGTGGAATCCAGAAAAATGGTACTGATGAGCCTGTTTGCAGGCAGAAATAGAGATGCAGACACATAGACATGGGGTGGGGGATGGAATTATGGGATGAATTGAGAGATTGGGATTGACATATATACATTACTATGTGTAAAATAGCTAGTGGGAACCTGCTATATACTGCAAGATGCTCAACGTAGTACTGTGTGGTGAGCTAGATGGGTAAGATGTGGTAGGGGTGCAGAGAATTCCAACAGGGGGGCAATACATGTATATACATATATAGCTGATTCATCTGTTGTAATTTAGAAACTAACACGACATTGTAAAACAACTATCCCTAATTTTTAAAAAGTGTCACTGTATGGACCAGGAATTAAGCATCTATATTATTGTTGTTATTCAGGTTGTGTCCTTAGGTCCTTGTTATTCAAGCTATTGTTGCTAACTTTTGTCCAACTCTTTGTGACCTCTGTACTTTAGCATACCAGGCTCCTCTGTCTCCCACTATCTGCCAGAGTATGCTGAAACTCATGACAACTGAGTCAGTGATGCTATCTAACCATCTCATCCTCTCCTGCATCCTTTGCCTATTGCTTTCTTTCTTTTTTTTAAATTAATTTTTATTTTTTAGTTTGTTTTGCTTTACAATGCTATATTCGTTTTGCTATACATTGACATGAATCAGCCACGCGTGTACACGAACTCCCAATCCCGACCCCCACCTCCTCTCTCCCGCCCGACACCATCTCTCTGGATTATCCCCGTGCATCAGTCCCAAGCATCCTGCATGCTGCATCGAACCTAGACCGGCGATTCGTTTCACTTATGATATCATACATGTTACACTGCCACTCTCCCAAATCATCCCACCCTCTCCCTCTCCCACAGAGTCCAAAAGGCTGTTCTATACATCTGTGTCTCTTTTGCTGTCTTGTGTACAGGTTTATCATTACCATCATTCTAAATTCCATATATATGTGTAAGTATACTGTATTGGTGTTTTTCTTTCTGGCTTACTTCACTCTGTATAATCAGCTCCAGCGTCATCCACCTCATTAAAACTGATTCAAATGTATTCTTTTTAATAGCTGAGTAATACTCCATTGTGTATATGTACCACTGCTTTCTTATCCATTCATCTGCTGATGGACATCTAGGTTGCTTCCATGTCCTGGCTATTACAAACAGTGCCGCAATGAACATTGGGGTACACGTGTCTCTTTCAATTCTGGTTTCCTCGGTGTGTATGCCCAGCAGTGGGATCGCTGGATCATAAGGCAGTTCTATTTGCAATTTTTTAAGGAATCTCCACACTGTTCTCCATAGTGGCTGTACTAATTTGCATTCCCACCAACAGTGTAAGAGGGTTCCCTTTTCTCCACACTCCACATCCTCTCCAGCATTTATTGCTTGTTGACTTTTGGATTGCAGCCATTCTGACTGGTGTGAAATGGTACCTCATTTGATTTGCATTTCTCTGATTATGACTGATGTTGAGCATCTTTTCATGTGTTTATTAGCCATCTGTATGTCTTCTTTGGAAAAATGTCTATTTAGTTCTTTGGCCCATTTTCTGATTGGGTCATTTGTTTTTCTGGAATTGAGCTGCATAAGCTGCTTATATATTTTTGAGATTAGTTGTTTGTCAGTTGCTTCATTTGCTATTATTTTCTCCCATTCAGAAGGCTGTCTTTTCACCTTGTTTATAGTTTCCTTTGTTGTGCAGAAGCTTTTAATTTTAATTAGATCCCATTTGTTTATTTTTGCTTTTATTTCCAGTATTCTGGGAGGTGGATCATAGAGGATCCTGCTGTGATTTATGTCGGAGAGTGTTTTGCCTATATTCTCCTCTAGGAGTTTTATAGTTTCTTGTCTTACATTTAGATCTTTAATCCATTTTGAGTTTATTTTTGTGTATGGTGTTAGAAAGTGATCTAATTTCATTCTTTTACAAGTGGTTGACCAGTTTTCCCAGCACCACTTGTTAAAAAGATTGTCTTTAATCCACTGTATATTCTTGCCTCCTTTGTCGAAGATAAGCTGTCCATAGGTGTGTGGATTTATCTCTGGGCTTTCTATTTTGTTCCATTGATCTATATTTCTGTCTTTGTGCCAGTACCATACTGTCTTGATGACTGTGGCTTTGTAGTAATGGTTGACCAGTTTTCCCAGCACCACTTGTTAAAGAGATTGTCTTTAATCCATTGTATATTCTTGCCTCCTTTGTCAAAGATAAGGTGTCCATAGGTGTGTGGATTTATCTCTGGGCTTTCTATTTTGTTCCATTGATCTATATTTCTGTCTTTGTGCCAGTACCATACTGTCTTGATGACTGTGGCTTTGTAGTAAAGCCTGAAGTCAGGCAGGTTGATTCCTCCAGTTCCCTTCTTCTTTCTTAAGATTGCTTTGGCTATTCGAGGCTTTTTGTATTTCCATACAAATTGTGAAATTATTTGTTCTAGCTCTGTGAAAAATATACCAAGGTCCATCTAGTCAAGGCTATAGTTTTTCCAGTAGTCATGTATGGATGTGACAGTTGGAGTATAAACAAAGCTGAGTTTTTAAAAATTTATGCTTTTGAAGTATGGTGTTGGAGAAGATTCTTGAGCGTCCCTTGGACTGCAAGGAGATCCAACCAGTCCATCCTAAAGGAGATCAGTCCTGAATATTCATTGGAAGGGCTGATGTTGAAGCTAAAACTCCAATACTTTGGCCACCTGATATGAAGAGATGACTCATTTGAAAAGACTCTGATGCTAGGAAAGATTGAGGGCAGGAGGAGAAGGGGACGACAGAGGATGAGATGGTTGGATGGCATCACTGACTTGATGGACATAAGTTTAGGTGAACTCTGGTAGTTGGTGATGGGCAGGGAGGCCTGTCGTGCTGCGGTTCATGGAGTCTCAAGGAGTCGGACATGACTGAGAGACTGAACTGAACTGAGCTGTTGATTCCCAGTTGTCTACTTACTTTTAATAACAAAGTTCATCCCAAACATTTCATTTAATTTCTTTCAAATGAACTCAGTGTCCATCTTTCTTTTCATGACTGGGGGTAAATGATTGCCTACAGGCTGTTATCTATGATTGTCTGTGTTATCCTGGTGAACAGGTATTAAAAATGATTGAGATGACAGTTCTGTATGTGGAGTGTCAGTTAATCTTCTTTTCTGTTCCATTTCTAACTCCTGCTCTGTACTGAGAATTTCCAATCATCTTTCTAGGGGATTTGTTGGCTGAATAGTGGTGTCTTTCCTGTGTGCTTTTCACATTTTTTCAATTTGCTGCCCTTTTCCCTCTGCTTCATTAGTCACTGTTTCAATATCTGTTTTTCAAGTATTTGTAGAAATACATATTTTACTAATATCTCTTTCTTTTTTATATGTTATTGTGACTAATTAACTTTTAAAAACATTCTGTTTTAGTCTTCTGTTATTATTTTATGATCTTGGCTTGATCTCAGGTTACCACCTGAAAGTATGTGAAAAAAAACAATACTAACTTAAATATTCTGAAAGCTAAGTGATATAATGTATGTGATATTTGTCACATATTAAATACTAGTTTTACTTTTCCATCATATAAGAATGTTTTCTAACATCTTCAGTCTGCTAATCCCTCAGCAGAGGTAACAAAATTTACCCTAATATTCAATTTTGAACTCTTTGTCACAGTAAACCAACACACTTCTTGACCATTCAGAAGAAAATCCTACAGGTTGTGAATGTTTTAGAAAGCTTATCCTGGTTCTACTTTTCTTTCTGCATTCTAGTCAATATGTTTTCTATCATTTTTGCCCAAAAATATATTTGGAAAGAGAATTTTAGTTGTGGTTCTTTTGGGAAAAATATTTAAACCTTGATCAAACTCAAGTACAGAGATTGATCATTCAGCCAGTAAATATTTACTCAGTCCTCAATGCAAATGCTAGGATTATCTGACACTATTGATAATATTATACTATGTATATCCAGAAGGAGGTTAGAATCTCACTGGGGAGAGAGGGAGAAACTTGGGGGAGGGGAAATGTATATATAATGCATGGTATGTATCAGGTCAGTACCACAGTTAAACAGTCCCATAGGGAAAGATTTTATGTGGTTTTATGTGCTTAGAGATCTTTACTCTTTCCCCTTATAATAGAAACTCCATGAGAGCAAGAACCTTACATTGATTACCATGTATTCTTTAAGTATAGAACAGTTTCTGACGACCCAGATAATCATGATGATGGATGACTAATCTAGAGCCAGACATCTTGAAATGTGAAGTCAAGTGGGCCTTAGACAGCATCACTATGAACAAAGCTAGTGGAGGTGATGGAATTCCAGTGGAGCTGTTTCAGATCCTGAAAGATGATGCTGGGAAAGTGCTACACTCAATTTGCCAGCAAATCTGGAAAACTCAGCAGTGGCCACAGGACTGGAAAAGGTCAGTTTTCATCCCAATTCCAAAGAAAGGCAATGCCAAAGAATGCTCAAACTACCGCACAATTGCACTCATCTCACATGCTAGTAAAGTAATGCTCAAAATTCTCCAAGCCAGGCTTCAGCAATACGTGAACCGTGAACTCCCTGATGTTCAAGCTGGTTTTAGAAAAGGCAGAGGAACCAGAGATCAAATTGCCAACATCCGCTGGATCATGGAAAAAGCAAGAGAGTTCCAGAAAAACATCTATTTCTGCTTTATTGACTATGCCAAAGCCTTTGACTGTGTGGATCACAGTAAACTGTGGAAAATTCTGAAAGAGATGGGAATACCAGACCAC
>SJXQ01011114.1:75820-85933 GCA_006408695.1 Aepyceros melampus | reverse complement strand
TGAAACACAGGTTATTCAAAGTTAAATAAGAAAAACAAACTTCCTTGCTGCCAGAGAGACCAATAGTCTCCCTAACTCAGGTAGAGGGAGGGTCAGGGTAGACTGCCTGAGGAGATGATACCTGAGCGAGCCTGGAAAGACATAGAGGTCTAGGAGAAAACCTCCTGAACCACATGCTATTGCCTAAAGCTCAATTCAATTCCACAAATACATTCTGAAGGCCTCCTTTGTTTTAGGTCTTCTTCTAGGTGCAGGAGCCACAGTGGTGAGCAAGCTGACATGGTCCCTGCTCTCTGGCTTGGGAATCTCACTGGGAAGAGAGGTAAACACAGAGTGAAATGTTAACACAGTGTGAAATGAGCCACAGGAGAGGGATCTGCAAAGCACCTTAGGACAAAGGTGTCCCAATGTCCCAAGCCAAAACAAGTCCCAGTTTCAAAATATGGCAAAATTCTTCACACTACAATTTACCACCATTCTCCCTAAAGCTGGGGACACAATCATGTGTATGAATCTGGACAGGCCATTACTCCTGGAATGCAGTTACCTTCTTAGAGATAACTCTCCTTGACACAGTCAGCCTTGCCCAAATTCTTCCCTATGCTACCAGGCTGGTCCTTAGTCTACCTCTCTAGGTTGGCTGTGCATGCATGCTCAGCTGTGTGCTCACCGTGTCCAGCTCTTCTTTACCCCCAAGGACTGCAGCCCACCAGATTCCTCTCTTCATGGAATTTTCCAGTCCAGAATACTGGAGCAGTTTACCATTTCCTACTCCAGGGGATCTTTCTGACCCAGGGATCAAATCTGTGTCTCCTGCATTGGCAAGTGGATTTCGTACCACCATGCCACCCAGGAGGGACCTAAATGTAGGGCCAAGAACATCTATTAATACTATGGAGTCAGAGAGCTGCAGGTGGGCTTTGTCCAGTCATATGACTTCAGGCCTAAAATCCTCAGCTTCCCTGCATATCTAGGTGATCAATTCTACTCCAGGAAAGTAGCAAGTACAGATGGTTTGTTTTTGGCAGATAGCAACTGCTCAAAAACATTTGCTGAATTGAGCTGTATTAACACTGAACTGAACTGAACTGAACACTGAAGTCTCTGGCCAGAGTTTGGACTTCATGAATGACCTGGCTGTGAGCTCAGGGGATTAATGATCAACTTCAGCAGTTTCCTGTGAAGAATATAACATGTACACCTTATTCTTTTCCTTGAAGAGCTGACTGTTAGCTGGGGAAACAGACAAGCTCCCAACAGTTCAGTTCTAAAGCCCTAGAGTAGTGGTTCTCAAACTCAGAGCAAGTACCGAAATCACCTAGAGGTCATCTGTTGAAACAAATTGCTGGCCAAACCCCCAGAATTCCTGATTTAGTAGGTCTGGAATGGAATCTGAGAATTTGAAAGTTTGCACTTCCCTACTGGCCTTCAGGTGATGCTGACGCCAGGTGCTCAATAAGTCGTACATAACACAACTCTGTGTTTGAACCCTGGTTCCATTTCTGTAGTCCTCGCTGGATCAAATCACTTTACCTTTTTAAATTTGCCTCACCAGTAAAATCAGGATAATAGTTAATACAGAAAATGCTTAAAGTGACACTTGGTACAGTGTTCCATAAAGTTAATTATTGTTGTTCAGCCACTCAGTTGTGTCCAACTCTTTGTGACTGCAGGGACTGCAGCACACCAGGCTTCCGTGTCCCCCACCATCTCCTGCAGTTTGCCCAAGTTCATGTTCATTGCATTGGTGATGCTGTCCAGCTCTCTAGTCCTCTGACACCCTCTTCTCCTGCCCTCAATTTTTCCCAACATCAGGGACTTTTCCAATGAGTCATTTGTTTGCATTAGATGACCAAAATACTGGAGCTTCAGCTTCAGCATCAGTTCTTCCAGTTAATATTCAGGGTTGATGTCCCTTAAGATTGACTGGTTTGATCTCCTTCCTGTCAAAGGCACTTTCAGGAGTTTTCTCCAGCACCACAGTTCCAAGGCATCAATTCTTTGGCCTTCTGCTTTCTTTATGGTTCAGCTCTCACAAAACGTGACCACTGGCAAGGCCATAGCCTTGACTATATGGACCTTTGTTGGCAGAGTAATGTCTCTGGTTTTCAATACAGTCTAGGTTTATCATCGATTTTCTGCCAAGAAGCAACTGTCTTCTGATTTCATGGTGCAGTCACCATCAGCAGTGATTTTGCAGCCCAAGAGGAAATCTGTCACTACTTCTACCTTTCTCTCTTCTATTTGCCATGAAGTAATGGGGCCAGCTTCCTTGATCTTAGTTTTTCTAACATTTAGTCGTAAGCCGGCTCTTTCACTCTCTTCCTTCACTGTGGTCAAGAAGCCCTTGAGTTCCTCTTCACTTTCTGCCATTAGAGTGGTATCCGCACATGTGAGGTTGTTGATGTTTCTCCGGACTGTCTTGATTCCATCTTGTAACTCACCCAGCCCAGAATTTAGCATGATGTGCTCAGCGTATAGGTTAAACAAACAAGGTGACAGCAGACAGCCTTGTCATACTCTTTTCTCGATCTTGAACCAGTCAGTTGTTCCATACAGGGTTCTAACTGTTGCTTCTTGGCTCGCATACAGGTTTCTCAGGTCTGGTATTCCCATATCTCTAAGAGCTTTCCAGTTTGTCATGATCCATACAAAGGTTTTAGTGTAGTCACTGAAACACAGATAGATGTTTTTCTGAAATTCCCTTGATTTCTCTATAATCCAGCGAATGTTGGCAATTTGATCTCTAGTTCCTCTTCCTTTTCTAAATCCAGCTTGGACAGCTGGAAGTTCTTGGGTTGCTACGTGGAGCACGCAACTAGCAGTCTGCTGCTGCTCCTGCTAAGTTGCTTCAGTTGTGTCCGGCTCTGTGCAACCCCATAGACGGCAGCCCACCAGGCTCTCCCATCCCTGGGATTCTCCACACAAGAATACTGGAGTGGGTTGCCGTTTCCTTCTCCAATGCATGAAAGTGAAAAGTGAAAATGAAGTCGCTCAGTCGTGTCCGACTCTTGCGACCTCATGGACTGCAGCCCACCAGGTTCCTCCATCCATGGGACCTTCCAAGCAAGCGTACTGGGAGTGGAGTGCCATTGTCTAGGTAGCCACAAAAAGCAAAGGCTAAGTCCCTCTTCAGTGCAACCTGGAAGGCACAACACAGACTAATCCGTCCTACATGTCTTCTCAGGGTGACGCCCTAGCGCAGCCTCAGGACTCCAAGGCCTTTCCCCAAAAGCCTTCGGTATTCAGCCCTCAGGCTCCCTACGGCCCGCCCATGCTGCGCAGGCGCAGACACCACAGAGCGCCCACTTGACGCACATGCGCACTCCGGTTCGCTGCTAGAGCGAAAATGGCTGCAGCAATGCGCGTGGCGGTGGCCGGAGCCAGGCTCAGTGTTGTAGTGAGAAGTCTCCGGGGCGCGGGGCGCAGCTTGTGCACCCAGCCCGTATCGGTTAACGAACGCATCGAGAACAAGCGGCAAGCTGCACTGCTGGGAGGAGGGCAGCGCCGTATTGACGCGCAGCATAAGCGAGTGAGTCGTGAGGGGATCCAGGCCAGCCAGCCTGCCCGCCCCCAGCGGTCGCGACCTATCACAGCGAGTGCGGCTCGCTGCGTAAGAGGCCTCCCAGCCAATCGACGCGATGTCTTGAGGGGTGGGGCGGGGCCGAGGATGTTCACCTTGTGAACCTGATGCCTTTCACTGGGCAGGTAAAACCAGGACAAGCACCATTGTGCTTTGTCACTGTCTACTTTCTCTTTGAAATTTTAGACGAGCCTGGCTGAGCTCCAGCGACTCCAGTTAACTTTGGACAAGTTACTTATTCCCCCGGAGTCAGTTTATTCTTAACAGAAAATGACAATAATTCTCCCCTCATAATCTTAGTGGAATAAGATAATGAAACAACGATAGGCACGGGGGGGGGGGGGGAATGTTGCTCTTCTCATGCCCGGTTTAAGAGTGGTAGGAGCTTCTTACCCCATTATGGAAGCAGGAAAATCAAGACATTTGGCAGGGGAAGTTACATGGGCAAACTTTCCTTCACCTGGGTAGGCGTGTGGTTTGTGTAGGAAACTTTGAGGGGGGGGGGGGGGCGGGGGGGGGGGGGGAATCTTGCTCTTCTCATGCCCGGTTTAAGAGTGGTAGGAGCTTCTTACCCCATTATGGAAGCAGGAAAATCAAGACATTTGGCAGGGGAAGTTACATGGGCAAACTTTCCTTCACCTGGGTAGGCGTGTGGTTTGTGTAGGAAACTTGTGGAAACTCTCTCCCCAGTGCCAGCCGAAACTTTTATGGGTCTCAGAGTACATCGACCTGCTGCCTGGGTAGGAAAGACCCTAGGAAGCAGGTGTTTGTTTTTTTTTTCCCTGGGGTTGCTTAGGTCAGTCTGGGTGTTTGGCTGAAGTGAACAGCTCAAGCACTGCCACCCACTTCCCGGGGTACTTCTGTGGATCATTTTAGTAGCAGGAAAAAAAAAAAAAACCCAAAACAACAACTGAGGCCCAGATCAGTGACCTGGGACTTGAGGCGAGGTTCGCCCACTGGGTCCTGGACACGTGTGAGTCTGGATTGGTGTGGTGGAAGGGTTAAATAACCAACCTGGAAGGCACAAAAGTGAAATTCTTAGAGGTGAAGGACACTGAGGCATAAACTCACAAGCAGGGGGTTGGTGGGGTCTTCAGTGAGGAGATTTGCACCAGCCCTTTATTAAGTTTAAATTGAATGTTAATGTAGATGTTGTAAATACCCATTTGATAAGGGCCTGAAGGTGACAGTTCCTTTTTTGCCATTTGGGAGTGAGATGTAAATTTGGTTGATAGTGTGTGGTGCCAGGACTGCCCCCTGACCCTGGGTGGCTGTGTTTGTGAGGGAACTTCAGATTGTCCTCTGCAAAGGCCTGTTGTGCTCTGTGCACTCTTTCTGTTGGGGTCCATGGCTCAGTCCCTCCCTGGATCATCACCCCAACCATTTCCAAGTGATCCTACTGGCTTTAGATGAAATCCCCAGAAACTTTTTCTTTTGCCAAAGCTGACTTAGTCAGGAGGCTGACTTGGTTTAAAACTTCTTACTCCACCTGCTTTTACACAATTTTTGGACTACTTCCATAGGGTAGATTTCCAGTGGAATTACTAGGTCAAAAGATCTGAATATTTTTCAGCACTGATATATATTGCCCAGTTGCTTTCCTGAAAACTTATTTTATGCAGTAGTGTGGAGGATTGCCTTTTTGTGTTAATACACAATGCTAGCTTTGGTCTCTTTCTTAAGGGGAAAATACAGCTAGTTAGAGGTGTTTTTTGTGTTTTCTTTTTTTAACAGGGCTGGTGGGGTTCCCTATAGGAAGTCTGTGAACCTGGGGGTGTAGCCTCAGATGCTTTGCAAAGCCTGAGTTTTCTACCTCCTGCTTTTCCATTCTTCTTTTTATTGACCCTTGGGTCTCCAGTAAATGTTTGTGGAACTAGTTATCTTGTTCCAGGGTCAGGCTCTCCTTACCCCCTCATTTGCCCTCTCCACCTTTTCCTCCTACTCTTTATTTGTTTTCACAGTTAGTGGCTCTTGGAGCAGCTGGTTTGCCTTGATTGCCTTACTGGCTGAATTCTACTGATAACACCTGTCTGTTGGGCAGGTTGATGGAATAGAGAGAGGGCTTTCATGTGGAGTGAAGGCAAACCCAGTCCTTCTGGCCCTCCCATGAACACTCCTTGCCTACTGACTTTGTGTGTCATGACATTGCTGAATGATTTTCGTTGCATTTTAGGGAAAGCTGACGGCCAGAGAGCGGATCAGTCTCTTGCTGGACCCTGGCAGTTTTGTTGAGAGCGACATGTTTGTGGAACACAGATGTGCAGATTTTGGAATGGCTGCTGATAAGAATAAGGTATCTGTTCACAGTGGTGCAGGCCTGCAAGTTGCACTTACCAGCTGGGCCCTGCTGGTCTACTACGAGATCATAAAGTCCTGCCGGAACTCAGAATCCATTGAAAATTTTCAAGTATCAGCTTCTAGAATTGCAGAAGTGCCTCTTGAGAAGCACTGTTGGGGCCTCCAGGTTCCCCACTCACCTTTGTCTGCAACTGAAGGATTGTGGGTTCACTGCTCATGCCTTGTGCAAGGTGACTGGCCTAGCTCCCAGAGCTCTGGTGTGGTTTCCCAGTTCTCAAAAGTGTAGAATGGCAAAACTTAGAAGGAAAGTTGAGAATGTCTTCTGATTGGGTTCTGTTCTGCCTAGTACCAGGGACCTCAAAGGACTAACCAGTCACCTCTTTGACATACTTTAAGTTTACGCTTTGGGGTTTTGGAGGTCAGAGTCACCGACACCTATTCTTTTGACTGGGTGTTCTCCAGGATGCACAGAGTTCTTTGGACTCACTGGGTCCATTTTCTTCAGGTCTGTGATCAAAGATTTGTAACCTTGGCAGTAAACTAGCCAGCTCCATTTGATTCATTATGAACCACACAGTGACTGTCAGAATTCCAAGCAAAATGCTAGGTTTGCCTTAAGGTTTGGGGGGTGGTATGTGGCTTTGCAGAAATTGCCATGTTTCTTTGTATGTCCTCTTCTCTCAGCCCTCAGTAGTGACAGCCCTGGGGTGGGGGCGTCTCCTGATTATTCTACCTCCTGGAAGGATACAGTGCTTTTCACTTGTGGTGATGAAGCAGCAGCCCAGTGCTTGCTGTTGCATAGCTAAGGCGGGGAGGGGGGATTCCTTCATGTTCTGTATTTATACTGAATTTTAAGGGATTTGGGGTGGAGTTTTATTTTACGGTGGGATCTTTCATTGGGCATAATTGCTAGATTCATGAGAGAAATCTTTGGATTTTTTAACCTTTATTTTTCTGTTTTTCTGGTAGTTTCCTGGAGACAGTGTGGTCACTGGACGAGGGCGAATCAATGGAAGACTGGTTTATGTCTTCAGTCAGGTATTTTCTACTCTAATTGGCTGAGCTTCCTTGAGGGCAGAGCCAGGAGCAAAATGTTCTTTTCTTTGAAAAGAAAACAGTTCTGGGGAAAGAATGCTTACCTATAGTTGGGGCTGGTGAGGGAATTATTATTATTTTTTTTAGTACATATGTCCAGAGTATTATACTATGTGTTTGTTTTTTTTTTCTTAGGGAGAAAGAGTCCTTAGTCTGTTTGAGGGAGGATCATAGGACAGTAGTCTTGTAAGCGGTCTTGGGAGACAGGAGTTTATCCAAGTGAGTGAGATTCCCCTTGACAGATTGGATGTGTGCCAGGAGGACTGCCGTGGTCTGGGCAGTGGATGCATTTGGGCAGAGGGGAGTTGACTCTCAGAATCATAGGCCCTTTTGGGCTTTCATGAATGTGTTCAACCAAGTTTTATTAGGCTGTATCAAGACAGATACAGTTTCTTCACATGGAGACCGTAGGAGAATGTGGTAGACAGAATAGTGACTCAAAATCCTAATCCCTGAAACCCGTGAATATATAATTTCACCTGGCAAAGTAGAATTAAGCTTGCAGATGGAATAAATGTTACTAGTCAGTTGACTTTAAAATAGAACAGCTTGGGTTACTTAGGTGGGCCCAGTGTAAGCACAAGGGTCCTTAGAGGTGGAAGAGAGAGGCGGAAGTGGAGGTTGGAGTAGGCTATGTGAGAAGGACTCCGCCTGCCGTTGCTGCCTCAGAAGAGGGTGGACAGGGGTTGTGAGGGGAGGAAAGCAAATAGATGGTCTCTAGAAGTTGAAAAGAAGGCAATGGCACCCCACTCTAGTACTCTTGCCTGGAAAATCCCATGGATGGAGGAGCCTGGTAGGGTGCAGTCCATGGGGTCGCTAAGTCGGGCACGACTGAGCGACTTCACTTTCACTTTTCACTTTCACGCATTGGAGAAGGAAATGGCACCCGACTCCAGTATTCTTGCCTGGAGAATCCCAGGGACGGGGGAGCCTGGTGGGCTGCCATCTATGGGGTCGCAAAGAGTTGGACACGACTGAAGTGACTTAGCAGAGCAGCAGCAGAAGTTGGAAAAGATAAGACAAGAGATTCTCCCTAGAGCCTCCAGAAAGGAGCATAGACCCACTAACCATGATTTCAGCCCAATGAGACCTATGTAGGACTTCTGAATTATAGAACTGTAAAGAGATCAAATTGCCAACATCCGCTGGATCATGGAAAAAGCAAGAGAGTTCCAGAAAAACATCTATTTCTGCTTTATTTACTATGCCAAAACCTTTGACTATGTGGATCACAATGAACTGTGGAAAATTGTGAAAGAGATGGGAATACCAGACCACCTAACCTGCCTCTTGAGAAATCTGTATGCAGGTCAGGAAGCAACAGTTAGAACTGGACATGGAACAACAGACTGGTGCCAAATAGGAAAAGGAGTACGTCAAGGCTGTATATGGTCACCCTGCTTATTTAACTTATATGCAGAGTACATCATGACAAACGCGGGACTGGAAGAAACACAAGCTGGAACCAAGATGGCCAGTATAAATATCAATAACGTCAGATATGCAGATGACACCACCCTTATGGCAGAAAGTGAAGAGGAGCTAAAAAGCCTCTTGATGAAAGTGAAAGAGGAGAGTGAAAAAGTTGGCTTAAAGCTCAACATTCAGAAAATGAAGATCATGGCATCTGGTCCCATCACTTCATGGGAAATAGATGGGGAAACAGTAGAAAACAGTGTTAGAGTTTATTTTTTTTGGGCTCCAAAATCACTGCAGATGGTGACTGCAGCCATGAAATTAAAAGACGCTTACTCCTTGGAAGAAAAGTTGTGACCAACCTAGATAGTATATTCAAAAGCAGAGACATTACTTTGCTGACTAAGGTCCATCCAGTCAAGGCTATGGTTTTTCCTGTGGTCATGTATGGATGTGAGAGTTGGACTGTGAAGAAGGCTGAATGCCGAAGAATTGATGCTTTTGAACTGTGGTGTTGGAGAAGACTCTTGAGAGTCCTTTGGACTGCAAGGAGATCCAACCAGTCCATTCTGAGGGAGATCAACCCTGGGATTTCTTGGAAGGAATGATGCTAAAACTGAAGCTCCAGTACTTTGGCCACCTCACGTAAAGAGTTGACTCATTGGAAAAGATCCTGATGCTGGGAGGGATTGGGGGCAGGAGGAGAAGGGGATGGCCGAGGATGAGATGGCTGGATGGCATCACTGACTCAATGGACGTGAACTCCGGGAGTTGGTGATGGACAGGGAGGCCTGGCGTGCTGCGAATCATGGGGTCGCAGAGTCGGACACGACTGAGCGACTGAACTGAACTGAAGGTAATGAATATATATTGTCTCAAGCCACTGAATTTGTGGTAATTTGTTACAACAGCAGTGAAAACTAATGCAAAGAACATGTTGTATACTCTTTTTTTGTTTAACTTTTTTTTTCCCCTCCACTAAAAGATGGAAATATATATATAATTCTAACCAATTTCCTTTACAGGTCTTAAAAGTAGAAGCTTATTTAGGAACCTAGAATGTTTTCTGGGTTTGGTAGTAAAATAATTATACATGATTATTTTAAAATTTCAGTTCAGTTCAGTTGCTCAGTCGTGTCTCTTTGCAACCCCATGAATCGCAGCACGCCAGGCCTCCCTGTCCATCACAAACTCCCAGAGTTCACTCAGACTCACATCCATCAAGTCAGTGATGCCATCCAGCCATCTCATCCTCTGTCATCCCCTTCTCCTCCTGCCCCCAATCCCTCCCAGCATCAGAGTCTTTTCCAATGAGTCAACTCTTTGCTTGAGGTGGCCAAAGTACTGGACATTCAGCTTTAGCATCATTCCTTCCAAAGAAATCCCAGGGCTGATCTCCTTCAGAATGGACTGGTTGGATCTCCTTGCAGTCCAAGGGACTCTCAAGAGTCTTCTCCAACACCACAATTCAAAAGCATCAATTCTTCGGCACTCAGCCTTCTTCACAGTCCAACTCTCACATCCATACATGACCCCTGGAGAAACTATAGCCTTGACTGGACAGACCTTAGTCAGCAAAGTAATGTCTCTGCTTTTGAATATGCTATCTAGGTTGGTCATAACTTTTCTTCCAAGGAGTAAGCGTCTTTTAATTTCATGGCTGCAGTCACCATCTGCAGTGATTTTGGAGCCCAAAAAAACAAAGTCTGACACTGTTTCTA
>SJXQ01011114.1:64831-75568 GCA_006408695.1 Aepyceros melampus | reverse complement strand
TTTCTGCCATAAGGGTGGTGTCATCTGCATATCTGAGATTATTGATATTTCTCCCAGCAATCTTGATTCCAGCTTGTGTTTCTTCCAGTCAAGCGTTTCTCATGATGTACTCTGCATATAAGTTAAATAAGCAGGGTGACAATATACAGCCTTGACGTACTCCTTTTCCTATTTGGAACCAGTCTGTTGTTCCATGTCCAGTTCTAACTGTTGCTTCCTGACCTGCATACAGATTTCTCAAGAGGCAGGTTAGGTGGTCTGGTATTCCCATCTCTTTCAGAGTTTTCCACAGTTAATTGTAATCCACACAATCAAAGGCATTGGCATAGTCAATAAAGCAAAAATAGATGTTTTTCTGGAACTCTCTTGCTTCTTCCATGATCCAGCGGATGTTGGCAATTTGATCTCTGGGTCCTCTGCCTTTTCTAAAACCAGCTTGAACATCGGGAAGTTCATGGTTCATGTATTGGTGAAGCCTAGCTTGGAGAATTTTGAGCATTACTTTACTAGCATGTGAATGAGTGCCATTGTTGAGGTAGTTTGAGCATTGTTTGGCATTGCCTTTCTTTGGGATTGGAATAAAAACTGACCTTTTCCAGTCCTGTGGCCACTGCTGCATTTTCCAAATTTG
This sequence comes from Aepyceros melampus, assembly GCA_006408695.1. Classification (NCBI taxonomy): domain Eukaryota; kingdom Metazoa; phylum Chordata; class Mammalia; order Artiodactyla; family Bovidae; genus Aepyceros; species Aepyceros melampus. The sequence continues at coordinate 74,937 of SJXQ01011114.1, read as the reverse complement.
CTGGCATATTGAGTGCACCACTTTTACAGCATCATCTTTCAGGATTTGAAATAGCTCAACTGGAATTCCATCACCTCCACTAGCTTTGTTCGTAGTGATGCTTTCTAAGGCCCACTTGACTTCACATTCCAGGATGTGTGGCTCTAGATGAGTGATCACACGATCGTGATTATCCAGGTCATGAAGATCTTTTTTGTACAGTTCCTCTGTGTATTCTTGCCACCTCTTCTTAATATCTTCTGCTTCTGTTAGGTCCATACCATTTCTGTCCTTTATTGAGCCCATCTTTGCATGAAATGTTTCCTTGGTATCTCTAATTTTCTTGAAGAGATCTCTAGTCTTTCCCATTCTGTTGTTTTCCTCTATTTCTTTGCATTGATCACTGAAGAAGCCGTTCTTATCTCTTCTTGCTATTCTTTGGAACTCTGCATTCAGATGCTTATATCTTTCCTTTTCTCCTTTGCTTTTCGCCTCTCTTCTTTTCACAGCTATTTGTAAGGCCTCCCCAGACAGCCATTTTGCTTATTTGCCTTTCTTTTTCCATGGGGATGGTCTTGATCCCTGTCACCTGTACAGTGTCACGAAGCTCATTTCATAGTTCATCAGGCACTCTATCCATCAGATCTAGGCCCTACTAATTTGTGAATGGGATTACTTTTGAAATATTTTAAAAGTTTTTTATAAATGAGTCTACCAAATGACTGACTAGAAGGAATCGTATCATTTTTTTGTCATTTAGGAGAGCTAGGCAAAAAATTGTACAGAAGGAACCATTAGTAAGATAGCTAGAACAAAGAAGGTTATTGTTCTTTTTGAGCACAATGTTTTCTGAACTTTAAGCAGATACAAAAATTCATTGAATTGATACTCTGAGCACCTCTTCTGCCCCTGTTTGGTGGGAGTATGGTGAGGTGGAGATGATGAGACAGTTCTTGTCCTGAAGAAGCTAATCATTTTGTTGATGGAGTGGGGCAGAACAGGAATGGCTACATCTACAGTGAGGTTCCGGGCTAGCTCTCAGGACACAGAAAGATCACATTGGGATCCAGGAAAGCTTTAGGGAACATGGGGCATGTGAAATAGGCCCTGAAAGACACTGAGAGGAAGAATGATGAGCTTGCTTTTTTGTAGTGATCCCCTAGATGTTCATATCTGCAGGCCTTTTTTCTAGGAGGAGCATTCATTTTTCCAGAGAAGCAGGGGTGCAGTCCATGGGGTCGTGAAGAGTTGGACACGACTGAACGACTTCACTTTCACTTTTCACTTTCATGCATTGGAGAAGGAAGTGGCAACCCACTCCAGTGTTCTTGCCTGGAGAATCCCAGGGATGGGGGAGCCTGGTGGGCTGCTGTCTATGGGGTCGCACAGAGTCAGACACGACTGAAGTGACTTAGCAGCAGCAGCAGTCACAGTCTTTTGCGCGATAATTGGCTGTAGATGTGTTTCTGGTAGAGGAAGGTCAACATTGGCTCATCATTCACTGTACAGATTGGAAATGTCACCGGTTTTCAGCCGCATCTTTGCTGCCTATAGTGGCGGGGATTGTGACAACAGCCCTCTGGTTAGGTTTCTTTAGGGAGTAAACATCCTTTTTCCTCTCCAGGTAAAGAAGAGGCCCTGTGGAGTCTAACTGCTCTCAACCTAGACATCCTGTCAGCCTCTTCCCACCACACTTTCTGTGGTTCCTGGAATGTCCCCTCCTGAGGTTATCCCTACACAAGTGTAGAGGCTTCCATTTGCTCCAAGTTAGGAAAAAGAAGTGGCAACCCACTCCAGTGTTCTTGCCTGGAGAATCCCAGGGACGGCAGAGCCTGGTGGGCTGCCGTCTGTGGGGTTGCACAGAGTCAGACATGACTGAAGCAACCTAGCAGCAGCAGCAGATACTCTTGTGCTTTCAGTTCGCTCATTTTCTCACTCTCTCGTCTGCTGTGTTTGCTCTTCCTTTTTTGTCCTGATGGGCTGAATCTGTTATTAATTCTCTACTGTCTTTTTGAGGGGGTTTTAGGAAGGAGGTCATTCCTACAGAAAGCTTTTTATATCAGAAGGTAATGAAAATCTAGAGGCAAGAAGCAGCAGTGAGACCTGCCATTCACTTTTTTCACCTCTTTTGTCAAAACAGCAAATATATCCTAGTAATAGAAATGCCTGTATGACCTTCATAGAACCTCTGATAACGTCTGAGTTTGGAGGTTAATTCTGCATGAAAACTTTTCCTTGCCTCAGAGCTACAAATCTTTTTTGTAGATAAAAACTAGGTCTTTTGCTCTTCACATTACATGAATCCCTTTTAAGATATTTTATTGACTACTTATTCTTTGGAATAATTTAGAAGTCAGACTTTCCCCCCAATCTTTTAAACTTTTGAAAATGCTTTAAAAACTTTAAAATCTGTGAATTTTTCATTTCTTCCTCCTAGTGGGTCTTCGTCTCTGCCTAGTCATTACATATTTTTTTGATTTAGTTGTTTTCTTTTTAGGATTTTACAGTTTTTGGAGGTAGCCTTTCTGGAGCACATGCCCAAAAGATCTGCAAAGTAAGTATTTAATGTTGCAAAACAAACTCAGTACTTTTATCAGTTACATGGGGTGGGTCAGAGGTGTGCAGGATGTGGTGCTGACCTGAAGATTCCTTTAGTCCAGGGCAGGAGTTCTTAACATTTTTTATAACATGGAACTCTTTGGCAGTCTTTCGAAGCCTGGAACCACATTTTTATACATGCATAAAATAAAATATGTAGGAATAGAAGGGATTAAAAATATTAAAAATCACATGTGTAATATATATGCTTCCTTATTTAATGTGTTAAATAACAAGATTTAGCAGTGGATACACTCTGGTTTCAAAGTAGTTATGAATGAAATCAGTATTTTGAGATTATCTGCAGGAAATTTAATGGGACATAAAAATCTGTGACTTCTATTTATGACAAAAATCACAGGTATTTCTAATACTCTGTGGTTAATAAAGATGTAAAATTTTCCCGTCCAAGTTCATAGACTCCTTGCTCTAAGGGTCCAAGTTCACAAGCCACTTTGGGTTCTTGGGACCCCAAGTAAAGAACCCGTGGTCTAGGTGGAGAGTTCAGTTGCTAAAAAAACAGTGTAGGGATTACATGATGGTATTTAAAAACCTCTGCTAGAGATTAGATGCTCTGGAAGTAATAGTGTAGATCACATTTGGAGAGTTTTGGAATTAAAGGTGCTGTGCTTAGTTGCTCAGTTGTGTCCTATTCTTTGTGACCCCATGGACTATAGCATGCCAGGCTCCTCTGTGCATGGGGATTCTCCAGGCAGGAAAACTGGAGTGGGTTGCCATGTCCTCCTCCATGGGATCTTCCCTACCCAGGTATCAAACCCAGGTCTCCCGCATTGTGGGCAGATTCTTTACTGTCTGAGCCACTAGGGCAGCCCAGAGGGAACGATGGCCCATATGGGGATTGAACCTGCAACCTTGGCGTTACTAGCACCATGCTCTAACCAGCTGATCTAAAGGTAGACATTACTTAATAGCTGGGTGGGTTTCCCTGTGTAACAGAACACCTGGCTTCTCGATGTGTTATTCCTGAGACCTTGGGCCAATCACTTCACTTTTAAACCTTCCTAATTTTTCTTTTCTTACTACCTCTGTTATGATGGTTAAATGAGATAATGGAAGTGAAAGTACTTTGTAAATTCTCTAGCACTGTTAAAAATGTTGCTCATTAGGCTGTCAACTACTGACTTGTGAGAAAAATCTGTCTTGTTGGAAGTAGAAAACCTGAGCCTGGGTTCTGCTTAATAGATGGGTCCACATTTACTTTCACAAAAATACTGCTTTGAGGGCCTTCCCTGGTGGTCCAGTGGCTAAGACTCCATGCTCTTGTTGCAGGAGGCCTAGGTTCGATCCCTAGTTTGGGAACTAGATCCCATATGCCACAACTAAGACCCAGTGCAGCCAAATAAATACATAAACACTAAAAGAAAAATATTGCCTTGCATTCTGTCTTCTATCAGTTCTTTCAAAAGAGTAATCGGGAACAAAACTGACTATTGAAAAAATATTACAGCCTGGGCCTCTGGCTCTAGAAATTGCCATGAATAGTCTTAGCCTCTGCTAATGGGAAGTTCTTTGGCTCTGGGCTGCTTGGGGGTCTTTAATTAGCTCTTTGAATATCTGATTCTCTGTCTTCCATGAAGGTACCCAGTCACCATGGGGAATGAAGCCAGTGTTACCAGCTCCTGTTTTGAAAAGTACACTTAAAACATTTCCTAGAAAACCACTGTGGTGCTTTGTAAATATGGTTTTTCATAGCAAGATCTGTTGTCTCACAAAAAATTTCTCCGCTGTTTCAGATCATGGACCAAGCCCTCACAGTGGGGGCTCCAGTGATTGGACTGAATGACTCGGGGGGTGCACGGATTCAAGAGGGAGTGGAGTCTTTGGCTGGCTATGCAGACATCTTTCTGGTGAGAAACTGTTCAAAGAGAATCAAAGAGTACAGGACTGAGTTCTCTAAGCTGTGTGCTGGTTAGAGCTTCCTCATTTCACCTCCTTGTGTCCTGTGGCTCCTTCCTGTGTCACTGGGGGTGGCATGACGGTGGATGAAAAGCAAGAGAGATGGAAGTTCCCTAGATGCCTAGTGGTTAGAACTCTGCCATCCCTGGGTTTGGGGGGAACTGAGATCTTTCAAGCAGTGCTGCTACAAGGGGAAAAAAAAGCAAGAGAGGTACAATGGGGAGGATTTTCTTCCTTTTTTACTCGTAGAGGCCTCATACTTACTGGGGAAAAACAAAATTAAAGATCATTCAGGTGTGAAAGTCACTTAAATATATATATATATATATATATATATATATATATTTTCAAAAGCAAGGAGGAAGGAATCTAAAAGGTTAAAATGAACTGACTTGCTGGAATTAGGAATTCCCTTATTATAATTTTTTTTTGACTTTTTATTTTATATTGGAGTATAGTTGATTAACAATGCTATGTTAGCTTCAGATGTGTAGTGATTCGGTATATGTATACATGTATCTATAGGATTGGAAATTTTAAAAAAGCAATGCTTTTTTTTTTTTTGGTTAAGACATTACAAGATCATTACACAGAACAAAGTTCAAGCTGTAGTGCAAAGAAGAAAGAAATCTCCCTTCCCCCAGACCTCACAATTCAGGAACATTTGGTGAATGTCATTTCAGATGTCTTTCTGCTTTCTTACAGACTGAAACTAAAGAGAAAAAAATAAAAAGAAACACAAAAATAAATTAAATGTGTTATTTGAAGTGGGAAGTGTATTGTGAGAGTATAGTAAGGGAGGCTGGGGTGAGGGAGCGATCCTGCCAAATGGAAACTTAAGAGAAGGGACAGGTCAGCATTTCCAGGCAAGGGAGAAGAGATAGGACGGAGACAGGCAGACATTGTTTCTAATCAGGCCAGCTGTTCTTGTTGTCCTCTGGCCTGCAGGCTTATGAGGGTTTTTATTCCTGGCCCCTGCCCTCTGTGATCAGACAGAAAAATGTATGTTTACTTTGTGTATGATACGCAGCTAGTTGTGGGAGCACTTGGGTGCGTTGAGAAGCCACTTTGTAGATCTTAAATCTACTTTTTAATCTTTAAACTTGAGCTCTAGGGATAGCCCACTAGGGAGTAAAGGAAATCCTATATACCATTTACCCGCATTCACCAGTTTACATTTTGCCTGTTTGCTCTTATCATTTTCTCTCTCTATGTGCATATTTGCATGTTATATTTTTCTGAAACATTTGAGAATAGATTGGAGATTGTGCACCCTTTATCTCCTAAATCCTTCATTGTTTTCTAAGAACAAGGGCATTCTTGTATAAACAGAGTACCATAGTTAGGAAACTTCATACTGACTCATCTATGTTATTCATATTCCATCAAATGATCCTAATAAAGACCTTTAAATTATTCCCCACTCGCTGGGCATCCCCCCTACCCCCAATCCAATCTAGGATTAGGTACTGCCTTTAGTGGCTCAGAGGGTAAAGCATCTTTCAGAAATGCAGGAGACCCGGGTTGATCCCTGGGTCGGAAGATCCTCCCTGGAGAAGGAAATGGCAACCCATTCCAGTACTATTGCCTGGAAAATTCCATGGATGGAGGAGCCTGGTAGGCTACAGTCCATGGGGTCACAAAGAGTCAGGCGCGACTGAGAGACTTCACTTTCACTTTTAGTTGTCATATCTCTTTAATCTACTTTAATCTGGAACATTTCCTCAAATTTTGTTTGTCTTCTATGACTTCTGATATTTTTAAATACAGCTTTATTGAGGTATAATTTACAAGTCATAAAATCCATCCATTGCATACAATTCAACAATTTGTAAAATATGCTTAAACCATTACCACAATCTATAGTTTAGAATCTTTCCTTCCAATGAGATCCTTTTTCATCTGACTCTTTTCACTTAGCATAATGTTTTTAAAGTTCATTATATTGTACTGTTTATCAGTGGTTTGTGTTTATTGCTGAATAATATTATATAGATATACCACATTTTGTTTATCTAATTGATGGACATTTGGATTTCTGCTTTGACTATTATAAATAATGCTGCAATGTACATTTGTATATAACTCAGTGTGTGGACATATATTTTCATAACCCTTGAGTATATTCCTAAGAGGAAAATTATTGCGTCAAATTGTTGGACCCAAGTTTGTGTGCCAGATGCACAGTGAGGCCAAACAAAACTAAAATGTTGGAGTGTGGAGTGGAGAAAGGTTTATTGTAGGGCTAAGGAAAGACCTGAACTCCTCAGTGGGTTTCAGGGAAGACTTTTTGGGAAGGTGAGGGAGGGGAGTAGCCGTGTGTCTGACCTTCCTCTATCTGGTTGATGGTGAGATAACATGGTGCTGTTCCAGGAATCTCACTCATCAGCATTCTGGTTCCAGCCAGGCTGGGGTCCAGTGCTTGTGCTTAGCCTCAAGTTACCATCCCCCACCCTGGTGGTAGAGGGCCTTAGTTCTATAGAACTCAGAGATTTGTGTCAAATTGTTAGGCACATCCCCTGAGGAGGAACAGGCCCAGGCCCCATCACTCCCTTAGCTAGTTATTGTTTGAATCTGCCCTTTGAAACTCAGGGAAGGTCTAGGAGGCTGAACCATTTTTCCTACAAACAAGAATTGGGGGACACAGTAAGATTTTTGCACTTGGGAAGGTCTTCCAAGATCCTGCGTGACTTCATTGTGATAAGTTTATGTGTAACTTTACAAGAAACTGCCACATTTTTTTCCAAAGTGGCTGTAATTGAGGGTTTCAGGTTCTTGCCATCCTTGGTGACATTCAGCATTGTCATCCTTTTTCATTATAGCCATTTCAGGGATAAGTAGTGGTATCTAAGGTTTTAATCTGTATTTTCCTGCTAATTAATCCTATGGAGTATTTTTTTATGTGCATAGTAGTCATTTGTATATTTTATTTGCTGAAGCGTTCATTCAGTTCTTTTGCTCATCTTGTAATTGGATCTTGAGTTGTGAGAGTTCTTTATATATTCTGGATACAAATCTTCTATCAGATAAGATTTACAAATTTATTTTTCTAGTCTGTAGCTTTTAGTTTCTTAATGGTGGCTTTTGAAGTGCAAAATTTAAAATTTTAAAGTCCAGTTTATCAGTTTTTTCTATTGTGAATCATGCTTTATTTGTCATATGTAAGAACCCTGCCCATTATGTCATGAAGTCATGAAGATTTTGTCCAGTGTTTTGTTTTTTTAAATGGAGTTTTATAGATTTTGGCTCTCATATTAGGTCTGTGATCCCTTTTGAGTTAATTTTTGAGTATGGTGTGAAGTCAGGGTCCAAATTCATCCTTGTCTCACCACCATTTACTGACATGATCATTCTTTCTCTCTTGAATTGACCTGGCACTTTGGTGGAAAGAAAATCAATTGACATAAATGTAAGGGTTTCTTTCTGGACTCAGTTCTTTTCCTTTGATCTATATGCTTATCTTCACATTAGAAGTACACTCTCTCCTGGTATTCGTATATGGTGTTTGTTGGTTCATTTGACGTTTTTCCACGCGTCCCTCAGTCTCTTATTTTTTTTTCCTTTTTCGTATTCCTCAGACTGAATAGTTTCAGTTGTCTTGTCTTCAAGTTCTCTCAGGTTCTTCTGCTTGCTAAAATCTGTTAAACCCCTTTAGTCATCTTTTTGTTTCAGTTATTGTACTTTTTAACTCCAGAATTTATGCTTGGTTTCTCTCTGTAGTTTCTATTTCTTTACTGTCTTTCTCATTTTGTTCACACATTGTTTTCCTGATTCCCTATAGCTCACTGAACATATTTAAGACAGTTAATATAACATCTTTGACTTATAATTCCGTTGTCTGGGCTTCCCAGCAGTAGTTTTCGTCAGGTTCTTTTTTTCCCTGTAAATAGACTATACTAGGCTGTTTCTTTGGGTGTTTGGTAATTTTTTATGTACTAGCCATTGAATTATGTTTGGTAATGTTGGGAGTCTAATTCTCCCACTTTTTAGATTGCTGATTTTTGCTTATTGAGGGCTGAAAAGTGAAAGTGTTAGTTGCTCAGTCGTGTTTGACTCTTTGTGAACCCATGGACTGTAGCCCACCAGGCTCCTCTGTCCATGGGATTTTCCAGGCAAGAACACCAGAGTGAGTTGCCATTCACTTCTCCTGAGCCAGGGATTGAACCTGGGTCTGTTGCATTGCAGGCAGATTTTTTTACCATCTGAGCCACCAGAGGCTTCCATTTGTGACTTTTCCAACTTATTTTTGCAAAATGTTTTCCATTTTTGTGGCCACTGAAATTTTAATTCTGTTGCAGGAAGGGGAACCCCTTCTAGGACCTGAAAGTGGGCTCTTGTCAAACACTCACTGAGGGACACACATGCTAACAAAGCAAGAGGTTTTACTGGGAAAGGTGCCTGGGTGGAGAGCAGTAGGGTAAGGGAAGCCAGGAGAACTTCTCTGCCATGTGGTTTGCAGTCTCAGGTTTTATGGTGATGGGATTAGTTTCCAAGTTGTCTTTGGCCAGTCGTTCTGTTTCCTGATGGCACACTCAGCCAAGATGGATGCCAGCAGTAAGGATTCTGGGAGGTGTCAGGACACCTGGCGCCCCTTTTGACTTTTCCTGAACTCTTCTGATTGATGGTGGCTTATTAGTTTCATGTTCTTTACCAGGACGTCCTTCATAAAACAACTCATGCAAATGGTTACTATGGTGCCTGGCCAGGGTGGGCAGTTTCAGTCATTGTACTTCCCCTAACAGTTCCATTGTGTCTGCAGTCACCTGGTGACCTGACAAAGATTTCCTTAGATATATGGCTCCTAAGAGTTGATTCATTGGAAAAGACTTTGATGCTGGGAGGGATTGGGGGCAGGAGGAGAAGGGGACGACCGAGGATAAGATGGCTGGATGGTGTCACTGACTTGATGGATGAGTTTGAGTGAACTCCGGGAGTTGGTGATGGACAGGGAGGCCTGGCGTGCTGCGAATCATGGGGTCGCAAAGAGTCGGACATGACTGAGCGACTGAACTGAACTGAGGAGAAGTCTGTCCCTTTAAATCCCATCTCAGCTGGGAAGTAGCTTTAGCCAGTCAGGGGTAAAACAGTGGGTAGCCTCTTTGCTGGCCTCCCAGTGACCAAAACCGGTGATCAGTAACCAAACCCACAAACCTGATTTTTGGAGGACAAGGCCCTCGTTTCCCACCCTGACACCAGCTAGCCATCCTAGGAACCCAGGCTGCCACAGGACTAGGCTGTGGAAGGGTAGCTACTGAGATCTGGGACTCTTTGCTGCAGTGCTGCAATGCTTGTACCTGGACACACCTGGAGCAACAAAATACAAAGAAACTATATGGGACTAAAAATAACTTCATGCATGGGCAGTCAGGACAAATCTTGGACAAAAGATGCAAAGAAACCAGAAAATGCAACTGTTACTTTTAAGGAGCCTGCAGCAAAAGCAGCGTACTGTGCATGCCCTTGTCTGACACCTGGACACACCCCTACCCTCACCCAATATAATGAACAAGCTCACCACCTGCCTGCCTCCCAATTTGGGGAACCAGCAACAAAAGGAAACTTTGTTTGTTCTTGCTCCTCCCTGCTGAGCATGGGTTTCCCCCTCCCCCCCC
>SJXQ01011114.1:7006-64665 GCA_006408695.1 Aepyceros melampus | reverse complement strand
CTTCCCCCCCCACCCCAAGCCTCCCCTGAATTTCTTATCCTGTCTCTAGTTAATTTCTGCTAATTAAGGAAGCCAAGAACTCTGTTGCGAGAGTACTATGCTAAATGTGAAAATGGATGGAAATTTACCTACTACTTTAGGAAGTCCTTCCTGGAAGCTACAACTGTTCCCCTAGATTCCAGAGTTTCAAAAGAGTTGCTTCATACAGTTCGTGCCAACTCCGTAGTTATTTTGGTGGTGGGTGGATTCCTTTTCTATAATCTTTGATGTCACTCAAATATTATGTCAAACACATATTTGTAAATGTACCTTTTCAATTCCTCTGAACTTTTGGTACTGTATGAGTTTTTTAAGTGGTTACTCTTGTTGAAACTCAGCCTCTCTTCACAGGTGCTGAATAGAAACACGGAGACGGAGTTTTGGGTGAAGTAGAAGAGACTAGCTTTCATTGCTTTGCCAGGCAAAGGGGGCCAGAGTAGGCTAATGCCCTGAAGACTATGTGACCCACCCATGGAAGGGGTAGTGAAGAATTTTATAGTGTTCAAGGAGCAGGGCATGATCAGCTCGTGGACAGTTCTTGGATTGGTTGGCATCAAGGTGAAGTTTCTAGCATCATCAGCTGTGGGGAAATTAACAAGATGGCTCCAGTCAGGCTCTCTCGCTCCATGTTCTCACACCCTCTCAACCTACGTTCTGTAAACAATGTTTTTGCAGGGTTATGTAACAGCTGAGATCAATTATAGCAATACTCATGCACACCACGAATTTTGTTCTATAAGTATATATAAGCTTCACCTGAAAAGCCCTGGCTGCTGGGGTGGCATCATGGCTATGTTATGTGAGATAATGTGATGACTCGGTTATGGCTATGTTGTGGCTGCTGCTACAGTTGCTGTGTCAGATAGGAGAGAGGCTGTGTTATGGCTGCCATGCCATCCAAGAGAGAATAAACATGTCTGCAGTTCCTATGCATCCTTGTGTCTTCTTCCAGCCTCTTAGCTTGCCTACCCTGGGTTCAGTGAACAGTGTGAACAGCAAAACAATTGGCATCATGAACAGGATCAGCAATACAGTCAACCTTCTGGTTTCAACCAGTCCAGGGTCTATGTTCCTCTGGTTAGCAGTTTTCATCTGGAGGAGGTCTGCTTCCTGTAAAGACAACTTAGGAATGTGTGTCTGGCGTTTATGTCTTTCAGGAAACTGGCAGTTTGGTGATTCTGTTATGTGGCAGAATTATAGTCTAAATTGTTACCAGTTCCTTAGCCAACAGCTATTCTTTGTTTCTACATCTTCACATTTCCCACTCATTAACTCTTGAGTCAGCATTGTACTTCAAAAGACAAGGACAGGGGGCTTGTACACGGTTTCAACTCTAAGGGTAATAATATGTAAATTTATCTATTTCAAATTAATCCTGACTTAATTCTGGTAAAATATAAGAACTTTGTTCCAACAGAGCTCCACTTTTATCCTCCTTTCTTTGTGCTGTTATTGTTATAAGTCTAGCATCGTGTTACCATTTTTGCTTTATGCACCCTTGTTGTTTTAAAAGTATTAAAAGAGAGAACTATGTTTATGCAGTATTGTATATTTAACCACAAATTTACCAGTTTTAGTGTTCTTACTTCTTGTGGATTTGAATTACCATCTGGTGATGTTTTCTTACACCCTGAAGGACATCCTGAGCTTGTGTGGGGAATGATAGAGCCTTGGTTAAGAATGCCTTAGACTCCCTCTGTTCTTATTGCACAGTCAGCAGTTTTTCATTAGTAAACACGCCTCTGTGAATGTTTGGTCCAGTTTCAGAGCCCTGAAATATTTTTGACAATTTAGTAATATTTTATAGTTGGTTTTTGGGGAGAGAGTTTTCTGAACTCTTTACTCTGTCATAGCTGGAAGCCTGTTCACCCAGCTTGATATTTTCTGCAGAATATGGACAGCTTATCTTCATCTTTTCTTTAATAGTTGTGGTAAAATACACGTAATAAAAACTTACTAAATTTAAACATTCTTAAATGTACAGTTCAGTGGTCTTGACATTCATGATTTTGTTCGCCTGTCACCATTGTTCATCTCCATAACTTTTTGTCTTGCAAAACTGAAACTCTGAACCCATTAAACAGTTACTCTTTGTTATCCCCTTCCCCAACCTCTGGTAATCACCATTCTACTCTGTCTCTATTATTTTGACTAAATAGCTTATTTAAGGAAAATTGTACATTGGTTTTCTGTGATTGGCCGAGTAATATTCCACTGTATACACATACATTTTGTTTATCCATTCATTGTTGATGGGCATTTGATCCCACATTTTAGCTATTGTGAATAATACTGCTATGAAGGTGGGTGTAAAATTATCTCCTTGAGATGCTGTTTTTCATTCTATATGGTATATCTCCAGAAGTAGATGCTGTGGGTTGGGAAAGAATTTCCTGACATGAGGCAGACTGAGAGGAGGATTGAGTTTATTAGAGTGGGAGATGCTGTTATAACAGCGGCTGGCTCAAGCGAGAGCCCACGCATTTCGTGGGCTAGTAGCCAGTATTTGTAGCCTCACAACAAAGAAAATTCCTGCTGGAAGGGTGGCATTAGGTGATTGGTGAGGATGCTATAAGGTGGTGAACAAGGTGGATATTTTTATCTAATATACTGTTAGAGAATAGGCCGGTTTAGATCAGAGGGGCTCTCGGCAACAATTGTTATGGGGCTCAGTGAGTTCTGGAGATGACCTTGGTTGTAGGGCTCCACATCTGTGGCCTTGGTACAAGGCCTTGCACCTGTGACCTTGGTATAGGGCTCCACAGTAGACTTTCTGGATTGTGTGGTAATTCTATTTAAAGATTTTTGAGGAACCACCATGCTATTTTTCGCAGCAGCTGTACCATTTTACATTCCCACCAGCAGTGCACAAGCGACCCAGTTTCTCCTCATCCTTACTGACACTGCTTATTTTATATTTTTTTTAATAGTAGCCATCCTAATGCGTGTGATGTGGCATCTCATTCTAGGTTTGATTTGCCTTCATGCAAATGATTCTGAGCTGGAGGGAGGGGCTTGCAATAATGAGGTGAGGTGCAACAACAATGGCTGCCTACCTTCCTAACTGCACCTCTGGTTAGAATCAGCAACTGACCATCGGAGCATAGATTTCCAATATTTGGAGGACAGAGTCCTTTTTGCCTTCATTTGGGTAAACTGTTCCAGGAAAACATGCATAGTTGCATGTGCCTCAGGGCTCGGGTTAGGGGCTGGGTAGGGGTAGCTGCTGCTGTGCTAAGAGCTGAAATTTGAACCATAGTAATGTTTTGATACTCTCCCTCCAAGAAATAAACAATGAATTAAAATCAACTAAACCTGTAGATTTAGTTACTCCTTGGAAGGAAAGTTATGACCAACCTAGATAGCATATTCAAAAGCAGAGACATTACTTTGCCAACAAAGGTCCATCTGGTCAAGGCTCTGGTTTTTCCAGTGGTCATATATGGATGTGAGAGTTGGACTATGAAGAAAGCTGAGCGCCGAAGAATTGATGCTTTTGAAGTGTGGTGCTGGAGAAGACTCTTGAGAGTCCCTTGGACTGCAAGGAGATCCAACCAGTTCATTCTGAAGGAGATCAGTCCTTGGTGTTCTTTGGAAGGATTAATGCTGAAGCTGAAACTCCAGTACTTTGGTCACCTCATGCGAAGAGTTGACTCATTGGAAAAGACTCTGATGCTGGGAGGGATTGGGGGCAGGAGGAGAAGGGGACGACTGAGGATGAGATGGCTGGATGGCATCACCGACTCTGAGTGAACTCTGGGAGTTGGTGATGGACAGGGAGGCCTGGCGTGCTGTGATTCATGGGGTCGCAGAGAGTTGGACATGACTGAGCGACTGAACTGAACTGAACTGAATCTTCCTTTGGAAGTTGAAAACCTTCAGTAGGCTCTGGAGTTCCAAAAAGTTGCATGAGGCAGATTCTGCCAGTGCAGTTTTTGTCTAGGTAGGATGTCAGATTCCTGATGCTTCCCACTCTACTATCTTCCCAGATTCCTCTCTATAGATCCTTTTTGTGCTGTCCCTAGCTATGTCCTGAGTTACAGAAATTGGGCTTGGACCCAGGGCAGGGATAAAAATGGATGTACTTCTCTTAAGCTGACATGGCTCAGGGAAGGATAGAAGCTGGTCATTGGGCTTATATCTTGTCTGGGTCCTCCAGCCCCCTGGGAAATCTTGTTTTTCCCAAGAGATGGCCTGAGGGTTGGCTCTTCACAGCTCCGTTGTCCCTGTGGAACCCTTCTGGCTCCTGCTGCCTCCTTATTGCTCATCTGCCTTGTCTAGGGGTGGGCAGCATTGAAGACTCAGGGTAAAGTAGCACTTAACCTCTTAGCCTTACCCTGTAACTATTGGGTATCCTCTGTGTGGAGTGGAAAGGGGCTCCAAGTAGAGGTCAGGGCTCCAGGATAAGTGTTGGCCCTGTGTATTATGCCTAAGGTTTCCATTCATTCTTCCAGCCAGTTTTGTACAGACAGAGGCTCTGGCCTGAGGTGTGTTTAGAGGTGAGGTGAGAGTGGTGGGGTTCTCTCTGAGTTCATGCCCTGGTGGAGCTTTTGGGGAGTGAATGCCCCGCCAAGGAGAGAAGAGGTTATTTGGTCCAGAAAGTAATATGTCAACCCTCCCACCAGTTATGGGGAGAAGATCCCATATACAATTTTGGAAGAAACTGTACAGATTAGCTTTCTTGGATAGAATTTCTGTGAATAAAAGCCAAATGTACTTTCATTGTTGCCTCTGTCTTTCTGCAGATAATGCCTTGAATACCTCTGTAACCAGATACCTTTGCCTTTCTCTTTTGGCAGAGGAATGTCACGGCATCCGGAGTCATCCCTCAGATTTCTCTGATCATGGGCCCATGTGCTGGTGGGGCTGTCTATTCCCCAGCCTTAACAGACTTCACGTTCATGGTGAAGGTAAGAAAGAAATTCCTGGTTCTCCTGCCCCTTGAGAGTTATGCAGCACCTCACCTGCAATAGCAATCATTCCTGACCCAGATCTGGGTTGTTACCTGTACAGTTGTATTGACTTTCAATGTAGTGATGATAAAATCTTGGTAGGGAGAAAGTTTTGGTGTGAAAACTGCAGCTTGTGTGTATTCAGTGGCAGAATGTGCTTGGGTACTTCATTGGTGGGTGATTTTACTTGCTGATATGAATTGCAGATGATTTTAACTAATCAAAGGATTCTATCCTCCGCCCAAACAGGTGATTATTTACTGGATTCTATTAGAAAGTTTCTCATGGAAAACTTCTCTGTAATCTGTTTCACTGGGAAGTTGTTTCTTATGTTCTGCCTTAATTTCTTCAGCTCTTTGCCTTTTATTATATTTTGTCTGTGATGGTAATGTTAAATCTGATTTCTAGCTTCATTGTGCAAGGTACATATCTTTATTACATGATTTAGATGACTTGATATTTTAAAATGATTTTGGGGGACTTCCCTGGCAGTTTAGTGGTTAAGACTTTGCCTTCAAATGCAGGGAGTTTGGGTTTGATCCCTGGGTCAGGAAGATCCGCTAGAGAAGGGAATGACAACCTACTCCAGTCTTCTTGCCTGGAGAATTCCATGGACAGAGGAGCCTGGTGGGCTACCGTCCATGGGGTCAAAAAGAGTCAGACACGACTGAGCGACTAACATACTTTTCTGGGCGCTAAGATCCCATATTCCTCATGACCGAAAAACCAAAACAAAAACAACAGAAGCAATATTGTAACAAATTCAGGAAAGACTTTTAAAAGGGTCCACATTAAAAAAAAAAAGTCATATAAATGCAATCATACAATATGTAGCCTTTGAAAAAAATGATTTTTAAAAGAAGCCTGTTTGAAATCATACATGTGTAATTACCCTTACCCTGATACTTAAAAAAGTCTTTTCTCTTAAAATATTTTTAAACATAATGAGCAATAAATGTCAAGACAAATTAGTGTGCAAAATGAAAGAGAATCATCCAAGATGCAAACAGTGTAAACACAGGGAGTGTACATAGGAAACGCTTTTCTCTTTGGCATTAGGAATTAAGATTTAGCAGAGTTCTTACCCCTTGATTCAACTGTTTTTTCTTAGTGATGGATTAAAAACAACCTAAAAGTTGAATGTTCAGTTTAGGTTGGGCTTTAAAAATTAAGATGACCTCATCCCTTACTTCCTGAACAAAGCGGGATTCCTTGAACTTTGCCCACTAAAACTGTGTATGCCATACCCACCTGGTGCTACCCTAGTTGTCTTCCTACCTGGTAGGAATGGAGGTGTGGGATCAGTTCCTCTAGCTAAAGCCTTCTTTCCTCCTCTCCCTACTTTCATGCTGGGATTTTAAAACATTTTCTCCTGTTTTATTGGATATAATTGACATATAACATTGTTCTAGTTTAAGGTGTACATGTTGATTTGATATTTACATATTGCAAAATGATTACCCCCATAGTCCTCGCATAAATGCCATTCCTATTTTGTGATGATAACATTTAGGATCTACTCTCTCAGCAATTTTCCAGTATATGAGATGATATTTACTGATAACTAATCACCATGTTGTACAGTAAATCCCCAGAACTTATTCATCTTATAATTGGAAGGTTGTATCTTTCGATTAACATGCTCCTCCACCAACTTGGTAACCACTATTCATTTTCTACTAGTTCAGCTGTTTTAGAGTCTACATATAAATGAATCATACAGTATTTCTCTTTCTCTGACTGACTTTACTTAGCATATGCTAAACAAAGTGCCCTAAGGGTCTATTCATGTCACAAATGGTAGGATTTCCTTTTTTATCATGGCTTGATATTTCTCTGGGTGTGGTTGTGTGTATGTATGTGTCACATTTTCTTCATTGATATGCATATCCAGTGGATAATGCTGTGTGTGTGTGTGTGTGTGTGTGTGTGCGTGTATGTGTGTGTGTGTGTCACATTTTTTTTATCCGTTCATCCGTTGGTGGGCACTTAGGTTGTTTCTGTATTTTGGTTATTGTGAATAATGCTGTATTGAACATGGAAATGCAGATATCTCTTTGAGGTCCTGATTTGATTTCCTTTGGATATATACCCAGAAGTGAGATTGCTGGATCATTTTATAGTTCTGTTTTTAGCTTTTTGAGGAATCTTTCCATATTTTTTTCTACAATGGCTGTATCAATTTACATTCCTACCAATGTGCACAAGTGTTCCATTTTTTTTCCACATCCTCACTAACACGTGTCATTTCTTGACTTTTTGGTAAGTGCCATTCTAACAGGTGTGAAGCTAGAACCTCATCATGGTTTTGGTTTGCATTTCCCTGATGAGTGATAATGAGCATCTTTTCATGTACCCATTTTTATATTCTCTTTGGAAAAATACCTGTTCAGATCCTTTGCCCATTTTTAATCAAGAAAACTTTGCTGTTGCTTGAGTTCTCTATATATTTTGAATATTAACTCCTTATTAGATATATGATTTGCAGATAGTTTCTCCCATTCAGTAGGTTGCCGTTTCATTTTGTTGATTGTTTCTCTTGCCCTGTAGAAGCTTTTTACTTTGATACAGTCCCACTTACTAATTTGTTTTTTAAAATTCATGTATTTTTTGCTGTGCTGGGTCTTTATTGCTGTTCTAGGTACAGGAGCTTCCGTAATTGCAACATGTGGGCTCTAGAGTGCTGGCTCAGTAGGTGTGGAGCGTGGCCTTGGTTGCTTGGTGGCATATGTGATCCTCCCAGACCAAGGATCAAAGCTGTGTCTCCTGCGTTGGCGGGCGGCTTCTTTATCACTGAGCCACTATGGAAGCCTCACACTGATTTTACTTCTGTTGCATCCTCTTTTGGTGTCATACATAAAATTATTGCTAAGACCAGTGTTAGGGAGTATTTCCCTGTGTTTTTTTTTTTTTTTAGAAGTTTTACAGCTTCAGGTTTTTAAGTTGTTAATTGATCTTAAGTTAATTTTTGTGAGAGGTGTTAAGATATGGGTCCAAGTCCAGTTTCACCTTCTGTATGCGGTTATCCAGTTTTCCCATTGTAAATTTACTGAAGAGAGTATCTTTTCCTCACTCAGTATTCTTGACTCATTTGTCAAGTATTCATTGACTATATATGTGAGTGCTTGTTTCTGGGCTCTTGATTCTGTTCCATTAGTCTGTGTTTTTCTTTTTAAGCCATGACAGACTTCTGTTGAAAAATGCCATTGCAGTTTTGATAGGAGTTGCATGGAATTTATAGATGGCTTTGGGTAGTATGAACATTTTGACAATATTTTTATCCATAAACATGGGTTCCCCCCCGCCCCATTTATTTGTGTTTCCCTCCATTTATTTGGTGTTTTTCATCAAAGTCCTACAGTTTTCAATTCCTTGGTTAAATTAGTCCCTAGGTATTGTAATGTTTGATACTATTGTGAATAGGCTGTTTTATTTCTTTCTCAGATATTTTGTATATAGTGTATATTTTCTATATAGTACGTAGAAGTATAGCTGATTTCTATGTTGACTTTGTATGCTTTGTCTTTTAATCCTGTGTTTTCATCCTAAGTAAATCCATTCTTCACTGGTAGAACTTTAATACCTACGTATTGGCACCACCTCCTCTTTCTTGCCCTCCGCAACTAATCATTAAGCCTTAACCAGTCTGCATCTTAAATTTCCCATGTGTTTAATGAGAGTACAGTAAAAATGCTAGCAGATTCTCTTTTAAAGGACTCAGTTCAGTTCAGTTCAGTCGCTCAGTCGTGTCTGACTCTTTGAGACCCCATGAATCGCAGCACGCCAGGCCTCCCTGTCCATCACCAACTCTCGGAGTTCATTCAGACTCTTGCCCATCGAGTCCGTGATGCCATCCAGCCATCTCATCCTCTGTTGTCCCCTTCTTCTCCTGCCCGCAATCCCTCCCAGCATCAGAGTCTTTTCCAACGAGTCAACTCTTTGCATGAGGTGGCCAAAGTACTGGACTAGACAAGGTAAATATAAAGTTCATATTAGGGGGAAAACCACAGTGTTAAAATAGACATACCATGAAGGAAGTGCAATGAAGGGCTAGTGCTGCCAGGGGAGAAAATATATTATAAAGCTAAAATAACTAAAGCTGTTTGGTCAGTTTGTAAATAAGTAGCTGCTGCTGCTAAGTTGCTTCAGTGTCTGACTCTGTGCGACCCTATAGATGGCAGCCCACCAGGCTCCCCCGTCCCTGGGATTCTCCAGGCAAGAACACTGGAGTGAGTTGCCGTTTCCTTCTCCAATGCATGAAAGTGAAAAGTGAAAGTGAAGTTGCTCAGTCATGTCCAACTCTTAGTGACTCCATGGACTGCAGCCTACCAGGCTCCTCTGTTCATGGGATTTTCCAGGCAAGAGTACTGGAGTGGGTTGCCATTGCCTTCTCTATAGTAAATAAGTGGACTAGGGAACAGAACAGAATTGAGAAATAAATCTAAATATCTTGTATGTGTTAGTCGCTCAGTCATGTCTGATTCTTTTTGACCCCATTGACTGTAACTTGCCAGGCTCCTCTGTCCATGGAATTCTCCAGGCAAGAATACTGGAGTGGATTGTCATTCTCTTCTCCAGGGGATCTTCCCAATCCAGGGACTGAACCTCGTCCTCCTGCATTACAGGCAGCTTCTTTACCATCTAAGCCAAATATACTTAGACATTTAATTTAGGATGAAAAGGATATTATTCTATTTAGGGTTGTTGATAACATCAGTTTCTCTTATCAAAGACACCAACAATTTCTGTATCACTAAATCCAGTGGACGTTTCTCAGTCCTCATGTTTCTTGATCTTCCAGCAGCACTTGACCCATCTTGCCACTTCTTCCTCTTTGAAACATCAGGGAACTATACTCTTGTTTTCTTTTCTAGCAATTCTCTCATTCCCTTGGTGATCTTATCCTATCTCAAGACTTTAAATATCTATGTGCTGACAGCTCTCAGACCTGTTTCTTTAGGATGGAACTGTCTCCTGAACTCCAGGACTAAACATTCAGTTTCCTATCAACATTTCCATCTGGACTTTAATGGGTTTCTCAAAATGGATAGGTTTAGATCTTTCATGAACCTTTCCCAAAGTGCTCTTCTGTAGCCTTCCTTGTCTCAATAAATGGCAAGACCAGCCTTCCACTGGCTCAGGTCAAAAACATTGGCATAATTTTGACTCATATTTTTCTGTCAAATTCCAAGTTCAATCAGTCAGAAATTATATTTGCTCTGCCTTGGGATATAATCTAAAGCATAATCAGATTGGCATGTATGTCTTATTACTTACACTGCCATTACTTTGAGTCAAACTTCCCATTTAGGGTTATTGCAGAATCCTTCTAACTGATTTTCCTGCTTCTGTCTCAGCCTCCTCTCCCAGTTAATTAAAAAAATTTTAAAAACTCTATTTATTTACTTGTTTATTTTTGGCTGCACTAGGTCTTGCTGTGCAGAGACTTTCTCTAATTGGGGCAAGCAGGACTACTCTCTAGTTGAGGCATGCAGATCTCTCATTGCGGTGGCTTGTCTTGAGCACAGGGTTTAGAACACAGGCTCAGTAGTTGTGGCACTTGGGCTTAGCTGCCGCTCAGCATGTAGGATCTTCCTGGAGCAGGGATGGAATCCATGTCCCCAGAATTGACAGGCAGATTGTTAACCACTGAACCGCTGGGGAAGTCCCCCAGATTTTGCATACTTTAAATTTTCTAATGTAGTACATACTCAGGGAAGTACATAAAGTATGTAAAGCAATTGTTATTAAGTACAGATTCATGTAAATAACACCCAGATCAAGAAATGGCCCTCCAGGGACTTCCCTGGTGGTCCAGTGGTTAAGGCTCTGTGCTGCCCCTGCAAGGGGGTGTGGTTTTGATCCCTGGTCAGGGAACTATGATCCCATATGCCATTCAGCTCAGCCAAAAAATTTTAAAAAAGAAAGAAATGGCCCTCCAGGAACCCTGCTCTCATTACCCTCCTAATCACTATTATCTCTATCTATCTTGCCTAGAAGTATTTATTTCAACTTTTATGGTAATTTAAAAATTTGCTTTGCTTTTTGGTTTAAAATTATATTTATGTCTCACTAAACAGTGGGGTCATGCTGCCTATTTTACCTTTAAAGTAAATATAATATACATTCTTTTGTGTGTGACTGTGACTCGTGCTTCTAAGGTTTATCCATGTACTTTGTAAAAGTATTTCATTTTAATAGTGGTATAGCCATTACAAATCATGCTGATGTAAGCATTCTTACACATGTATCTTGCTGCATACGTCTTTCAGTTTCTCAAGGTCATAGGATATACATATCTTCAGCTTTTCTAGGTAACACTTGTTACCAAGAAGTTGCAGCAACATACACTTCTGCTAGTACTGTGTGAGAATTTCACTTGTTCTATGTCCTTGCCAACTACATCGATGACATCACTGACTTGATGAACATGAATCTGAGCAAGCTCCGGGAGTTGGTGATGGACAGGGAAGCCTGGCGTGCTGCAGTCCATGGGTCGCAAAGAGTCGGACACGACTGAGTGACTGAATTGAACTAATGTCCTTGCCAGCACTTTTATTGACGTAATTTAGTTAATGCCAATTTACATGTGGTGTGGTCTCTTCTTGTCATTTGCGTTTCCATCACTGATGAGGTTGAATCCTTTTCATGTGTTTCTTTTATTTATTTATTTTTTGTCTATGCTGTGTGACTTGTGGGATCTTAGTTCCCTGACCAAGAATTGAACCCAGGCCCTTGGCAGTAAAAGCAAGGAGTCTAACCAATGGACTGCCAGGGAATTCATTTCTATGTTTCTTTTGTGGTATGCCTGTTCATCGGTTTGGCTCGTTTTTAAAGACTGAGGTTTTCATTTTTTTCTTATTAGTTTTTAGCAGTTCTCTATATGGTCTGGATATAAGTGTCAATTATGTATGTTGCACCTGTTTTCTCCAACTCTGTGACGTGAAGTTTCCTGTCTCAATGCTATCCTTTGGGCAGAATTAAAAAAGAAATCTTTTTATCTTGAAATTTCAAATGTGCAGAATTTTTAACTGAGAATGGGATATATATATATCATGTCCCTTTACCTTTTTAACGTTTCAGTGTATAATTCTTAAGAACTTATATAACCAGTTGTTAAATTCTAGAAGTTTAACACTGATATAATACTTTTGAAAAATCGTTGACTTGTTTTTGACTGTGCTGGGTCTCTGCCGCACATGTTTCTCTCGAGTTGCAGTGAGCAGGGGCTACTTTCTTGTGGTGGTGCTTGGGCTTCTCATTGCAGGGGCTTCTCTTGTTGTGAAGCTTGGGCTGTAGGCGTGTGGTAGTTACGGCACATGGCTTAGTAGTTGCGGCTCCCAGGCACTAGAACCCAGACTCAATAGTTATGGTGTGTGGGGTTATTTGCTTCGAGGCACGAGCTGACCCAGGATCCAGCTACTGTCTCCTGAACTGGCAGGTGGAATCTTAACCACTGAGCCATCAGGGAAGTCCAGATACAATACTTAAAAAAAATTATAGAATATACATAAGAATGGTTAATGTGGTAAAAATTTGTTACATTTCTGTGGCTTTAGGTACATTTATATACTTGTGCAACCATTACCACCAGAAATTTTTCATATCTACCACAGTTGAAACTCTGTACTCATTAAATGTTAGTTCCTCATTCCCCACTCCCAGTCCCTTTCTATCTCAGAATTTTTGGACTCATACAATATTTGTCTTTTTGTGACTGGCATATTTTGGTTAGTATGTCTTCATGGCTCATGCATATTGTAGCAGGTGTCAACCTTCCTTTATAAGAGTGATTATATTCCTTTGTATCTACTACTATATTTTGTTTATTCATCTGCCAGTGAACATGTGAATTGTTTTTACCTTTTGGCTATTGTGAATAATTCTGTAATAAATATCAGTGTATGTATATCTGTTTGAATCCCTGTTTTCAGTTCTTTTGGACGTATATTTAAGAGTGGAATTCTTGGGTTCAGTTTGGTTCAGTCACTCAGTTGTGTCCAACTCTTTGTGACCCCGTGGACTGCAACACGTCAGGCCTCCCTGTCCATCACCAACTCACAGAGTTTACTCAAACTCATGTCCATTGAGTTGGTGATGCCATCCAACCATCTCATCCTCTGTCATTCCCTTCTCCTCCCACCTTCAATCTTTCACAGCATCAGAGTCTTTTCAGATGAGTCAGTTCTTCGCATCAGATGGCTAAAGTGTTGGAGTTTCAGCTTCACAATCAGTCTTTCCAATGAATATTCAGGACTGATTTCCTTTAGGATAGACTGGTTGGATCTTCTTGCAGTTCAAGGGACTCTCAAGAGTCTTCTCCAACACCACAGTTCAAAAGCGTCAATTCTTTGAAACTCAGTTTTCTTTATGGTCCAACTCTCACATCCATACATGAATACCGGAAAAATCATAGCTTTGACTAGACAGACCTTTGTTGGCAAAGTAATGTCTCTGCTTTTTAATATGCTGTCTAGGTCATAACTTTTTTCCCAAAGAGCAAGCATCTTTTAAATTCATGGCTGCAGTCACCATCTGCAGTGATTTTGGAGCCCCCAAAAATAAAGTCTGACACTGTTTCCACTATTTCCCCATCTATTTCCCATGAAGTGATGGGACCAGATGCCATGATCTTAGTTTTCTGAATGTTGAGTTTTAAGCCAACTTTTTCACTCTCCTCTTTCACTTTCATCAAGAGGCTCTTTAGTTCTTCTTTACTTTCTGCCATAAGGGTGCTGTCATCTTCATATCTGAGGTTATTGATGTTTCTCCCAGTTCAGTTCAGTTCAGTCGCGCAGTCGTGTCCGACTCTTTGCGACCCCATGAATCGCAGCACGCCAGGCCTCCCTGTCCATCACCAACTCCCGCAGTTCACTCAGACTCACGTCCATTGAGTCTGTGATGCCATCCAGCCATCTCATCCTCGGTCGTCCCTTTCTCCTCCTGCCCCCAATCCCTCCCAGCATCAGGGTCTTTTCCAATGAGTCAACTCTTCGCATAAGGTGCCCAAAGTACTGGAGCTTCAGTTTTAGCATCATTCCTTCCAAAGAAATCCCAGGGTTGATCTCCTTCAGAATGGACTGGTTGGATCTCCTTGCAGTCCAAGGGACTCTCAAGAGTCTTCTCCAACACCACAGTTCAAAAGCATCAATTCTTCTGCGCTCAGCCTTCTTCACAGTCCAACTCTCACATCCATACATGACCACAGGAAAAACCATAGCCTTGACTATGTGATGCCATCCAGCCATCTCATCCTCGGTCGTCCCTTTCTCCTCCTGCCCCCAATCCCTCCCAGCATCAGGGTCTTTTCCAATGAGTCAACTCTTCGCATAAGGTGCCCAAAGTACTGGAGCTTCAGTTTTAGCATCATTCCTTCCAAAGAAATCCCAGGGTTGATCTCCTTCAGAATGACTGGTTGGATCTCCTTGCAGTCCAAGGGACTCTCAAGAGTCTTCTCCAACACCACAGTTCAAAAGCATCAATTCTTCGGCGCTCAGCCTTCTTCACAGTCCAACTCTCACATCCATACATGACCACAGGAAAAACCATAGCCTTGACTAGACGGACCTTAGTCGGCAAAGTAATGTCTCTGCTTTTGAATATACTATCTAGGTTGGTCATAACTTTTCTTCCAAGGAGTAAGCGCCTTTTAATTTCATGGCTGCAGTCACCATCTGCAGTGATTTTGGAGCCCAAAAAAACAAAGTCTGACACTGTTTCTACTGTTTCCCCATCTATTTCCCATGAAGTGATGGGGCCAGATGCCATGATCTTCGTTTTCTGAATGTTGAGCTTCAAGCCAACTTTTCCACTCTCCTCTTTCACTTTCAACAAGAGGCTTTTTAGCTCCTCCTCACTTTCTGCCATAAGGGTGGTGTCATCTGCATATCTGAGATTATTGATATTTCTCCCAGCAATCTTGATTCCAGCTTGTGTTTCATCCAGCCCAGCATTTCTCATGATGTACTCTGCATATAAGTTAAATAAGCAGGGTGACAATATACAGCCTTGACGTACTCCTTTTCCTATTTGGAACCAGTCTGTTGTTGCATATCCAGTTCTAACTGTTGCTTCCTGACCTGCATGCAGATTTCTCAAGAGGCAGGTCAAGTGGTCTGGTATTCCCATCTCTTGAAGAATTTTCCACAATTTATTGTGATCCACATAGTCAAAGGCTTTGGGGTAGTCAATAAAGCAGAAATAGATGTTTTTCTGGAAGTCTCTTACTTTTTTAATGGTCCAGCGGATGTAGACAATTTCATCTCTGGTTCCTCTGCTTTTTCTAAATCCAGCTTGAACATCTGGAAGTTCATGGTTCACGTACTATTGAAGCCTGGCTTTAAGAATTTTGAATATTGTTCTAGTAGCATGTGAGATGAGTGTAATTGTGTGGTAGTTTGAGCATTCTTTGGCATTGCCTTTCTTTGAGATGCAGTGAAAACTGATCTTTTCTAGTTCTGTGGCCACTGCTGAGTTTTCCAAATTTGCTGGCATATTGAGAGCAGCACTTTCACAGCATCATCTTTCAGGATTTGAAATAGCTCAACTGGAATTCCATCACCTCCACTAGCTTTGTTCATAGTGATGTTTTTAAGGCCCACTTGACTTTGCATTCCAGGATGTCTGGCTCTAGGTGAGTGATCATACCATTTAATTATCTGGGTCATGAAGATCTTTTCTGTATAGTTCCTCTGTGTATTCTTGCCACCACCTCTTCTTAATATCTTCTGCTTCTGTTAGATCCATACTATATCTGTCTTTTATTGAGCCCATCTTTGCATGAAATATTCCCTTGGTATCTCTAATTTTCTTGAAGAGATCTCTAGTCTTCCCCTTTCTATTGTTTTCTTCTATTTCTTTTCACTAATCACTGAAGAAGGCTTTCTTATCTCTCCGTGCTATTCTTTGGAACTCTTCATGCAAATGGGTGTATCTTTCCTTTTCTCCTTTGCTTTTACCTTCTTTTCTCAGCTATTTATAAGGCCTCCTCAGACAACCATTTTGCTTTTTTGCATTTCTTTTTCTTGGGGATGGTCTTGATTCCTATCTCCTGTACAATGTCATGAACCTCCATTCATAGTTCTTCAGACACTCTATCAGATCTAATCCCTTGATTCTATTTCTCACTTCCACTGTATAATCATAAGGGATTTGATTTAAGTCATACCTGAATGGTCTAGTGGTTTTCCCTACTTTCTTCAATTTAAGTCTGAATTTGGCAATAAGGAGCTCATGATCTGAGCCACAGCCAACTCCTTGGTCTTGTTTTTGCTGACTATATAGAGCTTCTCCATCTTTGGCTGCAAATAATATAATCAATCTGATTTTGGTATTGATCATCTGGTGATGTCCACATGTAGAGTCTTCTCTTGTGTTGTTGTAAGAAGGTGCTAGCTATGACCAGTGCGTTCTCTTGGCAGAATCTATTAGCCTTTGCCCTGCTTCATTCTGTATCCAAGGCCAAATTTGCCTGTTACTTCAGGTGTTTCTTGACTTTCTACTTTTGCATTCCAGTCCCCTATAATGAAAAGGACATCTTTTTTGGGTGTTAGTTCTAGAAGGTCTTATAGGTCTTCATGGAAGTGTTCAGCTTCAGCTTTTTTAGTGTTACTGGTCAGGGCATAGACTTAGATTATCGTGATGTTGAATGGTTTGCCTTGGAAATGAACAGAGATCATTCTGTCGTTTTTGAGATTGCATCCAAGTACTGCATTTTGAACTCTTTTGTTGACTATGATGGCTACTCCATTTCTTCTAAGGTATTCTTGCCCACAGTAGTAGATGTGATGGTCATCTGAGTTAAATTCACCCATTCCAGTCCATCTTAGTTAGCTGATTTCTAAAATGTGACATTCACTCTTGCCATCTCCTCTTTGACCACTCCAGTTTGCCTTCATTCGTGGATGTAACATTCCAGGTTCCCATGCAGTATTGCTTTTTACAGCATCGGACTTTGCTTCTATCAGCATTCACATCCACAACTGGATGTTGTTTTTGTTTTGGCTCCATCTCTTCATTCTTTCTGGAGTTATTTCTCCACTCTTCTCCAGTAGCATACTGGGCACCTACCGACCTGGGGAGTTCATCTTTCAGTGTCCTATCTTTTTGCCTTTTCAACAAAATGGTTAATTCTGTTTCATATTTTGAGGGAACATCACACTTTTTTGCACAGTGGCTGTACCATTTTACATTCCCACCAACAATGCACAAAATTTCCATCTTCTCCACATCCTTGCCAGCAGTTGTTTTCTGTTTTGATGATAGCTATCTTAGTTTGTATGAAGTGGTATCTCATTGTGGTTTTCGTTTATATTTCCTAATATAATTAGTGATGTTGAGCCTCTTTTCATATTATTTGCCATTGGTAGGGGCTTCCCTGGTACCTCATTTGGTGAAGAACATGCCTGCAGTGCAGGAGACATGGGTTTGATCCCTGGGTTGGAAAGATCCCCTGGAGAAGGAAATGGCAAGCCACCCAGTATCCTTGCCTGGAAAATCTCATGGCAGAGGCCTTGTGGGCTACAGTTCATGGGGTTGCAAAGAGTCGGGAATGACTGAGCAACTGATACTTTCACTTTCACATCTTTTTTGGAGATGTCTATGTCTTCTTGATTGGATTGTTTTTGTTGTTGTTGAGTTGTAGAAGTTCTTTACATATTCTGATATTACCGCTTAACAGATACATCTTTGAAAATATTTCCTCCCATTCTGTGGGCTCCTTTTTTATTCTGTTCATGTTTTTTGCAAAAAAGATTTTAATTTTGATGAAGTCTATGTACTTTTGTTATCTCTGCTTTTGTTGTCATACCTGAGAAATCTTGCCAAATCCAGTGTCACAAGAGTTTCCCTTTTTCTTTTCTAAGTTGTATAGTTTTAGCTCTTATGTTTGGTCCTTCTGAGTTAATTTTTGTACATGATATTACATAAGGTCCAATTTCATGTTTTTTCATGAAGGAAAGTTATGACCAACCTAGATAGCATATTAATTTTTTTTCAATTGATATCTAATCAGGTTTTTTAAATATAAATTTATTTAATTGGAGGCTAATTACAATTTGTATTGGTTTTTCCATACATCAACATGAATCTGGCATAGGTGTACACGTGTTCTCCATCCTGAACCCCCCTCCCAATTCCCTCCCCATACCATCCCTCTGGGTCATCCCTGTGCACCAGACCCCAGCATCCTGTATCATGCATTGAACCTGGACTGGCTGTTCATTTCACATATGATATTATACATGTTTCAATGCCATTTTCCCAAATCATCCCACCTTCTCCCTCTCCCACAAAGTCCAAAAGACTGTTCTATACATCTGTGTCTCTTTTGCTGTCTTGCATACAGGGTTATTGTTACCTTCAGTTCAGTTCAGTTGCTCAGTCATGTCCAACTCTGCAATCCCATGAATCGCAGCATGCCCTGTCCATCACCAACTCCCAGAGTTCACTCAGACTCACATCCATCAAGTCAGTGATGCCATCCAGCCATCTCATCCTCGGTCGTCCCCTTCTCCTCCTGGCCCCAATCCCTCCCAGCATCAGGGTCTTTTCCAATGAGTCAACTCGCATGAGGTGGCCAAAGTATTGGAGTTTCAGCTTTAGCATCAGTCCTTCCAATGAACACCCAGGGCTGATCTCCTTTAGGATGGACTGGTTGGATCTCCTTGCAGTCCAAGGGACTCTCAAGAGTCTTCTCCAATACCACAGTTCAAAAGCATCAATTCGGCGCTCAGCCTTCTTCATAGTCCAACTCTCACATCCATACATGACCACAGGAAAAACCATAGCCTTGACTGGATGGACCTTAGTCAGCAAAGTAATGTCTTTGCTTTTGAATATACTATCTAGGTTGGTCACAACTTTCCTTCCAAGGAGTAAGCGTCTTTTAATTTCATGGCTGCAGTCACCATCTGCAGTGATTTTGGAGCCCCCAAAAATAAAGTCTGACACTAGATAACATATTAAAAAGCAGAGATATTACTTTTCCAACAAAGGTCCGTCTAGTCAAGACTGTGGTTTTTCCAGTGGTCATGTATGGATGTGAGAGTTGGACTGTGAAGAAAGCTGTGCGTCGAAGAATTGATGCTTTTGAACTGTGGAGTTGGAGAAGACTCTTGAGAGTCCCTTGGACTGCAAGGAGATCCAACCAGTCCATCCTAAAGGAGATCAGTCCTTGGTGTTCCTTGGAAGGACTGATGCTAAAGCTGAAACTCCAATACTTTGGCCACCTCATGAGAGTTGACTCATTGGAAAAGACCCTGATGCTGGGAGGGATTGGGGCCAGGAGGAGAAGGGGACGACCGAGGATGAGATGGCTGGATGGCATCACCGACTCGATGAACATGAGTTTGAGTGAACTCTGGGAGTTGGTGATGGACAGGGAGGCCTGGCATGCTGTGATTCATGGGGTCGCAAAGAGTTGGACACGACTGAGTGACTGGACTGACTGACTGACTGATCTAGTTTTCCCAGCAATATATATATTTTTTTCATTATAGTTTGTTATAGGATATTGAATTTAGTTTCCTGTGCTCTACAGTAGGTCCTTGCTGTCCTATTTTATATATATAGTGTGTATCTGTCAGTCCCAAACTCCAAATTTTTTTTCTCCCTACTCCTTCCCCTTTGGTAACCATGGATCTAGGGGTCTGTTTCTGGTTTGTAAATAAGTTCATTTGTATCATATTTTAGATTCCACATATAAGTAATATCCTATGATATTTGTCTTTCTCTTAGTCCCTGGTGACTCAGATGGTAAAGAATTTGCCTGCAGTATAGGGGACCTGGGTTTGATTCCTGAGTTGGGAAGATCTCCTGGAAAAGGAAATGGCAAGTCACTCCAGTATTCTTGCTTGGAGAATTCTACTGATAGAGGAGACTGGCAGGTTACAGTTCATGGGGTTGCAAAGAGTCTGACACGACTGAGTGACTAACTTTCATTTTCTTTGATTCACTTTATATGATAATGTCTACATCCATCCATGTTGCTGCAAATGGCAATTCTTTTATTCTTTTATTTATTATTTATTTTTAGTAAAAAAATTATTGGCTATACTAAGTGGAATGTGGGATCTTAGTTCTCCATCAGGGATTGAACCTGTGCCTTTTGCAGTGGAAGCATTGAGTCTTAATCACTGGATCACCAGGGATGTCTTTCATTCTTTTTTATGGCTGAGGGCTGCCGTCTATGGGGTTGCACAGGGTTGGACACGACTGAAGCGACTTAGCAGCAGTAGCAGCAGCAGTATTTTATTGTGTTTATGTTGTACGTCTTCTTTATGCAGGCATCTCTTGATGGACATTTAGGTTGCTTCCATGTCTTGGCTGTTGTTAATAGTGCTATTATAAATACTCGAGTTCATGTATTTTTTCTGAATTACAGTTTCTCTGAATATATGCCAAGGATTCCAGCATAATGCTGGATTCCAGCACCATTTGTTGGAAAGACTGTTCTTTCTCCATTGAATGGTCTAAGGACCATTGTTCAAAACCACTTGACCAAGTATGGAAGGGTTTATTTCTGGGCTAATTATTCTGTTCCAGTGGTCTGTATGTCTGCTGTTATGCCATTTCCACACTGTTTTGATTTTTATAGCTTTGTAGTAGGTTTTGAAGTCACAAAGTGTGAGATCTCCAACTTAGTTCATTTTAAAAATTGTTTGACTGTCAATTGAGATGATTTGGGTTTTTTTTCCCTTCATTCTATTAAGGTGGCATATCACATTGATTAATTTTTGTCTGTTGACCCATTCTCAAATTCCAGGAATAAATCTCACTTGATTATAGTGTATAAACCTTTTAATGTTCTCCTTTTCTTTGCGCATATTTTGTCTAGGATTTCTACATCAATATTCGTAAAGGATATTTGTAATTTAAAAAAATATATTGTTTGACTGCATGCAGAGTCTCTTGAGGCTCCACATCAAATTTAGGATGGATTTTTCTATTTCTTCAAAAATGTCATTGGAATTTTGATAGGGGTGACATTGAATCTGTACATTCCTTCTGGTAGTTTTGACATCATAACAATATTGAGTCTTTCAATCCACAAATCGCTGTCTTTTCCATTATGTCTTCTTTAATTTTGTTCAGAAATGTTTTGTAATCTTCATTGTACAAGTTTCCTTTTTTTGTTTTTGCCTTTTTGCGTTATTCCTAAGTGCTTTATTCTTTTAGAAGCTATTGTAAATGAACTTGTTTTTGTAACTTCCTTTTCAGATTTTTCATTGTTAGTGTACAGAAATACAGCTGATTTTGATGTGTTAATTTTGTATCCTGCAACTTAATTTGTTCATTCTAACTTTGTGTGTAATCTTTACAGTTTTCTGCATATAAAATCCATGTTGTCTGCAAACAGATAATTTTATTCTTTCTTTCTGATTTAGATGCCTTTTTCTTTTCTTTGTTGTTTTGATTAGGTCTGTGTTGAATAGAAATGAGAAAACGGGCATCCTTACCTTGTACCGGTTCTTAGAGAAAAGCTTCTAGTCTTTTACCATTGAGTATGTTAGCTGTGCTGCTGCTGCTGCGTCACTTCAGTTGTGTCTGACTCTGTGCGACCCCATAGACAGCAGCCCACCAGGCTCCCCCGTCCCTGGGATTCTCCAGGCAAGAACACTGGAGTGGGTTGCCATTTCCTTCTCCAGTGCATGAAAGTGAAAAGTGAAAGTGAAGTCGCTCAGTCATGTCTGACTTTTACTGACCCCATGGACTGCAGCCTACCAGGCTCCTCCGGCCATGGGATTTTCCAGGCAAAAGTACTGGAGTGGGGTGCCATTGCCTTCTCCGATGTTAGCTGTAGGTTTTCCATATATAACCTTAATCATGTTGAAGTAGTTTCCTTCTAGTTTTCTGAGTATTTTTAGCATGAAAGAGTGTTGAATTCTGTTAGGCTTTTTTTGCATTGAGATGATCATGTAATTTTTTTCTTTGTTTTTTGTTAATGTCGTATATTACATTGATATTGGTGTGTTCAACCATCCTTATATTTCAGGAAAAAAATCTTATTTGTTTTGGTGTGTAATTCCTTATAAAATACTGTTGGATTAGGCCTGCTAGTATTTTGTTGAGTATTTTTACGTCAGTGTTTACATGGGATATTGATCTGTACTTTTCTTGTAGTGTCTTTGTCTGCTTTGGTATTAAGGTAATGCTGGATCTCATAGAATGAATTAAGAGATATTTCCTACTCTTCAATTTTTTGGAAAGAGTTTGAGGGGATTGGTGCTTAATCTTTCTTAATATTTGGTAGAATTCAATGGTGAAACCACTTGGTCTTGAGCTTTTATTTGGGAGGTTTTTGATTACTGATTGAGTCTCCTTACTAGTTACAGGTCTATTCAGTTTTTCTACTTTTTCATGATTCAGTCTTGGTAGTAGAGTATATGTTTCTAGGAATGTGTCCATATCATCTAGGTTATTCAGTTTTTGGTATAGAATTGTTCAAAGGACTCTCATAATCTTTTTATTTCTGTAGAATTAGTAGTTGTGTTCCCACTTTCATTTCTATTAAAAATTTTTTTTGTCTTGGGCGGTGCTGGATATTCATTGCTGCATGTGGGCTTTCTTTGGTTGTAGTGAGGTGAGTGAGGGCCACTCTCATTGTGATGGGTAGGCTTCTAATTGCAGTGGCTTCTCTTATTGAAGAGCACAGGATCTAGGGTGTGGCATGCCTCAGTAGTTGTGGCTTCTGGGCTCTAGAGTGTGGGCTCTGTATTTGTGCCAGGGATCGAACCTGTGTCCCCTGCACTGGCAGGTGGATTCTTAACCACAGGACCACCAGGAAAGTCCCCTGACTTTCATCTCTGATTTTAGTAATTTGAGTCTCTTTTTGCTAAATATTTATCCAACTTGCTAAATATTTGTCAATTTTGTTGATCTTTTGAAAAACCAACTTCTGGTTTTACTGATTTTTTTCCTCCCTCTTTTTTTTCTGTTTTTCACTTATCTCAGTTCTAATATTTATTTCCTTCCTTCTGCTCTTTAGGTTTAGTTCTTTTTTTCTTGTTAAGTTCCTTAAGGTGTAAAGTTGGGTTCAGAACTTTCTTAGTGTAAGTGTTTACAGTTTAATTTCTCTCTTAGCACTGTTTTCGCTGTATCTCATAAATTTTTGTATGTTTTCATTTCTTGATATTTTTAAATTTCCCTTGATTTCATCTTAGTTCATTGGTTGTTTAAAGAGTGTGATGTTTAATTTCCATCTATTGGTAAGTTTCCAGTTTTCTTTCTGTTTCCAGTTTCATTCCATTGTGGTCAAACAAGATAGTTTGTATGATTTTAATTTTTAAAAATTTCTTAAGCTTATTTTGCATATGACTAACATGTAGTCCATCTGATGTAATACTTTTGTTTACCAAGCAGATTCCAGTTCAGTCAGTTGTCCCATAAATGTCCTTTATAGCATTTTCTTTAGTACAGGATCACATATCACATTTAGTTGTTATATTGCATAATTTCCTTTACCCTGTGACAATTCCTCAGATTCTTTGTCATGACATTGAAGGCTGCTGCTGCTGCTGCTGCTGCTGCTAAGTCGCTTCAATCGTGTCTGACTCTGTGCGACCCCAGAGACAGCAGCCCGCCAGGCTCCTCAGTCCCTGGGATTCTCCAGGCAAGAGTACTGGAGTGGGGTGCCATTGCCTTCTCCTATTGAAGGCTGCAGAATGAATTATTTCATAGGTTGTTGCTCAGTTTGGGTTCATCTGGCATTTCCTCATGATCAGATTCAGATTAGATATCCCAGTCTGTCTACTACATTAGTGATATTGTATTGCTTAGATGATCACATCTGGTGGCAAGTGGTGGCCATCTGCCCTTCACTGATGATATTAATTTGATCATTGTTGAAGTGTTGTCTGGTTTCGCCCCTGTGTTGTTACTGTTTTTCCTTTGTAGCTGATTCTCCTGGAAAGATGCTTTGAAGCCATATAACTGTTCCATGTTATACTTTTGTTCCTTGATTAATATCTATTGATCATTCCTGTCCAAACCAATCTTTACAAGGTGGTTATTTTCCAGCTCCACCACTTGCTTCATATTAATTGGCATTCTATTCTAAGGAAGAGCCCTGTATTTCTTGGGCATTTGTTCATTTCACTGACTTAATATAGGTTCATGGATTTCAGATTTTACTGAGTGGTTTATAATCCATTACTATCATTATTTTGATGCTCAAATCATCCTTCCCTTAGCCAGTGGGAGTCCCTGTAAGCTGGCTTCTGTGCCCTTTTGATAGGAGAACCAGTGTCAAATGAATACCTTATGGATAGTGTGTTTAAGTTCTTGAAGCTTTTCCAACCCTGAAGTCATGAAGATACTTTCTGATTTCTAAAGGATTTTTTATTTTGTGTTTTATATATTCATCTAAAATTGGAGTGGCTTTTACACAGAGGCTAGTTTGATTTATTAAAAAAATTTTTTTCCAATACAGGTACCTAGTTGACATCGAGCCTTATATTGAAAAGAACATTGTTCCTGCTTTGTAATGTCATTTATGTCACGAATCAAGTGTCCACATATCAAGAGTGTTTATTGCACTTTCTCAATCTGTTTGCTTATCTCTGTGGCAGTCAGTATGATACTATCAATAACAGTGGCTTTATAAGAAATGCTAATATCTGGTACAGCAAGTTGTTCCCCCTTATTTTCTTTAAGTCATATGGACATGGGATATTCTTGACCCTTTGCATTTCCACATATTTTACAACTTTGAGATATAATCAATATATAGTGAACTGTACACATTTAAGTTGTGTAATTAAGAATTTTTTGATGCATGTTTATAGCCATGAAGCTATGACCACAATTAAGATAATGAACACAGCCATTACTTCTGAAAGTTTCTTCATGTAACATTGTAATTCATTCTTTCCTACCTCCCAGCCCTGTCCTCAGGTTCATCTACTTTTTATCACACTAGATTAATTTGCATTTTCTAGAATATTATGTTGATATAAACAGAATCATACAAAATGACATTTTACAAAATAACATTTTGTATGTACACAATATATACAAAAAGTATGTACTTTTTTTTCATTCATAGTTTTCTAAAATTTTATTTTATTTTATATTTGACTCCACTGAGTCTTTGTTGCTGTGCATGAGCCTTCTCTAGTTGCAACAAGCAGGGCCTATTCTAGTTGTGGGTGTATGCTTCTTATTGTGGTGGCTTCTCTTGTTGCAGAACATGGGTTCTATGCACATAGGTTTCATGGGATGCATGGGCTTAGTTGCAAGACTAATCTTCCGGGATTGACCAATGTCCCCTGCATTGGCAGGTGGACTCTTAACCACTGGACCACTAGGGAAGTCCACTATGTACTCTCTTTTTGTTTATTTTGTGGCATGGGGCTGGTTTCATTCACTTCAGTTCAGTTCAGTTCAGTTGCTCAGTCGTGTCTGAGTCTGCGACCCCATGAATTGTAGCATGCCAGGCCTCCCTGTCCATCACCAACTCCTGGAGTTCACCCAAATTCATGTCCATCGAGTCAGGATGCCATCCAGCCATCTCACCCACTGTCATCCCCTTCTCCTCCTGCCCCAATCCCTCCCAGCATCAGAGTCTTTTCCAATGAGTCAACTCTCCACATGAGGTGGCCAAAGTATTGGAGTTTCAGCGTTAGCATCATTCCTTCCAAAGAACATGCAGGACTATCTCCTTTAGAATGGATTAGTTGGATCTCCTTACAGTCCAAGGGACTCTCAAAAGTCTTCTCCAACACCACAGCTCAAAAGCGTTCATTCACTTAGGATAATTATTTTGAGATTCACTTGATGGCATTGGGCTGTTACTAATTTTTGGCTGTTATGAGTCATGCTCTTATGAACGTGTTTGAGTCCATGTGTAGAGTGGAGAAGATAGACCTTTCTAGCTAGGCCATTCTAGCAAGATTCCAAACCACGGAGCCATAAAATAAAGATTGATACACGCAGGTAATAATCTAAGGACTAATGTCCTTTATATAAAAACATCTATCCAGTAAGAAAATAGGCAAAGAACATGAACAGTGAGTTGACAGATAATTGTAATAAGATATTTATTGCAAGATTGCTTGCTATAGCGAAACTCTGGACACAATCTAAAAGACCATCAGTAGGTGACATCAGTAAGTATGTGATACATATTTTACTATGCTGATGTGGATTGATCGTCAGGAAGTTCCAGAACAGTGTGTGGTGCACTGTGCTAGAGAGAAAATAAGAAGGAAAAGATATATAAATGCTCCCATATGCATGGATGTCAGAGAAACTGACAGCGGTTGCCTTTGGGGGTGGAAATTGGAGGCCTGGAAAGAAGGGCTGGCACCTAGACTTACATTCCACTGTATCCCCTATTCTGGTTAAATATTTTATAATATGTCTTTGTTATCTTTAAGTTAGAAACTAGAAATCAAAGTCTATCAGTCTCTCAGAACACCAAACGTTGATTATTGTCATTATCTCCAGGTGGCTTCACTTAAAGTGACTGGTTCATTTTAGGCAAGCTGCAGACCAGTGCCTTTCTTCATCTATAATAAGGTGATGATAGTACCTAGGCTTTAATGACACAGTCTGGTGAAGTGCTTAGAAAAGTCCTTACTGCATAGCAGGGTCTGCATCAGACCACTTGTTAGGGTGTGGCCCTACAGATGAATGGCCCTGAAATGTTAGCTACACTGCAGGTCATTCTGCTGAGAGAGAACCAGGCAACGAAGATTTTTTGATGGCAAGGCAAGGAAAACATGGGTCTTTACTTTGGTTAGGCATCTGTGAGCTGTATCCTAACCTGGTTCTGCCACCATGTCACCACCTTCTCTGAGATTGAACTTTCTGGAATTCTCTGGTTTCAGGACACCTCCTACTTATTCATCACTGGCCCTGACGTTGTGAAGTCTGTCACCAATGAGGACGTTACTCAGGAGGAACTTGGGGGCGCCAGGACCCACACCACCATGTCAGGTGAGGGGCCTTGAGGCTCATCTCACTGTTGTCAGACACGGAGAGGAGGCGTTGCTAGAGCTGACAGTCTGTTACAAATATCGCTTCATCGACAGAGCTTATTTGAATAGACTGTAGTGTGATGTATTATCTACAGATAGTAATAAATGTGGATTTATATCTCAAACTCATTAACTAAAGGGGTACTTCTAATGCTTTTGTAGTCTTTGAAAATGTTGAACTAACTAGAATGATGGCTGTAAGAATTATGATTCATGTGAGTATAGCTGAACTTAAAAATTTGCATATTGATGTGACTTTTTAAAAAGAAAATAATTATTTGGCTGTGCTGAGTCTTAGTTGAGGCAAGCAAGATCTTGAGTTGTGGCATGTGGGATCTAGTTCCCTGATCAGGGATTGAATCTGGGCCTTCTGCATTGGGAGTGGGGAGTCTTAGCCACTGGACCACACCAGGGAAGTCCCTTGGTGTGGGACTTCTTTTACTCCAAAGTTGGGTTATGTTTTAAGAGTCAGTGGCATCTTACTGGTCACCATTGGCCAGTGAGCACATGGTCAAGACCCATGTGCTCATGAGCTGGGTCATAGCTTTTCACCTCCTAAGGTTAAGTGTCACATATGCTGGAAGATTATCCTTCGCTTTCACCGTTGAAAGATGCTGTTTATACACAGAGGCATGTAATTGGGAGCAGAGCATGAATCTGGTATTAGAGAAGACAGTTGTTGAAATAATGATTGGAATTTCATAATTCCTTGGCAAAAGACATCAAGTTGGGAAAGTATCGCATACCACACAGTAACCAGTGTAACTGAAGATGGGAGAAATTGCCTCTTTGAGAGATTTCAGAGCATCGAGAGGCTGCTCTGCACCTCGCTGTATTGTGCTTAAGGCATTGGGTCATCATTTGATTGTCAGCATTTCTTTCTTAGTGTACATATAGTCGAGGTATGTCTTAATGTCCGTGAGGTCTTAACATTTGATGAAATTTGCTTAAAAAATAAAAGTCAGATCTCTTGATTCCCCCCACCCACAGAAGTTGTTCCTCCCCTATCTTGGGTGGGGGTCACCTTGACACACCCCTTTCTCTCCCCCCTCAGGTCCTTTCAGCTCTCCAGCCAGCACACTTTTCACTGTTGCCCCACAGCTTGTCACATTCCTATCTCAGGGCTCAATTGACAGCAGTTTTTTTCTTACTGGAATATGAAATCATGTTGCAATCTTTTTTTCCCCTTTGTTCGTAGTCTTGACTTTATTGTAGATTATAGATCTGATTTTATAGATCACAGTGCAGAAGTTCTTAAATTAATACCATGATTGGAAATTAACCATGGTATTTTCAAAAATGTATGTATTTATTTAATTAGAGTATAGTTTTATAATGCGTTCATTCCTGCTGTACAACAGAGTGAGTCTGCTGTATATATGCATACATCCCCTCCGTTTTGGATTTCCTTCCCATTTAAGTCACCACAGAGCACTGGGAAGAGTTCCCTGTGCTCTACAGTAGGTTCTCACTGGTTATCTATATTATATATAGTACTGTCTATATGTCAATTCCAACCTCACAATCCATCCCACCCTAAATAATGTTGAGTCTTGATGGAGTCTTAGATTTGATGAAAATGCAATTTTTTTCCATATTTGTGGAATATGTATTACATATTTGTGGTAGACAACTTAGAAACTATAGGAATAAAAATCACTAGGAATTTTATTACCCAAAGATAAACACCATTCACTTTTTGGTTATACCCTGCAGTCTTTTTGTGCAGATGGATGTGAATATACAGCTGCATACTCAAACATAGGTATATAGTGTTCATTTGTGGCCTGTTTTTTCATTTGACAGCTTAATGTAATGAATGACTGTTTGTGACATTGTATTTTCTCTATATCATAATTTTAGCTTTAAAAGCATCATTTGGTGTCCTGAATCTTAGGCTCTTGAGCTGTGTCTGATGCACTTAGCTCTGTGGTCTTAGAGTAAGACCCAAAAGATGCTCTTCATGCAGACACATATATATTTATTTGTTAGTAATAGCTTTATTGAGATATAATTCACATAGTTGACTGTGTTTGGGAGAGGGGCCAGGGGAAACCCCAGTGACTAGGTGATACTAGGGCAAAAACTTGTATAATATAAGGAGTGACCCCTGTAGGAGTGTAGATTTGGAGCAGAAGAAACAGGCTACATAGACAGAGGATTAGCCTGAAGGTGTGTGGTGGGATGCCATCCTCAGTGGAGGCGGGCAGCAACAGGGCTGTCAGCCAGCCTGCCCTAGAAGGGGCAAGTGGGCATGAAGCTGCATCTCTGGGCTGACAGGTGCCCTGGCTCATTACGTCCTCCCTGTCTTCTCAGGCGTGGCCCACAGGGCATTTGAGAATGACGTTGATGCCTTGTGTAATCTCCGGGAGTTCTTCAACTACCTGCCTCTCAGCAACCAGGACCCAGCTCCTGTCCTTGAGTGCCATGACCCCAGGTGAGTTGCAGTTGGGGTCCTTCTCTGGTCTCCCTGCTCTGCTTGGATCTCCAGGATCTGCCCTGGTGGGCAGCGGGGAGTAGACTGTGAAGTGGAGTCAGGTGTAGGCATGGTGGTGGCATGTCTGGGTACAGAAGCCAAGAAAGATATCATTTATTTATTAAATTTTTTTTCTTTTTAAATTTATTTTTGCCCATGCTGTGTGGCATGCGAGATGTTAGTTCCCCAACCAGGGATCGAACCTGTGCTCCCTCCAGTGGAAGTGTGGCATCTTAACCACTGGACTGCCAGTGAAGTCCCTAAATATTTTATTTTTATTTACTTTTTTCCTCTCTGTAATACCTGACAAGTAGCTTGGGAATAAAATAAAAATGTGGCCCCAAAATATTATTTTCTGGCAGTCTTAATTTGTTCAGAATTGAGATAGATTTTGTTTGTATTAACATGAAGTAAATCAGTGTGAACTGATACAGACAGCATGCCCTTTAGGAAATGTGCTTATGCACACTTGCTTGTGGCCAGAAGCTGGGGGCGCCCTGGGGAAGGCCGTGTTGCTGGCCACCCTGTGAAGACCTTCTTCACTTTCCTTCTTGCTCATTTGGGCCGCTGTCTGATGTGAGGGCACTCCACAGAGTGAACCAGACTCCCACCTGGGGAACCACTGCTCCAGACCTCTGGCAGGTTTCTTCTCCACTTTGTTTCCTCTCTGATTTTGAAGTGCTCACTTGGCTTACACAGCTTCTGCAGAAGGAATTGAAATTGTGTCCCTTGAGAAGAAGCCATTTTCAGACCCTCCCCTGTGGGTGGACCTGGGCTCCCACCTTTTGGGCTGTGTCTGGGCCAGAGTCATGTCCCCAGGACCCCTCCCTGTCTGTCTGCCTTACTCCTCAGGGGACCCAACCAGTGGCCCATGGTGTGTGGTCATCAAAGGGAGAGTGGTCACAAGGCCCAGAGCAGTGGGCACAGCCTCCTTTTCTGAGCCTCTGCACTGTGTAGAGGCTCTTGAAAAGTTTAGGACATCTTTGAAGGTGTTATGGACCAAGGGCCTACACATGTCTGAATAGCCTGCTTTGGCTCAGCCATGGCTGCTTTCTGTTCAGTCCTAGGGAAGCTGTATGTGTCTGAGTAAACAGCGAATGAACAGTAGGGAGGCCTTTGTTACTGGGTGGGGTGATGCCCAAAACCCAGTGTGGGAATTGTCTTGTTCCCACAAGACAAAATTGGATGGGCATTGTCTTGTTCACTGCATGACTTTAGTGCCCTGTTCAGTCCCTGGAATCTAGGAAGTGTTCAGAGGATAAATGAAGGCATCACCACATTCAGGGGAATAAGCTCATTTTTTTCCTCTAAATGAAAATGGGAAGATCTTCTGGGTTAATACCAAGCTCAGGTTCATTTAAATGTGATGGTAACATAGGAATGTGTCTTTGAGGACTGCTTTGCAAGCCCAGCAGGAACAGAATCAGTCCAGCCCCTAAACTCTTATCTCCCCCATTTCCCTCTCCTATCCCCCACCACCCTCAGAAGGCAACCGGCTCTTCCATGTTGATTAAATCTACTTCTTTTTCTACCCAAAGTGACCGTCTGGTTCCTGAGCTTGACACAGTTGTCCCTTTGGAATCTACCAAAGCCTACAACATGGTGGACATCATACACGCTGTGAGTCCCACGCCTGTCTGTCTGTCTGTCTGTCTGCTGGCTTGGCAGTGTGCGTGTCCTTGTGCTTTGGCTCAGTGAGGAAGTGCAGGACCCACACGCCTTCAGAGCAGGCACCACAGGCAGGGCATGGGGGGGCACAGAACCAGGGCACTGAGGAACATGTTGTGGGAAGAGTCAGCGGCTGTGGCCACCCTCCTGGCTCAGATGGACCTGAGCGGGGGACGGCATTTGGGCCAGCGGAGCCCAGAGGTCCTGAGCTGGCACTCTGTGGCCCACGGAGAAGGGGCCCTGTGTCCAGAGCCTGGAGCTGAGGTGGGTTGACTCTTCACGCACTTCTGTTTGGGGTCTCATGCTCAGAGGGCATTTTGTTTCTCTAGAGAAAGGAGAGTTCATGAGGCATCCTGTGACAGAGTTGAGGGATATGTGTGTAGGTCTGAGGAGCACAGGAGTCCTTTGTACCTTTTTCTTGGTGTAGTGGGTTCATGGCTCATTAAGTGAAGAAGACAGTGTTGGAGTGAACTGGAGGCGCCTGTCCA
This sequence comes from Aepyceros melampus, assembly GCA_006408695.1. Taxonomy (NCBI): domain Eukaryota; kingdom Metazoa; phylum Chordata; class Mammalia; order Artiodactyla; family Bovidae; genus Aepyceros; species Aepyceros melampus. Next base: position 33,062 of record SJXQ01011114.1, on the reverse strand, counting down.
TCGCCATTGTCTCCTCCTGCTTCCCTATGTGCTCTGAGCTCTCAGCTCTTCTTGCTTAATTTAGCCCAGGCAGCTCTGTGGGATCAGCCTCTCCCAAGGCCCTGGCTCCCCCAGGGACCTGTTCCTTCTCCCCTGTGCTGTGGGAAGCCAGCGTGAGTCAGCAGCTGATCCTTGTTGCGGGGATCATTGCCTGCTGAGTACCATGTGAGCCCCCTTCCTCCAGCATGCCCTCCTCTGACCTTGGCCTTCACTACTCTCTGCACCTCACAGTTGTCCTGTCCGTCCCTCACGGTCTCTGTCCCTTTCTTCTGGAGCCCTCCGTGGCTTCTGGACACTCCCTTCCTGGCCCAGCTTGGACTCGGCCATTGTGCCAGATGTTAGTAGCCAGGCCCAGTTCTTAGTGACACTGTGATGGACAAAACCCTACCTTGGCAACCCCACCTCTGGGTAAGAGATTCAGAGAGTAAAAGCATACCCAGCATGGGTAATTTTAGGTCCAAAATTATAGTGAATAAGGTAAAATGGGGTCTTTGTCCTCAGTGCCCCAATTCTCCTTTGATCCTATGGAGCGCCATCCCTGGTTCAAGGCTGCAGTCATCTGCCCATCCACCCGTGTTGCTAGCCTGCTGAGGAGAAGCCCTGGAGCCTTGTTCCAGCCTGAGCTGGGCCCTTGGTGTACCTCTCTGGCCTCTGGCTTGAATATGTATTGAGAACCTCCCCTCATCCGTGGTCTTATCTCCTTCACTCTTCCTGATCCAAACCCTAACTTCTGTGTCTACTCTGCACTTGGATCACATGACACTGGCATTTTCTTTATGGAGAAAATTAAGAGCTCAGGTTCCTCGAGCTCCGTAGGTGCTATTTCTCCCCTCCACCATCCCCCTCCCAACCCCCCACATCGTATCTCCCCAGGCTCAGGGAATGAGGTGCCTTCACCGGGCTCCTTGCTCCATCCCTGTCTATCTGGCTTCTTGCTTTCTTACCTGGTTTAACTTCTACCTCTCATAACTCCTTCCTCTGGGCAATCAGTGTGTTGACCATGTATGGACTTCTTGTCTTGCTAAAACATGCCCCTCTTTACCTGTATTTCTGCTTAATTGCTATCCACAGTCGTTTCTCCCTTTTTCCTTCATCTCCTCATGTCTCTTCCTTTATTCCTCTCTGGAACCTGGCTTCTGGTTTTGTCTCTCTGTTGAATGACAGCCCTCCTGATGACCTCTCCAATTGCTAACTCCAGGGGACCAAGAACATTGAATAGGTATAGAGGTAACCATCATTATTATTATTATTTTTAACAATTACAAGTCTTCCTAAAATCAAAGCAAAATTATGTAGAACAGCTCAAATGCATCACATAGAGAAACAGAGAAGCCTCCCTGGTATTCTCTTCCAGGCACTGTTTCCCCCTAAACCTTTAAGGGAAACCACCATCCTGACTTTTAATAGCATAGTTTAGTTTTTCTTGGTTTTGTATATTATAGGAATGGAGTCACATAGTGTGTGGTCTTACCTGACTGGCCACTTTGATTCAACATGACAATTGAAATTCGTCTGCATTGTTGCAGTGTGTATTGTTCCCATGGTTCTTCCATCTTTTGTATGAACTGACCACAGTTTATCTACTCTTGATGGGCATTTGGATAATTCTGGTTTGAGGCTATTGCAAATAGTTCTGATATGATCATCCTGTTTTATTGCAAATAGTTCTGATATGATCATCTTGTTATGTGATTTTGGCAAAAAACAAAACTTTTGCGTCTCTGAGTCCATACTGAGAGTGGAAGCACTTAAATGAAAATGGGAAGATCTTCTGGGTTAATACCAAGCTCAGGTTCATTTAAATGTGATGGTAACATAGGAATGTGTCTTTGAGGACTGCTTTGCAAGCCCAGCAGGAACAGAATCAGTCCAGCCCCTAAACTCTTATCTCCCCCATTTCCCTCTCCTATCCCCCACCACCCTCAGAAGGCAACCGGCTCTTCCATGTTGATTAAATCTACTTCTTTTTCTACCCAAAGTGACCGTCTGGTTCCTGAGCTTGACACAGTTGTCCCTTTGGAATCTACCAAAGCCTACAACATGGTGGACATCATACACGCTGTGAGTCCCACGCCTGTCTGTCTGTCTGTCTGTCTGCTGGCTTGGCAGTGTGCGTGTCCTTGTGCTTTGGCTCAGTGAGGAAGTGCAGGACCCACACGCCTTCAGAGCAGGCACCACAGGCAGGGCATGGGGGGGCACAGAACCAGGGCACTGAGGAACATGTTGTGGGAAGAGTCAGCGGCTGTGGCCACCCTCCTGGCTCAGATGGACCTGAGCGGGGGACGGCATTTGGGCCAGCGGAGCCCAGAGGTCCTGAGCTGGCACTCTGTGGCCCACGGAGAAGGGGCCCTGTGTCCAGAGCCTGGAGCTGAGGTGGGTTGACTCTTCACGCACTTCTGTTTGGGGTCTCATGCTCAGAGGGCATTTTGTTTCTCTAGAGAAAGGAGAGTTCATGAGGCATCCTGTGACAGAGTTGAGGGATATGTGTGTAGGTCTGAGGAGCACAGGAGTCCTTTGTACCTTTTTCTTGGTGTAGTGGGTTCATGGCTCATTAAGTGAAGAAGACAGTGTTGGAGTGAACTGGAGGCGCCTGTCCATCGCCATTGTCTCCCTCCTGCTTCCCTATGTGCTCTGAGCTCTCAGCTCTTCTTGCTTAATTTAGCCCAGGCAGCTCTGTGGGATCAGCCTCTCCCAAGGCCCTGGCTCCCCCAGGGACCTGTTCCTTCTCCCCTGTGCTGTGGGAAGCCAGCGTGAGTCAGCAGCTGATCCTTGTTGCGGGGATCATTGCCTGCTGAGTACCATGTGAGCCCCCTTCCTCCAGCATGCCCTCCTCTGACCTTGGCCTTCACTACTCTCTGCACCTCACAGTTGTCCTGTCCGTCCCTCACGGTCTCTGTCCCTTTCTTCTGGAGCCCTCCGTGGCTTCTGGACACTCCCTTCCTGGCCCAGCTTGGACTCGGCCATTGTGCCAGATGTTAGTAGCCAGGCCCAGTTCTTAGTGACACTGTGATGGACAAAACCCTACCTTGGCAACCCCACCTCTGGGTAAGAGATTCAGAGAGTAAAAGCATACCCAGCATGGGTAATTTTAGGTCCAAAATTATAGTGAATAAGGTAAAATGGGGTCTTTGTCCTCAGTGCCCCAATTCTCCTTTGATCCTATGGAGCGCCATCCCTGGTTCAAGGCTGCAGTCATCTGCCCATCCACCCGTGTTGCTAGCCTGCTGAGGAGAAGCCCTGGAGCCTTGTTCCAGCCTGAGCTGGGCCCTTGGTGTACCTCTCTGGCCTCTGGCTTGAATATGTATTGAGAACCTCCCCTCATCCGTGGTCTTATCTCCTTCACTCTTCCTGATCCAAACCCTAACTTCTGTGTCTACTCTGCACTTGGATCACATGACACTGGCATTTTCTTTATGGAGAAAATTAAGAGCTCAGGTTCCTCGAGCTCCGTAGGTGCTATTTCTCCCCTCCACCATCCCCCTCCCAACCCCCCACATCGTATCTCCCCAGGCTCAGGGAATGAGGTGCCTTCACCGGGCTCCTTGCTCCATCCCTGTCTATCTGGCTTCTTGCTTTCTTACCTGGTTTAACTTCTACCTCTCATAACTCCTTCCTCTGGGCAATCAGTGTGTTTGACCATGTATGGACTTCTTGTCTTGCTAAAACATGCCCCTCTTTACCTGTATTTCTGCTTAATTGCTATCCACAGTCGTTTCTCCCTTTTTCCTTCATCTCCTCATGTCTCTTCCTTTATTCCTCTCTGGAACCTGGCTTCTGGTTTTGTCTCTCTGTTGAATGACAGCCCTCCTGATGACCTCTCCAATTGCTAACTCCAGGGGACCAAGAACATTGAATAGGTATAGAGGTAACCATCATTATTATTATTATTTTTAACAATTACAAGTCTTCCTAAAATCAAAGCAAAATTATGTAGAACAGCTCAAATGCATCACATAGAGAAACAGAGAAGCCTCCCTGGTATTCTCTTCCAGGCACTGTTTCCCCCTAAACCTTTAAGGGAAACCACCATCCTGACTTTTAATAGCATAGTTTAGTTTTTCTTGGTTTTGTATATTATAGGAATGGAGTCACATAGTGTGTGGTCTTACCTGACTGGCCACTTTGATTCAACATGACAATTGAAATTCGTCTGCATTGTTGCAGTGTGTATTGTTCCCATGGTTCTTCCATCTTTTGTATGAACTGACCACAGTTTATCTACTCTTGATGGGCATTTGGATAATTCTGGTTTGAGGCTATTGCAAATAGTTCTGATATGATCATCCTGTTTTATTGCAAATAGTTCTGATATGATCATCTTGTTATGTGATTTTGGCAAAAAACAAAACTTTTGCGTCTCTGAGTCCATACTGAGAGTGGAAGCACCGTGTCACAGTCGTGCATCCACGGAGCTTGAGTGGATACTGCCCAAGTGCTCTTCCTTTTAAAAGGACACCAGTCCTTTCAGACTAGGGCCTGAATCTTTATGACCTTGTTTACTTTATCTCCTTAAAGGTCCCTTCTCCAAGTATAATCATACTGGGTGTTAGGTTTCAACGTATGAATTTGGAGGGAGAGAGTAACAGTTCAGTTCATAAAGTGCCATAATAAGAATGTGCAAGTTTTCTTTCTTTTTCTATGGACTGAACAACTGAAATAGCACTGGGATTTTCTCGTCTTTAAAAAGTGGGAGAAATTCTTGTAAAATTGTCAGTGCCTAGTGCTTCATTATTATTTTTTTTTGATGGAGGAGTAGCTTTTTGATAACATCCTCTGCTCTTTAATGCTAATGTCTCTAAACTTTATCTTTGCTGGGGTAAAGTATATAAATTTTTGGTAAAGTAAATTTTTTTCTGTGACTCACCTATTTCGTCCAGATTTTTAATTTTACCTGCATAGCGTTATGTAGGGTTATGTAGTCTCAGATCAGCAAAATCTGTTTCAGTGGTTTTCTCCTCTGACATTTTGTATTCTGTATTTTCTTGATAGTTACCTAGTAGTTGAAATATTTTATTGATGTATTTTGAAGGGTCAACTTTCAGAGTTTTTTCTTTTTTAAAGCTGTTTTTTGCTTTTGTATTAACTCCTTTTCTTCTTTCATTTAATCATTTTTTCCCCTTTTCAGATTTTTGAACCAGAAGTTTAATATATTTTCTTTAATTTTGATATACCACATCCAACTGCAGGGGAGGTTAGGAAATAAGGCCATTTGGCCATCTTTTCTGTTACAGTGGTAGAAATGGAAGCTGGATTTTTGGTGGATACTTAGGAGTCTCTGCTACACTCTCTTAATCCTTTTAAAATAAAAGTAAATAATATGTACAAAGGAGAAAATATAGAAAAATGTAAGGTGACATGCCAAACTTTTCTCTCCGTATCAGTCTTTCTCAGAGGTAACTACTATTAAGTTTCTTGTGTATCTTTTCAGAAAACAAATTATATGTCAAATATGTGTCAATATATTTACTTTTAACTGAAAAAAATTATTATAGACACTTGCACACCTTGCTGTTTTTCACTTTCTTTCCCAATCATGATGTACAAATTTACCTTATTCATTTTGATGGCTGTATATTATTCCATTGTGTGGATGGAACATTATTTAGCATCACTGTACTGATAGTTTAATCTTTTATAGTTTTTGCTTTTACAGTAGGGTGCAGAAAACATCTCTGTGTATCAGTATGTTTTTGTGACTGTATCCATGGGATCCGAATGGATATTTGGCCAATATTGGAATTTGGCCAGAGAACAAAAGTCTTAAATTTTTCTTTTTTTTTTTTAAGAAAAAAAGCCAGTAGGGAAGGTGGTATTTCTGGGTAGTCATGGTCTTCTAAATCCAAAACTGTACACATCCTTGAAAAACTGTATGTAGGTCAATAAGAAAAATAAAACCTACCAATTCCATGCGTTTATTGTAACTGGAAGACAGGAAACCATAAACTTGATATAAAAATGAGTGGAACAATAAATACCACTTTCTAGTTGGACTGTTTCTTGAATTTTGGCTATAAGGCTCTGTGGAGAGCTAGAAGAAGTGTCGAGATGTTGCTCGGAAGAAAGAGAAGGGAATTTAGAAGAAATCATTCAGAGAGAAAGCTCACTGTAAGAGTGAAAATATTGGAAAAGAGTCCTGTTAGTTTAGAAGAGTTACTTCAGAGGGGAGATTTAAACATGCACAAGAATCAAGAAGGCAGTCATGGAAGGGTATTCCTTCTTGGGAAGAAAAGATTTAAAGGAAGAGAGAGGCACCTTTCAGTTCAGTTCAGTTGCTCAGTCGTATCCGACACTTTGTGACCCCATGAAGCGCAGCACACCAGGCCTCCCTGTCTATCACCAACTCCCGGAGTTCACTTAAACTCATGTCCATTGAGTCGGTGATGCGATCCAACCATCTCATCCTCTGTTGTCCCCTTCTCCTCCTCCCTCAATCTTTCCCAGCATGAGGGTCTTTTCAAATGAGTCAGCTCTTTGCATCAGGTAGCCAAAGTATTGGAGTTTCAGCTTTAATATCAGTCCTTCCAGTGAACACCCAGAACTGATCTCCTTTAGGATGGACTGGTTGGATCTCCTTGTAGCCCAAGAGACTCTCAAGAGTCTTCTCCAACACCACAGTTCAAAAGCATAGTTCTTTGGCGCTCAGCTTTCTTTATAGTCCAACTCTCAAATCCATACACGACTACTGGAAAAACCATAGCCTTGACTAGATGGACCTTTGTTGACAAAGTAATGTCTCTGCTTTTTAATATGCTGTCTAGGTTGGTCATAACTTCCCTTCCAAGGAGTAAGTGTCTTTTAATTTCCTGGCTACAATCACCATCTGCAGTGATTTTGGAGCCCCCCAAAATAAAGTCTGACACTGTTTCCACTGTTTCCCCATCTATTTCCCATGAAGTGATGGGACTGGATGCCATGATCTTAGTTTTCTGAATGTTGTGCTTTAAGCCAACTTTTTCGCTCTCCTCTTTGACTTTCATCAAGAGGCTCTGTAGTTCTTCTTCACTTTCTGCCATAGGGTGGTGTCATCTGCATATCTGAGGTTATTGAGGCACCTTTTGAAATTATAAAATGAAGGAAGAATGAATAAAGAGATAAATTTATGTGTTTGCAAGATAAAAACAAAAATTTGAAAGTCATAATACCCCATTCCCTACCACTCTAATATCAGGACACCCATTAACTAAATGGCACTTTGTTATACTGACAGAAGAGGGTGCTCTTGAACTGAGAATCTTGTTCACCATCAAAACTGCCAACCTGTTCATTCAGATACAAGTAATTTATCTATATAAAGCTACTAAAATTAGAAAACCAAAAATGAGAATGAAAGACTTCAATTGACAAAACTCCTTTCAGAGTAAGAGTTCATTCAGCAGATAATCACCCTGCAGTTGTGTTCAGTAGCTTCAAATCATTTGAATTGTGAAAAATTCAGAAACGAATAACAGAATAGACATAAAATAGGAAGAAGTAAAAAGTGGCGACTGAATTAAAATGTGAGGAACAAAATCACATATCAGAAATGAAGACAATTATAAAGTGCTCTAGGGAGAAAATTTGAATGAAATTTAATAAGGAATGTTGAAGAAAGGGGGAAGACAACCAAGAATATAAAGAAAAAGGTAGGAAAAAAAATCAGAAAACAAGTATTAAAGTGGCAAAGAAGACTGAACATACATATAACTGGAGTGTCTAATAAAGGACAAACAGGAATAGAATTGATGTGTAAAACTGTAATCCAAGAAAGCATTCCAGAAAAAAGACCCAGAGGCAAACTCCCATTGAGTATATGGGAAAATTAACCAAGAATGATGAAACTCTAGTTAATATCCACATATAACCATTAGATTAAAAAAATCCTCAGATCGGTCATGACTGAGCACATAATGCATGTACAAACAGGACTTTGAGGCAGAAAGATGAAAACTTACAAGGTTAGAAGGACTAGAGTAGCAGCAGATTTCTCAAAAGCAACAACAAAGCAACAATAGAAAAACACTTCGGGAGACTCCAGGAAAGAGTATGGGACTGAGGATTTTATGTCTGGCCAAGCTGATATTCATGTATGAAGACTAAAGAAAACTAGTTTTAAATAGGTAAAACTGAGGGAATTCTGTGTTCCCAGGTGTTTCTTGAAGCTACCAGAGGATGAGATTCATCCAACCAAGAGATAACTGGAGAAATTTTTAGCAAAGGGATTGATGGTACTTATTTAACTATAAGGCTAAAACTGGGTTGGGAATGAGTGTTTCAATTGGAGAAAAAAATGCCACTGAAAGATGAGAGAAGGATGAGGGAAAGAGTATAACAGTAAGTTCACTGATAGTTGTGGCTCAACAGATTTTAAAAGTAGACAGCTCAGTTAATAAAGATATTAACTGGGGAAACAGACTAAGGGCATTAAAAGGGTATAATTGCAGTGGCAACCACTAGATCAAAAATATACATCTTTTTAGATAACAACATAAAACATATTATTTAGAACTGCAAATACAACATGATAAACAGAATAATTATAAGAAAAATCTGAAATACCAATAAATATGAATGGCTTAACTTATTAAATTCATCTCATTTATTAAAAGAAAAAGGTGTTCAATATACCTCATAAAACAAAACCATCTATATGTGATGTACAGGAGACAAAGTGATTCTGAAAAGTTAAACATAGGGATGGGCAAAGGTATGTCAGGAGAACAGAAATAGGAAGTATGTGTGGGCCTAATATTGGATGATGTAAAATTCAAATATTTACTGTGACAAGGAAAGGCATTTTCAAATGTTAAAAGCCATAATCCACAATAATGATAGAAAGATCTATGCCCTAAATGATACAACTGCCATCTTTGAAAAAGAAAAGCTATAGGATATTCAAGTAGACATAGGTAGAAACAACTAAACACACCATAATTAGTACAATGTACATGAAATGGACAAAAAAATTATAGACGATCTCAGTGACCTCATAGATAGATAGTATGAATGTATTTCAGACTTTACAGCCTGGTAAAAGGCAATGAGGAGAAGGCAATGGCAACCCACTCCAGTACTCTTGCCTGGAAAATCCCATGGACAGAGCCTGGTAGGCTGCAGTCCGTGGGGTTGCTGAGAGTTGGACACGACTGAACAATTTCACTTTGACTTTTCACTTTCATGCATTGGAGAAGGAAATGGCAAACCACTCCAGTGTTCTTGCCTGGAGAATCCCAGGGACGGGGGAGCCTGATGGGCTGCCATCTATGGGGTCGCAAAGCGTCAGATATGACTAAAGCGACTTAGCAGCAGCAGCAGCAGCAGCAAAAGGCAATGAATCTTATTCTCAAGTGCACATGGAACATTTACAAGAGTTGATCACATATTTGGTCAGAAAGAAAGCATCCTAGCAGCCCATAAAGCAAAAATATTATAAATAACACTGATCAAAACTAGAAAATTATAGCTACAACAATTCTTATAAATTTTCTGTTAATTCTTGCATAAAAAGAGAAAATACAAGCCAAAATGACGGAATTATAAGGTGGTACTAGTGATAAAGAACCCACCTGCAAGTTCAGGTAGATGTAAAACATGTGAGTTTGAGCCCTGGGTCAGGAAGATCCCATGGAGGAGGGCATGACAACCCACTCCAGTGTTCTTGCATGGAGAACCCCAGGGACAGAGGAGCCTGGTGGGCTGTAGTCCACATGGTCTCAAGAGTTGGACATGACTGAAGCAACTTAACTTGCACACATGACAGAATTATAAGAGAATCAAGATAATAAAAACACTTCATATCAATATCTACAGAATACTCTCTCTGAGAGGAGGAAAATTTATAGCTTTCAATGCTTAGTAAAAAATGAAAGAAGGAAAGGAAACTAAATTCTGTACTTAGAAAGTTGGGGAAAAATAAAATATTCTAAACAATTATAAGACTTTAATAATTAAGCAGAAATTTTATGATTTTGGATATAGAAAAACAACTGTAGCTAATGGAATAGAATAACTACTAGACAAGTTAAAAAGATAAGTAAAAAGTGCAAAAGTAGAAATATAGATCAATGAAACAAAACGGAAAGCCCAGGGATAAATCCACGCACCTATGGACACCTTATCTTTGACAAAGGAGGCAAGAATATACAATGGAGAAAAGACAATCCTTTAACAAGTGGTGCTGGGAAAACTGGTCAACCACTTGTAAAAGAATGAAACTAGAACACTTTCTAACACCATACACAAAAATAAACTCAGAATGGATTAAAGATCTAAATGTAAGACCAGAAAATATAAAACTCTTAGAGGAAAACATAGGCAAAACACTCTCTGATGTAAATCATAGCAGGATCCTCTATGACCCACTTCCCAGAGTAATGGAAATAAAAGCAAAAATAAATAAGTGGGATCTAATTAAACTTAAAAGCTTTTACACAACAAAGGAAACTATAAGCAAGGTGAAAAGACAGCCTTCACAATGGGAAAAAATAATAGCAAATGAAGCAACTGACATAGAATTAATCTCAAAAATATATAAGCTGCTCATGCAGCTCAATTCCAAATAAATGACCCAATCAAAAAATGGGCCAAAGAACTAAACAGACGTTTCTCCAAAGAAGACAAACAGATGGCTAACAAGCACATGAAAAGATGCTCAGCATCTCTCATGATCAGAAAAATGCAGATCAAAACCACAATAAGGTACCATCTCATGCTGGTCAGAATGGCTGCTATCATAAAGCCACAAACAATAAATGCTGGAGAGGGTGCAGAGAAAAGGGAACCCTCTTATTACTGTTGGTGGGAATGAAAACTAGTGCAGCCACTATGGAGAACAGTGTGGAGATTCCTTAAAAAACTAGAAACAGACTGCCATACAACCCAGCAATCCCACTGCTGGGCACACACGCTGAGGAAACCAGAATTAAAAGAGACACGTGCACCCCATGTTCATTGCAGCACTGTTTACAATAGCCAGGACATGGAAGCAACCTAGATGTCCATCGGCAGATGAATGGATAAGAAAGCTGTGGTACATATACACAATGGAACATTACTCAGCCATTAAAAAGAATACATTTGAATCAGTTCTAATGAGGTGGATGAAACTGGAGCCTATTATACAGACTGAAGTAAGTCAGAAAAACACCAATACAGTATATTAATGTATATATGTGGAATTTAGAAAGATGGTAACAATAACCCTATATGCGAGATAGCAAAAGAGACACAGATATTTAGAACAGTCTTTTGTACTCTTTTTGGGAGAAGGCAAGGGTGGGATGATTTGAGAAAATAGCATTGAAACATTTATATTACCATATGTGAAATAGATCGCCAGTCCAGGTTCGATGCATGAGCCAGGGCGCTCAGGGCTGGTGCACTGGGATGACCCTGAGGGATGGGATGGGGTGGGTGGTGGGAGGGGAGGTTCAGGACGGGGGGACACATGTACACTCATGGCTGATTCATGTCACTGTATGGCAGAAACCACTACAATATTGTAAAGTAATTAGTCTCTAATTAAATAAGTTAATTTAAAAAAAAGAAAAATCAAAAAGTGCAAAGGAAATATACGAAATTTCAAAATCACAAGAGATGAGATGAACTGGACATTTTATTTGGAAATACATTTTACCAAAAACTGACCCCTTAGACGTAGAAAGCCTAAGTAGAGCCAGTTACATAGTAGTTGTTTCACAAAAGTAACAGCAGGCCTAGATAGTTTCATGTGGGGATTCTGTGAAACTTTCAAAGACCAAAGATGACAATGCTATATAAATTGTTTCAGAGACTAGACATTAAAGACATAAACACACACACACCCCCTTTACAAATTCTTTTCATGAAGCAAGCATGGCGTTGATACTTGAACCTGATGTAGAGTAGAAAAACATTTCAGATCGGCATCACTTACCATCACTTGGCAAGAATACCAAATAAATGTTAACAGATTCCAACACCATGTTAATATATACCCTAAGGAATTAGGATTTATTGGAATGCAAGCTTGGTTATATAGAAAATCTATGCTGTACTCTGTTAAAAGATGAAAGAAAGATCATGTTTTCATAGATGATGAGAAAAGCTTTTAAGAAAGTTCAACACCTAATACACGAGACTAGGAATTGATGAATATTTAGCATGATAGACTTTAATATACACTTCTTCAAAACCAAGCATCTTACTTGATATGGAAGTACTTACACTAAGATCTGGGATGCTGTCCATCTTCACTATTATTTAACATTGTACTGGAGGTATCAGCCAATGCAGTTCAGCAAGAAAGTCAACTAGAGGCCAAAAAATAACCTGTGCTTGTAGAGGAGATAATATACTAAAGATACTAGAGAATGTGTGATAAATAGGGAACAGGATATAAAATTAACCTAGGAATAGTGTTCATATACACAATAACCAATTGTATATGGTAGCGTAAAAACTCCTTTTACATAGCAGTAAAGATAGAACTGGACATGGAACAATGGACTCCTTTTCAAAACTGGAAAAGGTGTAGGTCAAGGCTATATATTGTGACCCTGCTTATTTAACTTTTATTCAGAGTACATCATGTGAAATGCTGGGCTGGATGAATCACAAGCTGGAATCAAGATTGCTGAGAAAAATATCAACAATCTAGATATATAGATGATACCACTTCAATGGCAGAAAGAGAAGAGGAACTAAAGAGCCTCTTGATAAATGTGAAAGAGGAGAGTGAAAAAACTGGCTTAAAACTTAACATTTAAAAACCTAAGGTCATGGAATCTGGTCCCATCACTTCAGGCAAATAGATGGTGAAAAAGTGGAAACGGTGCAGACTTTATTTTCTTGGGCTCCAAAATCGATGTGGACAGTGACTACAGCTATGAAATTAAAAGACGCTCGCTTCTTGGAAGAAAAGCAATGACAAACCTAGGCAGTGTATTAAAAAGCAGAGACATTGCTTTGCCAACAAAGGTCCATCTAGTCAAAGTTATGGTTTTTCCAATATTCATATATGGATATGAGAGTTGGACCTAAAGAAAGCTGAGCACTGAAGAATCAATACTTTAGAATTGTGGTGTTGCAGAAGACTCTTGAGAGTCTCTTAGACAACAGGGAGATCAAGCCAGTCAATCCTAAAGGAAATCAACCCTGAATATTCACTGGAAGGACTGATAGTGAAGCTGAAGCTCTAATACTTTGGCTACTTGATGCAAAGAGCAGACTCATTGGAAAAAACCCTGATGCTGGGAAAGATTGAGGGCAGGAGGAGAAGGGAGCCACAAGAGGATGAGATGGTTGGATGGCATCACCGACTCAATGGGCATGAGTTTGAGCACACTCTGGGAGATAGTGAAGGACAGGGGAGCCTGGAGGCTTCAGTTCATGAAGTCGCGAAGAGTCGGACATGACTTAGCAACTAAACAACAACAAAGATAAAATATTTAGTAATAAACTTATAAGGCAAATTTTAAAACTTCTGAAAAACATGAATAAAGGCTTAAACAATGCAGACATCCTTTGTTCCTGGATATTGAGTTAGTATAAAAATGTCAAAAGAGAAACTATGGCCATATCCTTTATTAAAGAAAGTTGCTCAGTCATGTCTGACTCTTTGCGACCCCATGGACTGTAGCCTACCAGGCTCTTCTGTCCATGGGATTTTCCAGGCAAGAATACTGGAGTGGGTTGTTGTTTCCTTCTCCAAGGGATCTTCCTGACCCAAGGATTGAACCCAGGTCTCCTGCATTGTAGCCAGACGCTTTACCATCTGAGCCACCAGGGAAGTCTTATTAAAGCATGCTATAGTTAAAACTCAAAATCTCCAAGCCAGGCTTCAGCAATACGTGAACTGTGAACTCCCTGATGTTCAAGCTGGTTTTAGAAAAGGCAGAGGAACAAGAGATCCAATTGCCAACATCCGCTGGATCATGGAAAAAGCAAGAGAGTTCCAGAAAAACATCTATTTTTGCTTTATTGACTATGCCAAAGCCTTTGACTGTGTGGATCACAATAAACTGTGGAAAATTCTGAAAGAGATGGGAATGCCAGACCTCCTGACCTGCCTCTTGAGAAATCTGTATGCAGGTCAGGAAGCAACAGTTAGAACTGGACNATGTGTTGATCCATTGGCAAAAATGTTGTAATCAGAGGCTCACTGGAACCCAGTCCTGTTTTTCCCCTGAGAGTTTTGGCTAAGTATTCATCTACTCAGAGTTTGTGATCATTTTATAGAACATACCTACTGAGTAAAGAATCCTTCTGCCAATGCAGGAGATGTAAGAGACATGGGTTCGATCCCTGGGTCAGGAAGATCCCCTGGAAGAGGGCATGGCAACCTTCTCCAATATTCTTGCCTGGAGAATCCCATGGATAGAGGAGCTTGGAGGATTAGAGTCCATAAGGTTGCAAAGACTTCGACACAACTGAAGTGACTCAGCATGCACACACATGCCATGAATGAGGAGAATCAACCGCATTTCCAAACAAATAATAAAAAGGAAAAATGGTGCATTCATTTTCCAAGCTGAGAACACCATGTAGTTAGACTGATGAGACCAAATTGGCGAAGGAGTTTTCAAAGTATCAGTTTGGTCCTGTTTATATGAATGTATGTGGTGTGCCCTGAGAACGCACTAAGAAGTGCGTTCAACAATTGTGGAGAAAGTAAATGATTCACCTCCTGAAATCACCACTGCATTCATACTGAGGCCAAAGTCTGAACTCAGTGGATTTCTGAGGACTTTGGCTCCAGCACTTTCCATTGACTTTACCATAAATTTTCCTAGACCTGCACTGTGGTCTAAGATGTTTTTGTTTGTTCTTGGCTGTCCTGGGTCTTCATTGCGGTATGTGGTCTTTCTCTTGCTGTGGCCAGTAGGGGCTACTCTCCAGTTGCAGTGGATGGGCTCCTCATTGCTGTGGCTCCCCTTGCTGTAGAGCTTGGGCCCTAGGGCACATGGGTTTCAGTTGCAGCTCACAGGCTCCAGAATGCAGAGGCTTAGTAGTTGTGACACCCAGACTTAGCTGTTTCTCAGCACGTGAATCTTCCCAGATCACACCCATGTCCCCTGCTTTGCAAGGTGAATTCTTAAACACTGGACCACCAAGGAATTCATTATTCTGTTATTAAAAGGAATGAAGCACCAATGCATGCTACATGACAGATGAATCTCAAAAATATGCTAAGTGAAAAAGCCAGACCCCTATATTGCATGATGCTGTTTATATGAGATGTTCTGATCAGGCAGATCCACAGGGACAAAGAGCAGATTAGTGGTTGTTGGGGGCTGAGGAGAGGAGGACTGCTAATGGGATAGTGTCTTCCATTTGAGGAGTGATGAAAATATTCTAGAATTAGATAGAGATGATGGTTAAATAGCACTGTGCATGCGCTACATGCCATCAAATTGTTCTCTTTAAAGTAGTTAATTTTAAGTTATGTGAATTTCACCTTGAAAATAAAACAAAGCCAAAAAGCTCAAAAATAAATAAAATCATGACAGTACTCTTATTTTATGGGTTTGGGCTTGTTCTAATGTCTCATGCACACAAAGGTCTGTAAAGATGCCCATCACAGTCACCATTGCAATCGCATGGCTGCCCATTGCATGACTTCTCACCTTATTTGTAGCATCTCAATCATAAGAAGAAGAAACATTTGTTTATTGATTTAAAAAATTTTTAAAGGACACTGAATTTGCCACATGATATGAATGGAGAAGAAATAGGGTAGAAAGGCACACATGGAAGCTCCCTCAGCCCCAGTGGGTGATGTCAGAGCTGCTCTCCTGCCAAAGCCAGAAGCCAGGGCTCCAGATCCCAGATTTGTAGAGCACTAGACACGACTGAAGTGATTTAGCAGCAGCAGCAGCAGCAGCAGCAGCAGACTCTGCTCAAGCCACTGAGACGCTAAGGTAATTGACCCACCCTTGACAGGCAGGGAGGGAGGGAAAGTGAAGACAGTCTCCCTGAGGTTGCCTGATGACTCCCAGGGTCTCCAGGGGTCCAAGCATCCCTGTACCAGAGGGCAGATGCAGGGACAGTGGGACCACAGTGGGAGATAGCAGCAGGCAGGGAGCAGAGGCAGCATAAATAACGGAGGTGAGGCTCAGTAAACCCTCCACCTGACTGCTAGGGTGGCAGTTTCCTTGCCTTGCAGCCCTCACTCATACAGCCTTTGCCTGCAGGAGAGCAACAAACCAGAGCCTCCAGCTGGAGTGAGGCAGAGGCAGATGCAGAGCCTGGAGTCCCAAGTGAGTCACCTCCCCTCCCTCCCACTTGACCAAGAGAGACCTGAGGAACCAGCAATCACAGACTTAGAGAAGGCACACTGCTTGCAAAACTCTTTGTGTAATTTAAATCTATTGGGTGGCAAGTGAAGTCAGGGCTCCACTTCTTGGCTTTAAAATAATGTGATGATTGCTTTGCAGGACAGGTGAGGAAACAGAGGTGCCATGATAAGATATACCACTCTACCCAAAATGCACGTTTGAATTTTACCTACTCTCCCCTCTCCGTTCTAGCCAAAAGCCAATGGTGAATTGATTGCAGGGAGGCAGAGAAAAGAGACAAACTGATTTAGGATCCAGTTACCCCCTGTGATTGTAAAGTATTAGGAAGGCACTCGGGTGGACAGGTGCTGTGATGGTAAGGAGTCAAGGATGAAAATAGAGAGGATAAAGGGAGGCAGCAGGTGGCTGAGATGGGAAGGAGGGGATGCAGAGAGGGGCACACAAACAGCTTCGTGAGCAGAGAGAGCCAGGATGGGGGCAGACAGGTAAGGGAGGTTGGAGACAAACAGACCTAGCCTGTGGTTCCCCACCAGGGGCGGTTCTCCTCCCCAGGGGACACTGAAATATCTGAGATGCCTCTGATTGTCACAGTTGGAGATGCTCCTGCATCTAGAGAGTGACAGGGTTGCTGCTCAACATCTTCTAATGCCCAGAGCAGCCCCCAACCATGGAAAATGATCAGCCCCTAGTGTTTCTGATGCTAAGTTGGAAAACTCTGCTGCAGTGGTACATGTGGACAGGGTTTGTCTACAGGTGGGTTTAACCTCTGAGTTCTGAGAGGGGACTGGCCCCTCTGTGAGTTCTTTTAAGTGCTGGGTCACACTCCTTCTCTGGGGCTGTTCAGTGTAATTGCAGAGAAGCCCTAAGTGTTTTCCTGGTGGATCAGAGATGTCAGTCCACCTCTCTGCCATCCTGAACTCAAACCCATCAGAGTTTTAAGGCTTTTGTTTTGCTTTAAAAAATTAAGAGAGTTTACTTCTTGGAGCAGTTTTAGGTTCACAGAACACTGAGCAGATAGTGCAGAGGATTTCCACATACCCTTTCTCTCCCTGAACTCAGTTTCCCCTGTTACTAACATCCGGCATTAGTAAGTGACTGGGTTACCGTTGCTGAACCAATACTGACACATTATTAATAACCAAAGCCCACAGTTTACCTTAGGGTTCACTCTTGGTGCTGTTCAACCCATGAGTTTTGACAAAGGGTAAATGTTATATATTCACCATAGTATCATACAGAATTGTTTCATCAGCTTAAAAAAAATGGAGTTCCACCTAATGGAACTGGAGTTCCATCCCTTCCTCTCACCTCCTGAGTCCGATAACCACCAATCTCTTTACTGTCTCCACGGTTTCCTAGAATGAACAGAAACCATCTTTGCTGTGTTCTGTATCCCTGTCATCCCAGGTGTATATTAAGTCTTGGGCCACCTCCCCAGGATGTGGTGAGCTCTTCTCTTCTTATAGTTCCTCTCTTTCTACCTTTACGACTGTGGATCTTAATTAATAAACAGAGGGAGTCTGTGGATGGTCTGGTATGCTGCTGCTGCTGCTGCTGCTAAGTCGTTTCATTCATGTCCGACTCTGAGCGACCCCTTAGACAGCAGTCCACCAGGCTCCCCCGTCCCTGAGATTCTCCAGACAAGAACACTGGAGTGGGTTGCCATCTCCTTCTCCAATGCATGAAAGTGAAAATTGAAAGTGAAGTCACTCAATTACGTCCAACTCTTCACGACCCCATGGACTGCAGCCTACCAGGCTCCTCCATCCATGGGATTTTCTGGGCAAGAGTACTGGAGTGGTGAAGCTAAAAACTCCCCGGTCCTGGGGAGTAGCTCTAACATTCATTAGCAGCCACCAGTAAGTGATAAGTATAACAGAGAAGTAGCAGAAGACAGGTTTTGGGGTCATTCAGATGTCGGTTCAGATCCAGGCTCCCCCACTCAGGAGCCATGGTCCCTTGGCAAAGCTAAGTATCCTCTGTGGATACAGCTGCCACTTCTGTAAAGTGAAAGTTAGTCACACAGTTGTGTCTGACTCTTTGCAATCCCATGGACTATAACTTGCCAGGCTCCTCTGTCAATGGAATTCTCCAGGCAAGAATACTGGAGTGGGTTTTCATTTCCTCCTTCAGAGGATCTTCCCGACCCAGGGACTGAACCTGGGTCTACTGCATTACAGGCAGATTCTTTACCAACTGAACCACTTCTGTAAAACAGGGATCAAAGCAGGTGCCTCACAGTATTAGGATAATGGTTTAATAAGATACACATGAGCACAGATGCCAACATCCCACAAAGAGTAGCTATTCTCAGCAATAACTCAAAATCCAGTGCCAGAGACACTTGAATGTCTAAGACGACACATTATAATGATGGCCATGAAAAGGTTAGAAGCAAGGATTTTAAGATTCACTCAGGAGTTGTTTTGGAAGCACCCAGGAATGAATGAGTAGATCTGTTTTGGAAAGAGATATCCAGGAAGGCTACGCAGAGAAGGTGACACTTAAGCTGAGTCTTAAAAATGAACAGATGTTGGTCAATTGGAGAAGGAGAAGAACCTCAATTTGGCAGAAAGAGTGGTTAAGGAATTACAACTCTGCTGTCTAGATCATTGGTTCTCAACTTGGGATGACTTTGCCCTCTCTCCATGGGGACACTGGCAATGTCTGGAGATAATTTTGGTTGTCACTCCTGAGTGGGGTTACTGGCATCCAGCTGGTGGAGGTCAGGGATGCTGCTAAACACTTCACAGTGCACAGGAGAGTCCCCACAAAGCAACAGACGATCTGGCACCAAATATTGAGAAACCTTGCACTAGCTGTTGGAGAGCTTCAGGAAGTTGAGAGCACAGCCCACATGATCCCAGTCTCATCCATTCAGTCTCTTCTTAGAGGCTCTTATTTCTATCATTGACCTTGACCCACCCACTCTGTGATCTCAGAGTATCAGGACTGAGTGGGACTGTTACAGCTACCATCCTGGAGGGCATACAGCAGGTGCTGACCCAAAGTTGAGGGGAAGATGCAAAGGACTACAAGGAAGGGAGGCTGAGAAACCCTGGAAACCAGGGATGTTTGGGGGGAATGTAGCCTCCATTCACCCAAGTGTCTGGTTTCCCCAGTTTGGTTTGCTCTCAGACCGTCAGGGTTTCATCTAGGACATGAGCCCACTGAAGAAAGCATTCATTACATTTTCCTTTTGATAAAATACACATAACATAAAACTTACCATGTCTCCATTTTATAGCATACAATTCAGTGGCATTTAGTACATTCACAGTATTATGCAACCACCTCCTGTAACTAGTTTCAGAATCTTCTCAGCACCCACAAAGGAAACTCCATATCCATTAGCAGTCACTCTCCATTCTCCCCTTC
The DNA here is from genome assembly GCA_006408695.1 of Aepyceros melampus. Lineage (NCBI taxonomy): Eukaryota > Metazoa > Chordata > Mammalia > Artiodactyla > Bovidae > Aepyceros > Aepyceros melampus. The sequence continues at coordinate 13,392 of SJXQ01011114.1, read as the reverse complement.
CCACACCCCTTGGCAACCACTGGTATGTTTTAAACTCCTACATGGAGAAACATACCATGTTCATGGATCAGAAGAATCAATATAGTGAAAATGAGTATACTACCCAAACCAATCTACAGATTCAATGCAATTCCTATCAAGATACCAGCGGTATTTTTCCCAGAGCTAGAACAAATAATTTCACAATTTGTATGGAAACACAAAAAACCTCGAATAGCCAAAGCCATCTTGAGAAAGAAGAATGGAACTGGAGGAATCAACCTGCCTGACTTCAGGCTTTACTACAAAGCCACAATCATCAAGACAGTATGATACTGGCACAAAGACAGAAATATAGATCAATGGAACAAAACAGAAAGCCCAGAGATAAATCCACACATCTATGGACAGCTTATCTTCGACAAAGGAGGCAAGAATATACAGTGGATTAAAGACAATCTTTTTAACAAGTGGGGCTGGGAAAACTGGTCAACCACTTGTAAAAGAATGAAACCAAATCACTTTCTAACACCATACACAAAAATAAACTCAAAATGGATTAAAGATCTAAACGTAAGACAAGAAACTATAAAACTCTTAGAGGAGAACATAGGCAAAACACTCTCTGACATAAATCACAGCAGGATCCTCTATGATCCACCTCCCAGAATACTGGAAATAAAAGCAAAAATAAACAAATGGGATCTAATTAAAATTAAAAGCTTCTGCACAACAAAGGAAACTATAAGCAAGGTGAAAAGACAGCCTTCTGAATGGGAGAAAATAATAGCAAATGAAGCAACTGACAAACAACTAATCTCAAAAATATACAAGCAGCTTATGCAGCTCAACTCCAGAAAAATAAATGACCCAATCAAAAAATGGGCCAAAGAACTAAATAGACATTTCTCCAAAGAAGACATACGAATGGCTAACAAACACATGAAAAGATGCTCAACATCACTCATTATCAGAGAAATGCAAATCAAAACCACAATGAGGTACCATTTCACACCAGTCAGAATGGCTGCGATCCAAAAGTCAACAAGCAATAAATGCTGGAGAGGGTGTGGAGAAAAGGGAACCCTCTTACACTGTTGGTGGGAATGCAAATTAGTACAGCCACTATGGAGAACAGTGTGGAGATTCCTTAAAAAATTGCAAATAGAACTGCCTTATGATCCAGCGATCCCACTGCTGGGCATACACACCAAGGAAACCAGAATTGAAAGAGACACGTGTACCCCAATGTTCATTGCGGCACTGTTTATAATAGCCAGGACATGGAAGCAACCTAGATGTCCATCAGCAGATGAATGGATAAGAAAGCTGTGGTACATATACACAATGGAGTATTACTCAGCTATTAAAAAGAATACATTTGAATCAGTTCTAATGAGGTGGAGGATGCTGGAGCTGATTATACAGAGTGAAGTAAGCCAGAAAGAGAAACACCAATACAGTATACTTACACATATATATGGAATTTAGAATGATGGTAATGATAAATGTACGCAAGACAGTAAAAGAGACACAGATGTATAGAACGGCCTTTTGGACTCTGTGGGAGAGGGAGAGGGTGGGGTGAGTTGGCAGAGTGGCAGTGTAACATGTATGATATCATAAGTGAAACGAATCGCCAGTCCAAGTTTGATGCAGGATGCAGGATGCTTGGGACTGATGCACGGGGATAATCCAGAGAGAAGGTGTGGGGCGGGAGGGGGGAGGTGGGAGTCGGGATTGGGAGTTCATGTACACTTGTGGCTGATTCATGTCAATGTATAGCAAAACAAATACAGTATTGTAAAGCAAAACAAACTAAAAAATAAAAATTAATTAAAAAAATAAAATAAAATAAAAATAAAAGGAGAAAGTAATAAGGCAAATAAAAAAAACAAACTCCTACATAAAGGTTCATAGCAACACTACTTACAAGAGTGCAAAAATGAAAACCAATCTAAATGCTCATCAGTGGGCGAATGGGCAGAAAAAATCTTGTTTATCCATGCGTACATGTGTGCTAAGTCACTCAGTCGTGTTTGACTCTGCGACCCCATGGACTGTAGCCAGCCAGGCTCCTCTGTCCATGGAATTCTCCAGACAAGGATACTGGAGTGTGTTGCCCTTCCCTTTTCCAGGGGATCTTCCCAAACATTTCTTCTTCCAGGGGATCTTCCGACCCAGGGACAAAACCCTGGTCTCCTGCATTGCAGGCAGATTCTCTACTCTCTGAGTCACCAGGGAAGCCCAGACCAGGTGCTAAGGGCCATCAAAAGGAGTGTGACTCTGCAGCTTGGGAGCATCAGCCAGGTTGTCTTTCATTCCTGTACTCCAACAGCTCTCACAAGTGACCCCTTCAAAGGACACTTGGGACTTTCTGGAGACATTTTTGATTGTTACAACTGGAGGAGGGGGAGATGTGCTATGATGTCTAGTGGGTCAAGGCCAGGGATAAAAAATAGTCACAAACTAAAAGTTGAGACTTAGGTTTTATTTGGTGGAAGACGCTTGCTCCTTGGAAGAAAAGCTATGACAAACCTAGACAACATATTAAAAAGCAGAGATATTACTTTACTGACAAAGGTCCATCTAGTCAAAGCTATGGTTTCCCCAGTAGTCATGTATGGGAGTCATGAGAGCTGGATCATAAAGAAAGCTGAGTGCCGAAGAATTGATGCTTTTGAACTGTGGTGTTAGAGAAGACTCTTGAGATTCCCTTGGACTGTAAGGAGATCCAACCAGTCCATCCTAAAGGAAATCAATTGTGAATATTCATTGGAAGGACTGATGCTGAAGCTGAAACTCCAATACTTTGGCCACCTGATGTGAAGAACCGACTCATTGGAAAAGACCCTGATGCTGGGAAAGATTGAAGGCAGGAAGAGAAGGGGATGATAGAGGATGAAATGGTTGGATGGCATCACTGACTGGATGGACATGAGTTTGAGAAAGCTCCCGGAGTTGGTTATGGACAGGGAAGCCTGGCGTGTTGCAGTCCATGGAGTTGCAAAGATTTAGACACAACTGAGTGACTGAATTGAATTGAATGAAGCCCAGGAGGCAGCATCTCAAGTAGCCTTGAGCAAATGACTCAGTGAAGGTGAGGGGAGGAACCAGGTTATATAGAAGTTTTGTAACAAGGGCAGGTAGTCTGAACATCAAAAGATTATTATTAATTAAAGAAAACCAAATATCCCAATAAAGGAATTCAGGGCTTTTCTGTGTGTGGGAAGATACAAGAATCTGGGCTCATTGAGATCTTTCCTTTCCTAGGCACCTCACCTATCTCTGGCCAATTTCCTGTGTTTTTCACATTCCTGAAAGTCCTTGGGGCTCACTGTTATTGTTTTTCAATGACTAAGTTGTGTCTGACTCTTTGTGACCCCATGGACTGCAGCACACCAGGCTTTCTTGTCTTTCACTATCTGCCAGAGTCTGCTCAATCTCATGTCCATTGCGTTGGTGATGCCATCCAAATATCTCATTCTCTGTCTCCCCATTCTTCTCCTGCTCTCAGTCTTTCCCAGCATCAGGGTATTTTCCAATGAGTCGGCTCTTTGTGTCAGGTGGCCAAAGTACTAGAGCTTCAGCTTTAGCATCAGTCCTTCCAACGATTATTCAGGGTTGATTTCCTTTAGGATTGACTGGTTTGATCCTCTTTCTGTCCAAGGGACTCTCAAGAGTCTTCTCCAGCATCACAACTAGAAAGCATTAGTTCTTCAGCACTCAACCTTCTTTATGATCCAGCTCTCACATCTTTACATATGAGTTCCTACAGGGCTCACCGTAGGGAATGGGTATAGTCTGATGGCTGCTAGAAGGTATTTTTCTCCTTCCAGAGTGCCTTTAGGGCTCACCAACTCACACTGGAGGGCTGCAATTGCCAATGATTGTGACCTCCTTGTTTACTGATATGACAGGAAATAGTCCATCTCTCATACAGAATAGACCCCACTGCAAAGATGAGCCAGCTTCAGATGTCAGCAATGCCAAGGATGATAAACTCTGCAGTATTTACTTAACAAGTGCTTCCCAGGTGGCTCAGTGGGAAAGAATCCACCTGCCAATGCAGGAGACGTGGTTCAATTCCAGGGTTGGAAAGATCCCCTGGAGGAGGAAATGGCCCACTTCCATATTCTTGCCTGGGAAATCCCGCTGACAGAGGAGCCTGGCAGGCTACAGTCCACGGAGTCTCAAAGAGTCGGACATGACTGAAGTCACTAACACACACACAAGGGGAAGTCTAGTAGGGTTAGGACTAGGTGCAAGCAAATCCCCTTGACAACTAAATCTAAGGGACCATCACACAATTCAGTGACCAAGAAAAATCACATTTCATGCAATATTTTTAAAAATCAAAATTAATGCAAAAATAATTCACAATGAACAGAGTATCATCATTTTAAATAAAGATGGCTACAACTCTGCACTTTCATCAACCTGCCTCAGTCTTCTTGCTCTGATCCAGCCCTTGGGGTCTAGAGTATGACTCTTAATTCTATGTACATTCACTAAGTTCAACTTCTTTGGATGTTTTTTATTGGTAAATTAAATTAATACCATATAAAAATTAATAAATTTGTAAAACAATTAATACAAAATACAGTAAAGGAGTAAAAATACAGTTTATTAAATTTCAGAATGCAATGACATTAGTCAAACTAGAATGAGTTGATTTTTGTCTTTAGTGATCCCAGGGAAGCACACTGGCCCTTCTTGGATATAATTCAGAAGTCACCTATGCTGTCAATTCTCTCATATTCACATAGTCTGATTCTTACCCATTTCCCAGGATGATCAATGTATTCTAAGATGTCTCCAGATTTGTGATCAGTCATGGAGCACTGGCTATACCCCAGGGCTTGTGCTAGCCACTTAATCATCCATTGTACGTAACATTTTCAAAAGAGGCAGTCCTTATCATTTGGGACTTCTTCACAATTTATAGTAGAGACGGAGGATGTTTCCAAATATTGCTAATGAACTAACACGAATCTTTTAATACAATCCAGGAGCCTGGCTTTATAAAAGGATTCAAAATTATTTTTAGCTCAAGCAACTTTGTATTTAAACACAACACTTTTTATATTAATACACCTGCTAACAAAACCAAACACAAAAAGCATATAGCCTGTTTCATTAAACTTGACTTGTCTCCCCAGGCCCCTCATATCTGGTGTTTCTTCCTAACCACCTGAGAGCAGCATATTTTAAGCTTTGGCCTCATTTCACTGATGTCTGCTAAGTTGGTCTCTTCTTTCCAATCTAGGTTTTCATCCCTTCCTGGAACAGACTGGCCTCCCCTCCTCATAACCCTAAGAAATGAATGTCTCTGAGCCCAGATCCAATTTAATGAATTCTATTTTTTCCACTTAAGGGGCAAGCAGCTGATAGAGAGCCAAGTAGGAGCTACCTCTTACTTATAAAGTGGCTGAATAGAGGTCACTCATTTTTTGCAGGCTCAACTCTATGCTGTTGTTGTTGTTTAGTTGCTAAAAGTGGTGTCCAACTCTTTGTGACCCCATTGACTGTAGCCCATCAGGCTCCTCTGCCCATGGGATTTCCTATGCAAGAGTACAGGAATGGGTTGCTATTTCCTTCTTCAGGGGATCTTCCTGACCCAGGGATTGAACAACCCAGGTCTCCTATGTTGCAGGAGGATTCTTTACTGAACCACCTGGGAAGCCCCTGGCTTGAACAAATAGCTCAATCTATCAGATTCTCATTTTCCTCCACTCAAAAATGTGGGTAATAACAGATGTGGGTGTAACATATGCGTACATGCGTCAGTCGCTCAATCGTGCTCAATTCTTTGCAACCTCACAGAGTAGATTGCCAGGCTCCTCTGTCTGTGGGATTTATTTTTCAGGTAAGAGTATTAGAATGGGTTACCATTTCCTCCTCCAGGGGATCTTCCTGACCCAGGGATCTAACCTGCATCTCCTGCATTGTAGGCAGATTCTTTACCCCCTGAGCCATCAGGGGAGCCCATAAATACAGATATATATGGATTTATTTTGTGAGTTTGAGAAGCTAATGCATATGAAATCCTACCACAATGTATGGCAAACTGAAAGCACTCATATATGATAGATATTCTTTTTTTTTTTTCTACTTAAAACCTTATTTTATTTATTTTTTTAAATTAATTTTTATTTTTTTTAGTTTGTTTTGCTTTACAAAACTGTATTCGTTTTGCTACACATCGACATGTATCAGCCACGAGTGTACTTGAACTCCCAATCCCGACCCCCACCACCCCCTCCCGCCCCACACCTTCTCTCTGGATCATCCCCGTGCATTAGTCCCAAGCATCCTGCATCCTGCATCAAACCTGGACTGGCGATTCGTTTCACTTATGATATCACACATGTTACACTGCCACTCTGCCAACCCATCCCACCCTC
>SJXQ01011113.1:20482-35307 GCA_006408695.1 Aepyceros melampus | reverse complement strand
CCCCGCCACTTTTAACCTTCAATTTTTTCTTTCCTAGGCTTCCAAAATATAAAGTACTAAAATAAAGCCAGCAACAACAGTTTCTACTTTTAAAGTGAACTTTAATCTGATTTTCACAAAGATCCATCCCAATTCAAAATCACTGCTGTACTCCTGGTGCTAGTAAGATGGCGTATGTCTTTTGCATTAAAAATTAAGAATTCTAGTCACATAGGAGAAAGAAAACCTGGTTTAGACTTCTCAGTGATCAAGTGCATGCCAGTAAAAGCAAAAGGGTAACTGATTGCAATTGTGTCCTTTGATATTTAAAGCCAAACCCATTTTTACCCTGGTTGTTTAAACACTGGCTTTAAGGTCTCCTTTCTCTATCCTAAAAACATGCCCAGGAAAATGGAGAAGAAACACCTGGCTCACTCAAATTTCAAACTTACTTATAGCCCGGTGAGCGGAGTGGCAAGAAGGATGACTTCTCTGCCAGCCTTCTTGCTGGAGTCATCAACCTACTTCACCATGAGCCCCGTAAGTGCCATCCTAAGCATTAAACATACTTTTATTTGCGTGTGTAGCCAAACATGAAATACACATTTTCCTAAGCTAATGTCCAAGCAGAGCTGTTTACAATTTACTTTAAAAGATAAATGGCTGCTGGAACATTGAATCCATTTCAGAATTTGGTCGCATTGAGCCATTTTTCTTAGCCATAAAATAAATTCCATAGTAGAGAAAGATAATTCCATAATTCTGCCTCTAGGTATTAGAGCAAAAGAAGTCAGACATCAGCTCTGTCTGTAGCCCTTTTTGAATGAGTCCACTCAACACTAATATAAATGTAAACACATCAGTCAGCCAGTCATTAGGGGCTCAAGAAGTCTTGGGAGCTAAAGTATAAACTCCCATTTGGTTCCAAGGCTCCTAAGTTAAGCATCTTATTGCACAGAGACAATAAAACAGGCAGAAGTCAAGATGTTCTCTACCAAGATAAACTAAAATGATATGAGGTTAAATTAAATTAAAATAAATGATAAACAACCCCTAAACTGAGTAACTTTTAGAAGGCCCACAGAAATGATACTTCCAGCTCTCAAAAGTCAAAAAGATTACTATTCTTTTTCTCATATACACACCTTAAATCGAGTTGTTTAAACGAATCTACATTAACACCTCTTGATTAGTGTCAAAGTAAAAACTGCTTAATATTTAAGTGATGAAGTCTGTAGCATCAAGACTTTGATTTTAATTGGCCCGTGGTACTGTGGCTTACTCTGGAGATGTTTGTGGGCTTTAACATTACAGAACAGCCTCCCATCTCTGTACTTAAACAGGCCAACAACAGGTTTGTAAAGTGGAAAAGGTCCACTTAAATGATGTAAATGTTTAGATGGGTGATGAGAGACACGTGGAGCACCAAATTCTCTTGTGGTCTAAGATCTGCTCAAGTGGAAGGTGGCTCCAGGCAGAAATGAAGACCTATCTAAAAATGATAATTGCTACATTTCAATTAAAGTTGTTTTTCTTTGATGGTCTTTATTTGATACATATTTACTTATCAAGTTGGTACCTCAACTTGATAAAAAACCTGAGTATACCTGAAATCTGTGCTTCCCATTGAACAGCTATAGTTTTAATACAGAATTTGCAAGTGTTCCGAAGTGTCATAATGACTGAACCAGAAAAATCATGGTTGTCACACAGAGTGAATGCAGATTCATTGGTGGTGCCTCTTTCTTGAACCTTGGAGAGACTGGGTCTCCACAGAACTAGATATTTGGACCACCATGAGTAGAGTGGCACCTTTTCTAAAAGTTAAAACTAAGTTTAAGACTACCCAGAAATTGGGTCATTTGTAGAGACATGGATGGACCTGGGCTTCCCAGGTGGCTAGCGGTAAGGAACCTGCCTGCCAGTGCAGGAGGTGCATTAGGACACACGTTTGATCCCTGGGTTGGGAAGACCCCCTGGAGGAGGCCACGGCAACCCACTTCAGTATTCTTGCCTGGAGAATCCCATCAACAGAGGAGCCTGGCAGGCTATAGTTCATGTGGTCCAAAGAGCCAGACACAACCAAAGTGGCTTAGCACGCACACATGGATGGACTTAGAGACTGTCATCAGAGTGAACTGAGTCAGAAAAAGAAAAACAAACATCGTATATTAATGCATATACGTGGAATCTGAAAAAAACTGGTAGAGATGATCTTATGTACAAAGCAGAAATAGAGGCACAGGCTTAGGGAACATATGTGTGGATACCAAGGGGGGAAGGGGAGGGTGGGATGAAATGGGAGGTTGGGATTGACATACATACACTATTGATACTATGTATAAAACAGATAACCAATGAGGACCTACTGCATAGCTCAGGGAACTCTACTCAGTGCTCTGTGGTGACCTAAATGGGAAGGAAATAAAAAACAAAACAAAACAGGGGATACATGTATGCATATAGCTGATCCACTTTACTGTACAGTAGAAACTAATACAATATTGTAAAGCAACTATGCTCCAATAAAAATGTTAAAGAAAAGACTACACAGAATAGACCCAGAACCAGCATTCACTTGGCACCACACTGTGGGGTCTGTTTCAACTGGTCAGTGGCCCATGCCAGTGGGCTGGCTAAATAGTTTATCACCTTGTAATATACAAAACGGAGGCAGTAAATCAGAGAACTCTCAAGGATGCCAATATTTGTATATTAGAGTTTTAAAGTCTCAGATATAGATTTTTTTCTAAGCATGGCAAAAGTCCTGGAGTGAGTTACATCACCTCTGGGATATCAGCATAAAATCTATAGAGAGGAAAGGACAGATCCAAATGAAATGAGCAGAATAATTCCAGCGCTGAATCAATTTGATTCTATGTTATAAAATCACCATACGGCATGTAGGCCTAGTCTAGAGGTCAAAAGTTTCAGCTGTACAGCTCAACTTCTCAAGAAGAGTCCTGACTTCTACTTTTTTTTTGATCTCATATAATCGCCATACCGTGATTTTAAGTTTCGAGAGTCTAGTCACCCCAGTTATAACCCAAACCCAGGCCTGACGTCATTTGACACTCATGTCTTACATCTCCTGAAGTGTGCAGATTACTAGCAGTGGCCCTGAACACCATGTCTATTCTGCCTCAATTTACACCTGAGAGCACCAAGGCCCAGGGAAATTATGTGCCTTGCCTGAGTGTGCAGACCCAGAAAACGTGCCTCTTTTCAACTCATGTCTGTCTACTCAGATGCTACAGAATAAATGGCATTGGTAAAAAAGGAGCAATCAGGCAAGGCTCCATAATAAGCAGGGACCAGTGCAAAATGAAAATTCAAAAATTATTAAGAATTTCAGGATGGCTAGAGCAACACATTCCAGGCATGGGGCCAAGTGTGACTGCACAAGGAACACATCCGTGAAACCGATCCTGGCTGCAGTTATGTCAGCACTTACTAAACTGTGACTCTTTGAAGGCCAAGGGGAAGAACATCTCTTTGAACACTGAATAAGCTAAAAAATGATCTATCATGTGGATAAGTGAATGAATGTGTAGGTGAACGAGTGAAAGAATGCAGCTAGAAAATTACACCTCGGACCCAGGGACAGGTTGAGTTAATACAGTAAGTCACCCCGAGAACTTGGTCCATTATTTAAGTGACACAATTCACAATCTGAAAATACTTCACAACACAAAAAATTTCCTAGCCCCAGCATAAGGAAGTTACCAGTACCATGTAAACAGCGAGGTTTACATGTGGTAGTGTTACAATCTTTTATGTGCTCAAGAAATGCCAGCTTCTTAGCAGAATTGGTCTCATGTTCTTCTCTTTGTGTTTAGAAGTAGCTATCCAGACATATTTTACAGAACTTATCCATGGGCAAAACTACAAAATACTTCAGATGCAAGTATTTCATATATTGCCAGGCATCCCTGATTTGAAAACAGTAGTAATAATAACAACACGACAATTTGTTGAGTTTTATTATGTCAGATACCATGCTCAGTGTTTTGCATATATTTCTGCTGAAGAAAGACCTCAAAACATCAAACTGTGAATGAAGGAGATACATTATCCTGATTTTCCAGTGAGGAAAACAAGGTTCCAAGGGTCGAGTGGCACATCAGACAGGATTTGCCTTTAGGACCATTTGGACTCCTGAAGACTAATAGTTCTTTGGAAGGTTGGCTATACACAAAACAGCAGAGCAAGGGCTACGGCCTGCCTTTAAGGAATGAGACTTTTATCTGATAAGGACTGAGTGAAGTTTCACTTTGGTGAGAAAAATGCAGTCATAAAACCCTTAAAGTAGAAATTTCTGATATTGAAAATCTAGGTGGTTAATTTTATAGCTTATTGCAAATTTGGATAAAGATAGGGTAAAGGAGGAGCCTCCTCACCTATCTTTTATGGGGCTTTAGGATCTGATTCACTGCATTACTGTAACAGGAAAAGAGGCTAAACTCTATACTCAGACTGAAGGAAGACTTCGCCAGGCTGAGATTTCCACTCAGGTAGTCTGCAATATATTTCATTAAGGGACAGAAGGCAAAAATGTGCGTAACATTCATGATGACAGACTCACATTTGTCTCAGAACTGAAGAGAAGAGAGTTAATGTTTCTGTCTCTACCTCTCCAGATAGAAGTGGCTTCATAATTATGGTTTGTATTTATTATGATGTTTCAAAGTATAAATCTGGCAGGGGTATCTTACGTCTCATTTAAAACAAGACATTGGGAAGAAAAAAAAATATGAGAGAAAATTCATTTATATATCCTGTCCACTTTTTTGTAGCATTGTCCACCAATGTCATAATTTTTACATTTTTAAACTGCCTAATTAAATGAAAATGCTGTTCCAGGGATGCAAAATTTTTTCATAACGGCAGAAAAATATTTCTGGCCAAATGCCAAAGTTTTCTAGCTTGTAAGCCCTCATGAACAGGTTTATGTAATGTTACGTGGGGTGTATATAACACGCATATATAACAATGTATAAATACAAATTCTGTTGTTGTTCAGTTGCAAATAGTTTGTAACAAAATGCTGATTTTGTACATGTTTTCAATAATAAACCAGTCTCCTCCATGTAAGTTGATCAGAGTGGTCCCATTCTCTGCCCAAGATTGCAACTCCTTGGAAAATACCCTGATGCTGGGAAAGATTTAGGGTAGGAGGAGAAGGGGACGACAGAGGATGAGATGGTGGATGGCATCACCAACTCAGTGGACATGAGTTTGAGCAACCTTGGGAGATGGTGAAGGACAGGGAAGCCTGGCGTGCTGCAGCCCATGGGGTTGCAAAGAGTAGGACACAACCTAGTCACTGTAAAACAACAACAAAGAAAATGGAAGGAATTGGCAAAAGTAATCATTACCAAGTTTACTTATCCATTGAGATACTTACTCGCCTTCTCACAGGTCAGATGATTCAAGCTCTGTTCTGAGACATCGTGCCAGATGGCATCTGCACTAAATACCCGTCAAACTATTCAGAGATCATTAATGAGGATGGCTTCCAGGTGGCGCTAGTGATGGCTGCCAGTGCAGGAGATGTAAGAGTCTTGAGTTCGATCCCTGGGTAGAGATCACCTGAAGGAGGGCATGGTAACCCACTCCAGTGTTCTTGCCTGGAGAATCCCATGGACAGAGGAGCCTGATGGATTTCCAGTCCATGGGGTCACAAAGAGTCGGACATGACTGAAGCGACTTAGCATGCACATATGAGTGTTTTAAGGGAGATAAATGTCTCAAAAAATTATATCAAAGATGGCAAATGTACTGTATTGAGACTACCGTGCACTCTATTTCGCATAGAAGACTCTGCAAATCAATCAAGGTATCCTTTTTCTCCCTGACCTTAGATGTAGCCCCACACATTTCTACAACACAAGATGCAACAGCCTACTACCAATCAGGCTTGGCCTCTCTACTTTGAATCTCATTTTCCCTGCCTGTCCTATGTGTTCCATGGGGAATGGCTCTTCAGGGATGTAACTGAAAATTACAGGGAAATTGTGCCATGGTAGCGTATCAACCCCTGAGAGCTGAATGAGGTGCAATTACTGCTAACTGAAAATATTATCTATATATTTCTCAAAATTGAGTATAAAAACTATATTAGCAGCAATGAAGTTTTAAATGATCTTGAAAAAAAGGGCAAAGTGTTATAAAATGTAAATGGCAATAATAAATTTGAGAAGTGGGGCTATTTGTGTGTGTGTGTGTCTTTGTACAGACGGTTATAGGCACATTCATGAGATGGGTTCACATTTTTTGAAATCACCAATAGATGTGATACTATGTGGCAATTAAAATATGAAGATAAATATAACATTAAGGAATGCTACTACTAGAAAGAGACTTGGGCATCATTCAGATTCTCTTTGGTGCCCATCCCAACCTCACTTTGTTCTAATGAGAGCACTAGGGCCACAGAAGGCCTGGGCTTTGTCCAGAGATAGCTGGTTGGCTAATAGTGTTGCCAGGCCAGGCTTCCAGATTCCCAGCTCTGTCCTCTCACTCCTTTTTAAACTGCTCTGATGGCCTTTTCAGTGATGGGACCATGTTTTGAACTTTAAAATTACATTAAGCCTCACAAATTAGCTATTAAGTATGTGGCAGAGAAGAAGAGAGGACAAGGAAAGAGTGAAGGAGAGATCTCTGATAACTTCCCACACTTCCCTCCGAGGACATGAAAGCCTCATAAATTGGACATGGTCTTGGCTATGAGTGGGTGGGGTGACTGTCACCGGAGGAACCACATCTGACTGGCCAAGAGCCAGCAAAGGAGAGCCTGGTTATCTCCATCACCTCTGATCATCCATCCTTTGCTGAACCAGTAGCTTCATTAAAACACCTTTGTATAGTCCTCCATAATGGTCCCCTGGTCCCCCACTCCTTCTTTGTTTAGTCACCCCATGAAAGACAGCTGGATTTAGGAACCCTTCAATTCAGTTATTCAGGTAAATAATATTCACCCTCCTAAGAAAAAAGTGAATGACTGCATATAGAATGCTTAGGACAAAGTAGGAGATGAAGACCAGTAAGGTTAATATTTTTATTGTTACTATTATAATGATTTAAGTAAGTAAGTAAGTAAGTAAAGTCACTCAGTCGTGTCCGACTCTTTGTGACCCCATGGACTGCAGCCCACCAGGCTCCTCAGTCCATGAATTCTCCAAGCAAGAATACTGGAGTGGGTTGCCATTTCCTTCTCCAGGGGATCTTCCTGACCCAGGGATCGAACCCGGGTCTCCCGCATTGGAGGCAGACACTTTAACCTCTGAGCCACCAGGGAAGTCTTTAAAAGCCCCCAATTGATATTATAAGAGTAACATGGCCCTCCTCACTACTTACATTCTATGATTTTATTTCTTTCACTGAATGAATCAAGGAGATTTTATAGTGAGTGGTTTGACATCATGGGCTTTGGAGTCAGACAGGTTTGGGCATGAATTCTGACTCTGCCACTGTGTGCTCCTAGCAGGTACATAACTGTAATGGACAGAATAATGTTCCCATTCATCTCCAAAGATGTTCATGCCCAGTCCTGAGAATCTGTGAATATACTGTAACATATGGAAAGAGGAACTTTGTATACGTGATTAAGTAAGGGATCTTAAAATAGGTGGATTTATCCTGGATTACATGGGTGGACCCAACGTAATCAACAAGGGTCCTTAAAAGGTAGAAGAGGAAGGCAGAAGAATCCAAGGAGACATGACTATGGAAGCAGAAGTCAGAGTTATAAGATGGCTAGCTTTGAGTTTGGAGAAAGGGGCCACAGCAAAGAAATCCAGGTAGCCTACTAAAAGCTGGAAAAAGGAAGGAAATGGATTTTTCCCTTGAGCCTCTGGAAAGAACACAGCCCTGCTGACACCTCGACTTTGCCTCAGTGAAGCCCATTTGGGACTTCAAACCTCCAGAACTGTCAGGTCAAATCCCTGTTGTTTAGACATCTAAGTTTGTAGTAATTTGTTACAACAGCAACAGGAAACTAACTGATGCTCCTGGAGCATCCGTGCCCTTATCTAAAAAATGGGAGTAAAAAAAAATATGTGCCCCAAAGGGCTGACATGAGGATTAAATAAGAGAATGTAAATAAAATTCTTTAGTGCTTGGCAGAAATGAAGAACTCAATAAATGTTCACTGTCATTATGTATGATATCATTACATCGAGATGAGATGGCTATGTATGATTGTGATAAATGGTGATTCCAGAAAGTATAATTCATTGTATCATAATGATCCCTTATTTTTGAGTGGCACTTTGGTTTTTATGAAGCCCTTTTATCAACACTGTCTTATATGGTGCTCATTTCAACTGCGAGTCCACAGATGAGGAGCCAGAGCCTCCGAGGGGGACAGTGCTTTCCTTAGGTCACTTGGAGAGCCCACTATTGGCCAAAGTTAGGAGTCTAAGTCATTCCAGACACAGCAGGCTGCCGATTTCATCATGTGGTTTATAGAAATATACACAGAGGGTATGGAGAATCTTAAAATGAAACAAAAATGATAAGGCCAAATGATGATGGGGTTGTTCATCCCACACAAGGCCATTTCCCATGTGGTTTCATCCAGCGGCATTTTTTGCCTGCGCCTCCTGCCCCAACTCTTGCAAGCGCAGCCTGCGGCCTGTCTCAAATGCATCTAGTCAATTGTGCAAAGCACAAGGGAAAAGATCTCATCCTGACCGCAGCAGGCAATCACCTGATGCCCTGAAGCATGAAGTTTGATTACCCTTATCTCAGTTTATCATTAAATCAAAGACTGTTGCTATGAATACTGGACCAGGACTCCATTTATGAAATGATATACGCCAGTCAGCAGAAGTGAGTGAGTGCCTTTTTTCTCTCTTGATTTCTGCTTACTGGGAGGATCCTTTGCAAACTATGAAAAAAAAAAAGTCTCTTCAGCTTTGAGCAGATTTTATTACTCTCTTCACTCTTTCATGAGCTGGCCAGGTTGCCTTTGGCTCCTATGTATTCTCCCTGTGTTGTGGGCAAGAGGTTTGCGACCTACTACCCAGTGGCCTGCCAACACTAGTCTTGACGTCTAGCACCTTGCTTGGATGGGAAGCTGAATGTTACAAGATGCTGGGCAAACTGCAGGTGCTCTGAGGTTTGAGAAACTCTGACTACACCAGAGCATCATTTCCCCATTTGTGGTCAAGGTACCATAGAATGTGAGTCACTTGAGGAGTTTGTTGAAAATGCAACACTGGGACCTGATGCCAGACCCAACAACACAGACCCATTGGTGCGGGGGCCCTGGGAATCTGCATGTAGTCCCAGGTGATTCTGATCAATTTTAAAGTTTGAGGACCACTGGTAGAGATCAAAGATGTGGGTGATGACAGCAATGGGCCTGATTTTCCATGATGTTTTTCACGCTTTAATTGGCCTAGAGGGCAAATAGCACAGAACACATGCCGATCACCTACATTTTGTCCGTCAGCCCAACCATCAGTGGAGCCAGATTTCTGACATCATGGATCTGAAATGGCTGTTATCTGGGTCAGGGCTAGGCAACTAGGCATCAAGGTCTGGGTACATCTCTAGGGCCTTGGAGCTCTCCTGCCAAATTCTCCTCTTCAGTCTGAATGTGTGGCAAGTGTAGTGTGTGGGGGTGGAGGAGAGCTGACTGTAAAACTGGCTTCAAGGTCTGTGTATCAGTCAAAGAGATATGACAGAACCACATGTGAAAAGACTGCATAGTATATGGGCTAAAAGCATGGGCCTTGGAGCCAGACTGCATTTACTTTTACTTAACAGACACTGAGATAAATATAGTACGCACTACAGGCCAAGCACTAGTCTAAGTGCCGTGCGAATATTAATTCATTTATGTCTCACAAACACCCTACCAGGTGGCTACCACTCATCATTGTTCACCTTTCATGTCATGAAACTAAGGCTCAGAGAGGTTAAGTAATTTGCACAAAATCACACAGTTTATTGATCATATAGCCAGGACTCATACCGCAATAAGCTCGTGCCAGAGTTCATGTCCTTAACCACCTTACTAAGTTGCTTCTCACGGGCCCAAGTGCCCTGGTTCTAGTACTCATTAGTTGTCTGACCCTGGTAAAATTACTTAATCTCCCATCCCTGTTTTCCCCTGTGCAATAGGAGTAATAACAGTAGCACCCACCTCAAAGAATTCTGACCAGAAGATTTAATATATTCACTTAAAAGAGTATCAAGCACACAGTAAGCACTTAATAAATGCTAATTCTAGTTAGCTATTCATGCATCCTCCACTCTCAGGGGTAGCATGAGGATTAAATCAGATAACATACGTAAAGTACTAGGCACAGGGCCACAGCACCCGGTAAGCATACAGTGAGGACTGGCTGTTACTATTAGGCAAGTTGAGCCAGGACAGTTTATTTTAGGTTTTGTCTGGAAGGCAACTGTGTTCTATGCAAGGGGAGGCAGCATGCCCTTCACTTCAGAAAGTAATTGGGTAGAAGCCAGACTAATTATTAAATCCAACAGGTCCTCTGCTTTATGTCACTGGAATATTCCTGAGAAGTTCCTAATACTGAATTGGTATATGCTTAACCCTTTGTCTCCATTGACCTATCTTATCATTTCTGATTGATCTTTTATTGGCAGTGATTCTTCAGACTAAGAATCTGCTCTTAGACTGTCATGTAACCGTTAACTTCTAAAAGACTTAAATATACCAAGGAAAACTGAACCACTGGAGCATTTCCTGGCCAGGCAATTGGCTTAATCATCCCCTAATGTAATTGTTTTCATTTTACTTTTCCTTCAGTATGTGATCTCGTGCTTACACTACTGAGAACTTCTGGTATTTCCTCTCAGAAAGCTTATGCTGTTGTTTAGACGCTCAGCTGTGTCCAACTCTTCGCCGCCCTGTGGACTACAGCCTGCCAGATTCCTCTACCCGTGCGATTTCCCAGACAAAATACTGGAATGGGTGGCCATTCCCTTCTCCAAGTGATCTTCCCAACCCAGGGGTCAACTGAACCCGGGTCTCCTGCATTGGTAGGTGAATTCTTTACCACTGAGCCACCAGGGAAGCCCAGAAAGCTTATCACCTCCACTGTTTAACGTAACTGTGGATTGATTACGATTTATGGTAACTCAAGGGGTTAAGAACGGCTTGGAAATCCTCATACCCAAACAGCCCCACATAGAGGAGGGATGGCATGGGGGGAAGCAGGGAGAAGGTAACGGAGTTGGGAAGGCAGGATCGGGGGAGCCAGTAATGAGGGAGTGAGTTTATCCTAAAGCTCAGACTCAGGAAGGGGTGCTAGATCCCCAGGGTCACTCAAGGATGGGGTCTTCCAAAGGGAAGGATTACATTAGTAACTCCAAGTTGTTTGCTGCTACTGTTTCACTTGTTCTATCAGGAGAAGGTTGCAGAGTTCCAACCCCGCTGCTTGCACACTTCACCAGGCATGATAGATTACAACTACACTCGAATAAGAAGTTAAGACTCAATTAACACGTTTACTACAATATTTGCAACATGCCTACTATGTGTCACACACTCTGCTAAGTTACAGGGGTGAATAAAGCAGTCTAAGCACCTGGGGCCTGCAGTCGAAGGAGCACCTGGAGTCCAACTCATGCTTTTCTCACAATTTCAACAAGTTGCTGCTCTCTCTCTTCCACTTCCTATCTCCATATCCTCCCCACACCCCTATCTACATATGCAACATGTTCTTTGTTAAGAGTCTACACCTAGTCTTTTCAAGTTAAAGCAAAAAGCTGAAGCCCATGATGCAGCAACCTTCTAGTCTGATTCTTATAAACCCCTCTGTGGGGGAAACCAGCTTGCAGGGTAATATGAGGCAAACCACGTGATCCTTTGCCATGCCCTGTGTAACACTGAACCAGTTGGCAGTTGATGTGGAGGTTTTAGCTCTGATCACGAAGCAAACTCCTGAATCATCACAAGATTGATCCCATCCATTCTGATGGCTTAAGCTGCAGGGCCATCTGCTGATCGGCTCAGTACAGTAGACCAGAGACACTCAGTAAATATTTGTGGATTTGCCTGGCAAACTGCTTCTTCACACCTGAAACACAAGTCTAGGTCAGGACTCAGAAGAGGACAAGTGAGCTAGACCCCCGCCTCCATCCCAGGGCCTTTGCCTAAGCTGTTCTCTATGCCTGGAATGCCTTCCCTCTCAGCACCTCGCCTACTGCGCCTCAGTGTCCACCTGTCCAAATCCTACCTAGTTCAAGGACCAGCTCAAATATCAGCGCTCCACAAAGCCTTCCCTGACCACCCTAGCCAGAAATACTTCTCACCGCTCTCAATTTCCATAGGTCCGTGTGTGTTCTGGCACTTAAGACACTGGCCATTTTATTTTGGCTGTGTGTTTACCTCGTCTTCAACACACCACTCAGTAAGAGCCTTGAGCTCTGGATCCATGTCAGTTCCTCTTTGAACTGTTTCCCCACCCTGGCACCTCCTTGTACGCAGTAGACTCTTGGTAAAAATTAGCTGTGTGAACAAATGGTTACCCCAGCAATGACAGAAACAGAAGCAACTGCAACATTCTTTATCCCTCCTTTTTCTATCTCTCCTCCTCCTTCTTCTTCTTCTTCAACAGCTTTAAAAAATATATTTACTTGATCTACCAATTACCCAGGGGAGGTTTGGGGATATATGTAGACAACTCTGCAGACCAAAAAGTGTTTCCAGAGACCCTTCTAATGACAAAGGAGGCCTCAACCAGTGTAGGCGCTGGAGGAGTCTGCGTCCCTGGTCTACTGACAGCTGGCTCCTGGGAATGGAAGTGTTATTTTCTCAAAGAGCTTCATCTGCTCTGGTTCATATGTGCCAGTTCCTCGCCTGAGCAGAAACTCCTGACTTTATTTTTAAATACAGACTCCAATAATAGGCTAAGTAATTACAGATCTTCCCAAGGACTTTTTATACATGCACCAACATATTGGACTTTTTAAAACCCGTATTTCCTTTCCATAAATAAATGTTGAAAACCTTAAATTTCAGCACTATAGGTGGTGGTAATGTGTATTTGTTTTTTTTCCCTCCCATAGGAATCCTGAATCAAAAAGATCAACCAAAAATGCTGATGCATGGGTGATGATTTCTCAAACAACATATCTGATTACTCACAGAGGAAAAAGGATTCTCCCTCAGCTATAAGTAAGAAAAGTGTATATTATAGTATAATATGCAGCCAAACTTCAGCAATACACTTTTCATCGTCATGCCACTAAAGCTTGAACAGCTGCAGCTCTCACTGTCTTTGCTGATGGGGGCCCATAAATACTCCTGGGAAATGGGACAAAGAACATAATGGATCTTCACCTGCCAAGATCAGGGAAATGAATGTCAATTGCACTCAGATGCAGAAGCACTTTTTGGTAGTGTGATGAATATTGCCATTTGTCCTATGCCATGCAATTTTGGACAGGAAAACCTAACAGAGAAAAAATGGTGGGAGAAGACGCTACGCTAGGACACTTGAAAAAAAGGGTATGCCATAATTATTTGCCTAACAGGAATTAAAATGAAGAGTGTGTCAATACAGTTTTGTTCAGAGAAAGGCCAAAAGTGAAGAGCATACATATTCGGCACATATCATTTCAATCAATGCGAAGATTTCCCTCAAAATAGAACTCTTTTATTGAAAAAGAATGTCAGAAGTATCAAGGAATCAGAACATCGCCTGGGGGTCCGGATTCCTGAAAACAGCTCAGTGCCATGATGGCACGGTAGGCTGAGATGTCAGGCAGACCTGAGTTCAAATACTGATTCCACTACTTCCCTGCTCTATGATCTCAGGACAATGACCTGACTTCTCAGGTGCTTGAGGGTTTTTTTTTTTTTTTTTCTGCTTTTTTGATAAAGCAGTGATAATAACAGAACTTGCCTTAATCATCCCAGCTGTCTGAATGTTACATGACATAATTAAGATAAAGATCTTAGTGTAGTACCTAGAAATTAGTAAGCAGACTAATGATAAGTGATAGTTGTCAAGGTTGCTGCTTTCTCCTCTTTCTCCTCCACCATCATCATCACATCATCCCAGGTATCTTGTAGCTGATTTCATTAGTAAACATTAGAAAAAGAGGTGAGAAGACTAGCTCCCACCAAATTATGAGACCCTTTCCCTTTCCTATCAGTTCAGTTCAGTTCAGTCACTCAGTTGTGTCCAACTCTTTGCGACCCCATGAACTGCAGCACTCCAGGCCACCCTGTCCATCGCCAACTCCCGGAGTTTACTCAAACTCATGTCCATTGAGTTGGTGATGCCATCCAACCATCTCATCCTCTGTCATCCGCTTCTCCTCCTGCCTGCAATCTTTCCCACATCAGGGTCTTTTCCCCTTCCTATATCAAACTCCAAAAGCAGTACTTATAAAATATTTTTCTTTTAAAAGCTTGGCAACATAACCTTACAAACATGTCCACCTAATTCATGTCATTCTCGCTTTAATAAGCAATGGCTACTGTAATTGGTATCTTAACTGAGTAAAAGGAAGAGAAAAAAAAATGTTATAGAATGCACTGGGTTCCATTAGGCTTGGGTCTCAGATTTTAGGTCCATTACACGTTCTTTGTGCTAACAGATAAAACAATGATATGTTCACTTCTTCAAACAACCAGACAGGGTCTTTTTCTGTTTCAGTCATTTGGGATCACCAGCTAAAGGCACTTCATTCTTTTCTTCCCCTTTTTGATAGACTGAGTTTTAAAGGTCTAGGATGAGCGATGACTGAATGACTCTCATTCTGTAATTCTGGTGATTTAATTGTATCAAGTCTGAAGAGGCTTTCCTGTGAGTCCTGTAAGGTTGAGGCAGGCCTCCTCTTCAGTGGAACAGGCC
>SJXQ01011113.1:0-16861 GCA_006408695.1 Aepyceros melampus | reverse complement strand
TGCTCGGCCAGCGGGGGGAGAGGGAGGGTGGGAAGTGGCCGCCCTCAGGGCTGAAGCCTGGGGGCTGGGGAGGGGCCGAGTCCCCCAAGCCCCCGCCCCTCGGCCCTACCGGTGGGCCGTCCGACCCCGAGGCGCACCGACAGGTAGCCGGCTTCGGCCGAGAGCTGCACGGGTGTCCGCGGCTGCGCTGCGCCCCTTCTCCTGGCGCGGGCGAGTGATCGCCCGTCCACTGCTTGCCTGGCCCGGCGATGCCGGAGTCGGCTCCGGGGCTGCCAGGCGGGGGGAAGCGGGCGGCGGAGACCGCAGCCGGCTCCTTTAGCCTCGGCTAGGCGGTGGCGAGAGCTGGAGACGTGGTGCCCGGCACCTAAGCAGCTCGGGTTCCCGCTGATAAGGTGTGGGGGAGCGCGGAGCTGGCGCTGCCTGGCAAGAAACTTTTGCTAGCTCCTTCCTTCTCCTCCTTGTTTTGGGGGGAGGGAGTGCACAATGTTGAAGGGCCCCTCCCCCCAAGCCTCCAGCAATGCCAGTTTTGACGCGTCCACCAAACCTCTCCAGCCTTTTGCGCGTCCCTTGCACGGCAGGCGGAGAGCTGCTTGGAAAAGAAATCAACTCTCCAGTGCCAACACACACACATCCGCACACGTACACACATACACACACACATTAGAAGCGATTCAGGCTCTAAGGATCTGGGTCCGGTCCCCACCAGACGCCTAGAGCATTAGCAAATTTTTATAGGGCTGTCTTACCTCATGGGGGGAAGCTTGGTTTAAAAAAATAATAAAAGCTTGTTACGCTCAAGGAGAAATGAAAATAAAAAAAATGATATATATATATATATATATATCCCTGTGTCTCTTTAGGTTTTGGTTTCTTCGGTATAATCCTGAAACTGGCCGCCACCAGTCCTTGCAGCAGCGGCAGCGACAGCGACTGCAGCAGCCGGACCAAGCGGGAGCAAAACAAATCGAGGCACGGCAAATGGTGTAATTCGATCCATCTCCAAGTCAATCCATCAGGCGAGTCGGAGCTCGTTCCCTCCCCGCACTCGGCAGCTCGCGGCGCGGGCCCACCCCCGGGCGCGGACAGCAGGAGGCGCGGGCGGCCCGGCGCGCTCGCTCGCCCGAGCGCCACGGCCAGCGCCGCCTGGAGGCCCCCAGCCCGGCGCCGCGGCCAGGCTGACCCCTTGGTGGCCTCCACGTCCCTCCTCCCCGGCTCTCGGGTGCGCGCCCTCCCTCTCGCCACCTCTCAAGAGCTGCTCCTTCCAGCAACTCCCAGCGCCTCAGTCATCCGGCTCGCGGCGACTGCTGCAGCCTGCGAAGCAGCCTTTTCGCTTTCCCCCCTCTTTCCCTCCTTTTTCTCTCTCTCAAAGATTTTTCAGAGCTTTCCTCCAGACATCTAGAGGACAAATCATTGCAGCCCAGAGGAGCTGCAGGCACGGTTGTTCCCTAAAGTTATGCCTTACTTTCTGATCTAAGATTTATTTTTTAATGCACATCCTTACAAACCCGCCCCCATATTACCTTTGTCGCCCCCCCCCCACTTCTCTTTATAACCACTAAGCAAAACAGCTGGGGAGAAGCAATCAAACATTGTTTTATCTGTACAAAATACAAAAATTGCCTACTAAAAATCCCATTTCTACTTTGAATGAAAGCCATTCAGTACAGTATAATTTTGCAGGCTAATGAGCCGGTTTTACAGGCAAGTGTTTCGTGTAATATGTTGTGGGAGAAATGAAAATGTCCTTGAAGTGACATCATTTAAAATTGACTGTCACAAAGGAATGGAAAAAAGTCACACATTGAAAAACGAGAGGATTTTAATTCAAACTTCAGATCCAAGAACGGGCTTTGTTTTATTAAAATTTCCAGTTGAATTATGAGTCACTGAGGGCTGTAAATGGCTGGAATGAACCATGATGCCCTCATATAAAGAAAAAGACAACAGCTTTTCCGCCAAACTTTTAATTTTCATTTAAGTATGGTTAATTACCGTGAAAGAGAGAAGGGAGCAAAGTATTTTCCTTTCTTCAATGGTTTTTGCTTCTCCAAGCACAGTTACCTGTTTACAGTTAGAAAAAAAAAAAAAAAACCCTGTTCTGAGTTATTTCTGAAACTTCCAGGGACAGCCTTGAAAAGGAACTCAAAAAAGACACCCCAAGGAACTGCTGCAGGACT
Source organism: Aepyceros melampus (assembly GCA_006408695.1). NCBI lineage: Eukaryota > Metazoa > Chordata > Mammalia > Artiodactyla > Bovidae > Aepyceros > Aepyceros melampus. The sequence continues at coordinate 14,684 of SJXQ01011113.1, read as the reverse complement.
CATCTGGAGAACTGTTTCCTTACTAGTTAACACTTTGTTACCAAAAGGAAGAAAGAGGATGCACCAGTCTTTTAAAATACAAGCTCTCTTCCTGCTGTTCTTCCTATTCCAAGTAAAGGGTAGGGGGTGGAAAGAACAGCTTTGGCGACACAGCTTTGTGATTTTTCTGTTGTTGTTAAGGCTTTTGTTGGCTGGCTGGCTGGTGTTTTCGGGTAGTGCTGGGCTCTGACATCACTGCAAGTTACTTGACAGTCAGGGCCCTTCCCCAGCCAACTTCTGACCCAGAAAGCTCTGCCTCTTTAACTCGTATCCAGTCATTCAGTCCTTTCTCCATCAAGAGAGCAAGCCCTGCTGCAGGCAGAGGGCTCTGGGCATTGAATGAATATGCAAAGGGGTGACCAGTGGCTAGACGAATCATATCGCCACCCATCTACAGGCAGAAAGCTTAGGAGTTGTCCTCTGTCTGCAGTAGCAGCCAAGAAAAAAAAAAGTTCCGTTTTCCAGATTTGTGAATTCTTTGTTGAAATTCTGATGGCCAGCTTTAAAGAGTACCACCCCAGAGAGTGCCCTTTACCTTAGACTGAGTTTTAAATTCAAGAACGGAAACACCTCTTAGGTTGCAGAAGAATATGCTGTAGGTCATGTCGAGCCAAAGGTTAGACATGTTTTCAGTCTAAGTAGCAGTGTACACCTCAGAGCCAATCCCCATGTTTGGTCCAGTACGGGAAGAGAGAGATGGAAGTGGACAGTTTAGTGACACCGAAAGAATGGTAAAGAACACTTTTACTGAGCGTTACTTTTACCAGGTAAAAGTGCAGACTTAGGAGAGTTATTCAAGCCCTATATTCAAGGTGTAATTTGTAAGAAAAAGAACTTTTCAAACAACTAGAAGATAAAGGCTGTAACATTCATATGCCCACCACTCAACTTCAACACATTTTAACATTTTATGTGTTTGTTTCAGATGTATTTTAGACATAACATATTATAGTGGAAATCTGAAAAAAAAAACAATCAAAATATTACTTTTGGTCAGATTAAAATATTATTCTTAAAGATTAGTCATTTCTCTGGTTCCCAAAGTCTTGAATGTCAAGAAAATGACACTCTTTTTTGGCTTGGGTTTTAGTGGAGAGAAATCTAAGGGAACTGCTCACTCTGTGCAGTTTATTAGCATTTGTCCTTTCAGTTGATTTTACACATTTAACCTTTAGCCCTGTTTACTTCTCTAGTCAGACTGGACTTTCTCTGCTCACTACAGTATGCTTTAGGCTCTAGCTGCTGTTGCGTGCTCAGTCCTGTCTGACTCTTTCCGACCACGTGAATTGTAAATTTTCCAGGCAAGAATGCCGGAATGGGTTGTGATTTCTTACTCCAGGGGATCTTCCCAAACCAGGGCTTAAAGCCTAGTTTCTGCCTCCTGCATCGGCAGTGGATTCGTTATCACTGTGCCACCTGGGAATCCCTTGGGCTCTAGCATAGCCCTGCTGTGTAAAGTTCCCCCTGTCACACTGTCTCTTGTCTCATGTCTTCACTTTTGTCTGCTTCTTGGGATACTCTTTCTCCATCACTTCAGGTACTTCAGTTTCTGCTTCTCTTGACTTTGAATCATTTAATAATTTCACTTAGGTGTCAGAATTTCCCTTATCCCACTAGCCCCCAAGATGGATATAAACATCTCTCTTCTGTGTTCTCCTGGCAAGTTCACTTCTCTAATTTACTAAATGGAAGGGAAAAAAATTGCTCAGGATGTCTTCCTTACTGGGTGCTTCTTAACTGTGAGGATCTTGTCTTATTCACCCGAATAACCCCGGTGCCTAGCACAGTGCCTGGCATTTAGTGGCCACTCAACAAGTACTTGTTAAATAGATCTGGCAAGGGAAGCCACAACTTTCCCAACATACTCATTTATGTGAGAACCAGAGAATACAATCTTCACAGTAGGGATTGATTCATTTGTATCCCCAGGGCAAGCACAGTATCTATACAAGGGTGTTTGTTGAATGAGTGAAGAATGAATGAATCAAGAAAGAAAGAAGATATTTGGCTCTTTTAATACCTAGAAAGAATACTTAAAATGGTCTGTGCTTTAGATAGTTAAGGATTATGCTTTTGTGTTATCTGTATACATCTCCCAGCAGTGATGTGATAAGTAATAACTTTGTTTACAATCTATTTTTTTTGTCTGTTTGCTTTAGGAAAATTTCAAAATTTTGTTTCTATGTTTCATTTCTAATACAGCTTTAACAATAAAATTCATCTGAAAATTATAGAAAATCTGTGTAATTGTAAAAGTTTATCAATCATCAGAGAATACCACTCCTTAACTATTACAGCTATTAAATAAAACATTAGTGTTTACTGTGTGTCAGTCTCTTTTAAGAATTTTAAAAATACTAATGTGCACAACAGTTCTATGAGTTAAGTATTATTATTATCTACATTTTGTAGAAGAGGAAACTGAGGCTTAGAGGATTTAAGTGACTTGCCTAAGGCCATGCTGGTAGTAATTGTGTAAGAGAAACCTAACCTCTTACTTCGGAGAAGGCAATGGCACCCCACTCCAGTACTCTTGCCTGGAAACTCCCATGGGCGGAGGAGCCTGGTGGGCTTCAGTCCATGGGGTCGCTGAGAGTTGGACACGACTCAGTGACTTCACTTTCACGTCTCACTTTCATGCGTTGGAGAAGGAAATGGCAACCCACTCCAGTACTCTTGCCTGGAGAATCCCAGGGATCGTGGAGCCTGGTGGGCGGCCGTCTATGGGGTCGCTTAGAGTCGGACACGACTGAAGCGACTTAGCAGCAGTAGCAGCAACCTCTTACTTAGTTATAATAGTGGTCACAGTTAACAGCAGTGGTAAATAGTGAACGCTTTGGAAACATTAGACAACCTGGATTCAAATCCAGACTCCCCCCTCTCCTGGGATAATTTATTTAACTACACTGTGCATCAGTCTTCTTATCTGTGAAACAGGAGTCATAACAATACTTCAAATGCATTTTATGAAAACTGAATGACCTGGTGGGCGGCCGTCTATGGGGTCGCTTAGAGTCGGACACGACTGAAGCGACTTAGCAGCAGTAGCAGCAACCTCTTACTTAGTTATAATAGTGGTCACAGTTAACAGCAGTGGTAAATAGTGAACGCTTTGGAAACATTAGACAACCTGGATTCAAATCCAGACTCCCCCCTCTCCTGGGATAATTTATTTAACTACACTGTGCATCAGTCTTCTTATCTGTGAAACAGGAGTCATAACAATACTTCAAATGCATTTTATGAAAACTGAATGTGATAATGCATGTAAAGTGTTTAGCATCTTACCTGGAACACTGCAAGCACTGAATAAATATTAGCCAATGTTATTATACATGCCCTGTAGGCAGAGCAACCTTGGAATCCTACAGAATTGGATTAGAAACTTAATCCAACCTCACATTAAATGTGAGACTTAGGGTAAAAGCACATGGTACACAATAGGTTTACAATAAATTTTTGTTCCATCGCTTTAATTTCCTCATATGTGTGTGTGTGTGTGTGTGTGTGTGTGTGTTATATATATTCAGATATACCACTTACTATCCAGTTGATATGAAATAACATTTTGCATGAATTTTCATGAATCATAGTTTAGAATGTAGAATTTCATGTTTCAAAATAAAAAGCTAGAGGTATTGAAATTTCAAAGGTAGCCATAGCTTCTGTGATTACTTTAATTTGTAAGGCACATATAGTATTCCTTGCATTTGCACATTATAGAAAGTGCTTTTGTGCCAAGGGATTGCTTTCAAAACTAATCTAAGCTCTCCATGACATGATAAATCATTAATAATATAGACCCAAATCTCAGCATCTGCATAGGCACAGCTGGTCTCCTGTGTCAACAGTCTGCATATGAAAGTGACTCTGCCAAGATATTTCACTTTAATGAAAAATATTTATCATGATAAATCTTAAACCTCGAGATTTTACTGACATAATTCATTTCTATTATTATGTACTATGATAGCATACCACCACAGTTCTGCTTATGTTTGGAATGATAAAAATGTGCTTTTTTAGTCATTGTGATTACTCCATCTTAGCATGACTAATTTTGCTGTGCACTCCAAAGGAAGGGGAATGCACCATGCATTTATGGAAATAATAAATCAGTTACTTAGCTAGTTTTGCTAATGACTCCTTAGGTGCCACTGTGTGGAAGGACACTGAGTTCTCAAGACAAATAAAAAGAATCAGGCTTTTCTTTTTCCATCAAAGATGAACAGCAAACAACCTTTAATAATACTAGCACTTTTGAAAACAGGTAAGAGGCAGGATGCTATCAACATTCTATCGAAGATCTTTTGAACAAACAGAAGCAAAATAAACTTTCTGAAGGAAAGGTCAAATAAAGAGGTATTAACTCAGTCTGAGTTGCTTAATTTTATTTATACATACATTGAGGAGGAAAGCTTAGGATACGGGGAGGTCAGCTTATGAGACTGTGTAAGTTCCTGACAGCCTTCTCTTCACAAATCTACAGTAACCAAGCCTCTGACCTTGAAGAATTGGTTCCAAATAATACCTAATAAATGTAGAATGTCTTAACCAAGGACAAAGACAAAAATAATTAAAAGTGGCAGAGAATTAGAAAATTTCATGTTTCAAAAATATATAACTTTTTACTTTGTTTTTAAAAATAGACCTCCTTTCCTATTATTATTATTATTGCTTAAGTCAATGTTAAAATTCAAATCAACAAAGGGAGAAGAAATTGTGACTAGCCATAATAGTATCATTTAATTCTGACACAGCTCTTGGAGACAGGCATCATTTAGGAACAAAGAAATCCATCCTTGTTTAAGTTAACCATCTTGTCAGGATTTTTAGCTCCATTTTTAGATGATGGAGCCTAGAGTCTAATAAAGTCTGTTTGGCTCTCAAGCCTAATTTTCTTTCAAGGACACTATGCTCTGAAAATTGGAAAGAGCATAAGTTAAAAAAAAAAAGTCTTGAATTATAAAGGAAATAAAAACATTTAAAAAATCCTCAACTAGATACTCAGAGTAAGGTTAAAATGTGTGCTTCAGTTTCTAATTCTTTGCTAGTTTTTGTTTGTTACCTATAAACTAGTGTCAGGAACCATTTGATGGGGTTTAAAACATAGCTTCCAGTACTCTTGCCTGGAAAATCCCATGGATGGAGGAGCCTGGTGGGCTGCTGTCTATGGGGTCGCACAGAGTCGGACACGACTGAAGTGACTTAGCAGCAGCAGCAAAACATAGCTTAAACCTCTATACATTATATGCATTTTATTACCCATGAAATTTCCCTGGATTGCTTGTAAATAAAGAGAAAATAGCAGCATGTGAATTTATATTAAAATCAACCTTACTGGTTAGGTTACAAATGTTTCAGTTAGTGGTTAGAGCTATATCATCAAAACTTTGACAAAATCATCATCATCATGATTCTCTAAGTACTGGAACTTCTACATGTTAGAGCGACAGAGCCAAGATATTGACAGCAACCACTAGTGCCACCTATTGGTTAAAAAAAAAGGAATAGGATTCTGGGTAATTCCAGTCTTTCAAAATAAAAGCACACAGTACATTTTTTTCTTTCTTTGTTTCTTTTCGCTTTCTCAGGTAGGATGCTTACTATGACGGGCATTTTGTTAATATTGAATATATTAAAGTCATTTGAAAATTACACTGCTGATATGCAGGGGAGTGAGCATAGTATGTGTACAGAGGATCAGAAGAAGTTGACATTGTGGGATAAAAATCAATAGCAAACACTGTCAGTGCTCCACTGTAATTAGAGGAGTTGTCTCAAATCCCCAGTGCCCTATTAGACCGTGATGAAGTGGCAAGGCCCAGCAGCACACAGGAGATATATCTGGGTAACAAGTGTTTAAATCAACACTGCTGATATGCAGGGGAGTGAGCATAGTATGTGTACAGAGGATCAGAAGAAGTTGACATTGTGGGATAAAAATCAATAGCAAACACTGTCAGTGCTCCACTGTAATTAGAGGAGTTGTCTCAAATCCCCAGTGCCCTATTAGACCGTGATGAAGTGGCAAGGCCCAGCAGCACACAGGAGATATATCTGGGTAACAAGTGTTTAAATCTGGGTCTGGGATATGGTGTCCATTGAGTCAGCAATGGCACAAACTAGGTGACAGGAGGTAATGCTTGCTCCGCCAGCCCCAGCTACAGGGGTTTCATTTATGCTCTAGAATAAGGTTTGGAGAAACCTTCAGCTTATCTAGCCTTTGCTTGGTTCCACAGGGTATTCTGCACTCATGTTCTCCTTGTCCCCAGATCTCTCTGGTCTTCGAATCTAGAAGCTATCACATGTTGACAGTCAGCAAGTAAAAGCAGCAAGGCCTATTTCATTTTTATAACAGAGTTTCTTACCAGGGAGGCCCTAGTAGCCAAGTTAGATTTAACTATTATCTGATTCAGTTGACTATGGGCCAGGATGGACTCCTGCATGGCCATCTTTTAGAAGTGTAAATTGTGATGGATGCTGAACAATCGCTTCAAATGTATTATTAAGGAAAGCTTTAAAAAGGAGTCTCACAGAATACATTTGAATCAGTTCTAATGAGGTGGATGAAACTGGAGCCGATTATACAGAGTGAAGTAAGTCAGAAGGAAAAACACCAATACAGTATACTGACACATATGTATGGAATTTAGAAAGATGGTAATGATAACCCTGTATGTGAGACAGCAAAAGAGACACAGATGTATAGAAATAAAAAAAAAAAAAAAAAAAGGAGTCTCACAGTGTTTTCAATTGTCTGAATTTGTATTTCAATTACAAAGCTAAAATAAGAAACCATTGGCTAAGAGCCTTTCTGGAAAATCCAGAGAGGTCCAGAAGTACTGTTTTTAATAGTGAGATTTTTAATAGTATCACACATCATTAAGTAAGAATATCTCCATGTTATATTAATAGTTATATTCAACAGTTGACTTTTCAAATATTATTGCATCTGAATCCATGCATACACACGCTGTGCATGGTGTGTGTGTCTTTGTATGTGTAGTTTTCCTCCAAGAGTCCCTATTTAAAGGCTTTGTGAATTCTTTTATTATATTAAAATTTGGGGAATTGTGCTCATAATCTATCCCAATATGTTCTGAATCTCTGGGTCATAATTACAGGATAAACAGATTCATTTCTCATCAAAAATTTTAATTACGAATTCCAGTTATGCAATTATTTGCTAATGAATAATACCTGCTCATTATCAAAGCATACCATAAAATATGTTTACTCAAAATTATGTTTTTAAAGATAGCTTCCATAGGTCAGTTTCACATTTTTAAGTCATCCACCTAATGCTAAAATAAGAGGAAATGTTTGTCTCTTATTTTATTGAGATAGGTGAGGATTAAGGAAAAAAAGATAGTCTGTAATTGCTGTAAATAAATTAATTTCATATTAAAATCTAATTAGTCATGATCTCACCTCTTCATAAATATCAAGATACTGAATTCTGAGATTTATCTTTGTTTAGATCAGTTGGTGATGATACCCAATTGTCCATTCATTGGCTAGGATTTTACCTAGAAAAGAGGTCAGTGGAGGAAATCATTTACCCCACATTTTTTTATTGTGCTTTTGAAAAAAATTACCCCAATCTGGGTTACTGATTCCTTAAATATACTCTTGGTTCTCAAGTGATAGGAGAACAATCAGTTTGCTTGCTTTTGATTTATTTGCCAACTTTTACACTGATGAACAAAAAATACAAACAAATGAACACATAAGAATCCATTTTGATATCAGGTAAGTGTGCAGCCTATTGAAGGCAAATATTTTAGAAATTTCAGACAAAGTTAACACTTCCAAGTTAAACCACTAGGAACATACAAAGCCTGAGTTAGACTATCTGCAGAAACGTTTCACCTAAGAGACAGTAAGTTCCAAGGAGAACAGAAATCAGATCAGGGCATCACAAAATCCAATCAAGGTGACAAGGAGATATTCTCCAGAGAAGAACATAAGTGAAGTAGAAGAGGGTAGGATCATCCAGTCATTCATCCTTGCAAGCATTCATTTTACCATTTGTTATTAATAGCAGCAATCTGCTTTGTGTAAAGCTCTGTGCGGAGATAAATGAGAAATAACTTGCATTTAGACAGCAACTTCAAGTTTGAAAAGCAGTTTTATCAGTCAGAGTCCTGGCAGGGAACAGATGGCACATTTGACTTGGGTAATTTGAGGAGCCTTTAATAAAGAAATTATTTGCAAAGGTGCAGGGAACCCACAAGGGAGAGTTACTCTGGGGCCTGACTACCCCGCGGACCATAGCCAGAGGAGGGAGCAATTATTGGAACCTGGAAACACAGTGGTGATGTGGAGGGGAACCCCTTGCTTAGAGGTCAATTTCTAGAGGCAAGGAGTAGAGGAAGAGGACAGAGAGTGAATCTGGTGGAACAAATGGAAATGCACTATTTAATTTTATTTTGAGCCTTCAAGAACACTAAGTGATAGGGATCTTAATTTTGCAAATGAAAAAATTGAAACAAGGAGATTCATTTATCACAACTTACACAGCACAGCCAGACCTTGAACCTGAGTCTTCTGAATTTAAGTTGGTGCTTATCACAGGGTCTCCCTATCCCTTGCCCTCTGGACTTCCTTATTATACTTATTTCACCATATCACATTACTGACCTGTTTTATCACTTACTAGCCTGAGCTTCTGGAGAGAGAGAAGTAGCTCTTTGTATCATTATTGTCTAGAACAGTGATCGGGACTGGAACTTTGGATACATTTGATGAATGGATGAGTGACAGAGTGTGCATCCTAGCTCGAAAAACAAAATATGCAAGAGCCTAACATCATATGTGGCAGCACGCTGGAAATGCTACATCCAGAAGCAGAGAAAGAGTACTATAGATGGAAAAAGAAGGCTTGAATAACAGTGTGGTTGTGAAAGACTTAATGATGTGGGATCATATGAGCTGAGCCCAGCACTCTGAGAGACAAGTGTCAAAGGGAAAGGATTCTGGCCAAAGTACTGTGGACCTGGAAGACAGCAAAAGTGGAAGTGGGTGGTGGGGGGCATGGTGGAGTTGGGGCATGACTGCTGTTTCTGGAGGCAAAGAAGGAGGAGATGTGACTGAAAGCACAGGATAGGATCATTTTATGGTATTTCTGAATTGGCACTTGCTGGAATTTGAAAATTTTACTCAGAGAGTTTAGAAATCATAGAGTTTTGAGGAAAAGGTCATCCTAATCTAGGCTGTACTTTTGCGAGACAGCTCTCAAGAGGGAAGCACAGATTGGAGAAACAGGAGGCATCAGAGAAGTCAGGATGCTACTAGGGGTCATGACAGAAGACACCTTCAGCGGTGGAGTCAATAGAAAAGTAGGATTATATACAAGTGATGCAGCAGAGTGGGCTGATCTTTGAATGTCAGTTCAGTTCAGTTCAGTCGCGCAGTCGTGTCCGACTCTTTGCGACCCCATGAATTGCAGTACGCCAGGCCTCCCTGTCCATCACCAACTCCCGGAGTTCACTCAGACTCACGTCCATTGAGTCTGTGATGCCATCCAGCCATCTCATCCTCGGTCGTCCCTTTCTCCTCCTGCCCCCAATCCCTCCCAGCATCAGGGTCTTTTCCAATGAGTCAACTCTTCGCATAAGGTGCCCAAAGTACTGGAGCTTCAGCTTTAGCATCATTCCTTCCAAAGAAATCCCAGGGTTGATCTCCTTCAGAATGGACTGGTTGGATCTCCTTGCAGTCCAAGGGACTCTCAAGAGTCTTCTCCAACACCACAGTTCAAAAGCATCAATTCTTCGGCCTCAGCCTTCTTCACAGTCCAACTCTCACATCCATACATGACCACAGGAAAAACCATAGCCTTGACTAGACGGACCTTAGTCGGCAAAGTAATGTCTCTGCTTTTGAATATACTATCTAGGTTGGTCATAACTTTTCTTCCAAGGAGTAAGCGCCTTTTAATTTCATGGCTGCAGTCACCATCTGCAGTGATTTTGGAGCCCAAAAAAACAAAGTCTGACACTGTTTCTACTGTTTCCCCATCTATTTCCCATGAAGTGATGGGGCCAGATGCCATGATCTTCGTTTTCTGAATGTTGAGCTTTAAGCCAACTTTTCCACTCTCCTCTTTCACTTTCAACAAGAGGCTTTTTAGCTCCTCCTCACTTTCTGCCATAAGGGTGGTGTCATCTGCATATCTGAGATTATTGATATTTCTCCCAGCAATCTTGATTCCAGCTTGTGTTTCTTCCAGTCCAGCATTTCTCATGATGTACTCTGCATATAAGTTAAATAAGCAGGGTGACAATATACAGCCTTGACGTACTCCTTTTCCTATTTGGAACCAGTCTGTTGTTCCATGTCCAGTTCTAACTGTTGCTTCCTGACCTGCATACAGATTTCTCAAGAGGCAGGTCAGGTGGTCTGGTATTCCCATCTCTTTCAGAATTTTCCACAGTTTACTGTGATCCACACAGTCAAAGGCTTTGGCATAGTCAATAAAGCAGAAATAGATGTTTTTCTGGAACTCTCTTGCTTTTTCCATGATCCAGCGGATGTTGGCAATTTGATCTCTGGTTCCTCTGCCTTTTCTAAAACCAGCTTGAACATCAGGGAGTTCACGGTTCACATATTGCTGAAGTCTGGCTTGGAGAATTTTGAGCATTACTTTACTAGCATGTGAGATGAGTGCAATTGTTCGGTAGTTGGAACATTCTTTGGCATTGCCTTTCATGCACTGAGGTGAGAAACTTTTACCCTTCTCACTTCTGGACTGTTTCCTCCAACACAGAAACCACACAGTGGAGAATTATGGGGTTATTCCCATTTCTCACTCACGTCTTGCAAACATAGAGAAAATAGATATGGCAATTCATCATATTTTATCTAGTACCTTTTTGAGCTGACTGTTTGGTGATATCTTTTCAGTCTGACACTTTTACAAAAAAAATGCTGGTGGATACTTTAAAAACTTTCTGTGAAACTATCCAAAATCATTATGTTAGGTTTGCTAAGGGAACTTCTGTCTTTCTTAGTGTCCTTTCTCATCTAATTCTTAGATGAGGAAAAATGTCCACAAATTAGTTTACTTAAGCCATTATCACTCCATGTAAAATTGGGCATCTGTAGGCTCTGATTATCAATACTTGCTGCTAAACTGTAAATGAACTTAGAGGAATACAATTCAGTGGCTTCTTCTCTAAATTATCTTGGACAACATGAACATCACCATTTTACTTGATTTGAAATGTTAACATGAAATATAATAGAGAGTGGATCATTTCAGAGTAAGAAATCACATCCTGACAGTTAGGTGATGAAATGCTATAACGATAAAGATTAGATCACTTCCAATTCTCCTTACAAAAGTTCTAGATAAAATAGAATATGACTAATTCTTCAAGGACAGTTTTTCTTCTTATTTAGAAAAAGAAAGTTTATGAAAAGTGAGTGTGGTAGCCATGATTATTGTCATATTATGTAATGATCACAGAGGGTTTGAAGTAACAGTATTTTCAAGAAAATTTATACTGTCAAACTTAGAGGATTAGAAAAACAGCCACTTTATCTTTTCTTATAGTGATTAGTTTTCATTTATATTATGTAGGTCACTTAAAAATATATAGTGTTTTCCTAACATTTAGGGAGGAGAGAGAGGAGAGAAGAAGGAGAGATGGGCAGAAAAGAAAAAGTAGAGCAAAAGAGTGAAAGAAAAGGAAGACAAATAAGGAATCTAATTAAATTTAATGACACATTTCCAAGAAAAAGTCTTTAGCAACATCTGCAGTTTCAATTTCCAAAGTGTAGGTACTTACATAGGCAGGAACTTACTTGTTTTCTTTTTGTTTTATCATTTGCCATTAACAGAAGAAGAAATAAAATAGATATAAGTATTCGTTAATTTCATGCAAACTATTTCAAATTACACAGAATGTCACAGAATGTATGCTTAATTACATAAGCAACCTTTGCATTAAAAACACCATTTTATTGCCCCCTATAAACATTTTATGAATCCATTTAGTTTATGGTTAAATTAAGAGGAAATGAAAGGCAGGGATAAACTACAAAGGATTCTTTCCTTATCGTTTAAACTGACTTCATTAAAACTGTAGTTTAGTGTGATGTATATCTGATCAACATAAGAGCAGAGACGGGACAAAGCTACACTTACATTAGTCAAATGTTGAAAAAGTAGTGTTTGGCTTTTGATGAATATTTAATATGCCAGAGAGCTCTCAAGATTCCACTTTAGCTGTGAGATCTGGAGCAATTTTCACCAGGGACTGAATTGCTGATCTGGCCTCCTGAGCTCCCTCTCCCACTTTCTCCCTCTGATGTTCCTTAAGTTGGAGAAAGGCAGAAAAACACAACGCCCTGTTGCCCAAATAGCCTCTTATGTGTGCTCTGTCAAAGGAGAGGACTGGGAAAAGGGCTCTGGGACTGAGGCAACTCCCATTTTGTGGAAGCAGGTTCCACTAGGTTTGAGGAGCATGGCTACCCTGCAAAGGTTTCTGACCCCTGCTAATGGCCTTAAGCCTTCAGGGCTTAATGGAAAAACCAATGTCTTTTCATACTGCAGCAGAGCATCTGGTCCTGATTGGAGCACCTCCTCCCTTGCCTTTTGATCAGCCTAAGTCAATGTGGGACAAGGACATAGGACTTTCACAGAAGACTGGCCTTAGGGATTCCTACAATTCAGAGGGATTGGGAAAAGCAAAGATAGATTGGGAAGCCTGGTGTGATTAACAAGTGATTGTCTGGTTGAAGTGGGAAATGGGGACTTTGCCGGGGGGGAGGGGCAGTAAAAAATCAGGGAAGAATGAATTCTAAAACCCTCTGCCAAAGATTATGGAAACTGCAAAGAGCACAGATTTTGTGTTTTTTTTTTTTTTTTTCTTTGCTTTAGTATCCCAACAATTCCAAGTTTCAGTTTCCTCTTCTGTAATGCTGGTATAATATGTAACATGAGTAGGAGTTAGGAGTAGAGCAATTTTGTGAGAATGCATGTAAGTGTTATAGAGTAAAACTGTAAAACTATATATTAAGGTTAGGCCTTACTAAAGTCCAAAGACCAACATGGTGGTCATACAGCTCACAGGGTGTCTTGGTAACTGTTCTGCACCACCCCTCTCTCTTTTCCTTCTCCATCAGTGACCTCTTTCTCCACTGTCTCTCTCTCCTCTCTCATGGACACCATTGCTTTAGTGATCCACTGCTATATTGTGTCCCATTAGCTCTTCAGAGTATAAAGAGAGGAAAAGAAATTGTCTTCAGCAGTGAGTGCTAGAAAGCAGGTACCATATTTGTATCCCTAGTGCTTAGGTCGTTTTTGGCTAAATACAAATTTATTGAAAGGACAATTTGAGTGATAAAACAGAGATTATTACCAGTAAGGTGAATGTATTCCTATTACTACAGTACATAGTCTCTCTCTCCTCTCTCATGGACACCATTGCTTTAGTGATCCACTGCTATATTGTGTCCCATTAGCTCTTCAGAGTATAAAGAGAGGAAAAGAAATTGTCTTCAGCAGTGAGTGCTAGAAAGCAGGTACCATATTTGTATCCCTAGTGCTTAGGTCGTTTTTGGCTAAATACAAATTTATTGAAAGGACAATTTGAGTGATAACACAGAGATTATTACCAGTAAGGTGAATGCATTCCTATTACTACAGTACATATATTAAAAATTTTAAATACATCTTGAGTACAGCTCTGAAACAAAACTAGAATAAGATAATTCTCTACCATGGTGAAAATGTAAACTGCTCAAATCAAAATCCAATACGGTTTTTAGTGTTAAAATCCAAGAATTCTTCTTAAGGAAAAAGAAAAAAAACAACAACCATGGATACCAGTCATCTGTTGCTACTACTATATGCTACGATTTTGAATGTGCTGCCCAAACAGTAAATCAAAAAAGTAAAATATAATCATAAATATTAGAAAGAAAGAAGCAAACATGGTAAAATTTATAGAAGGATAAGAGAGTTTAGCAAGATCAATAGTTCATAAAATAGTGTAAAAATCATCAGTTTTCCTGTAAGCCAAATACCACACAGATATTGCCATGTTTAATGGGAAAATACTGCATTCACAAAGGAACATTACACATAGGTTACCTGAGGACGCACTTGGAGAGAAATGTGTGGGATATGTATGGAGGAAACTGTCATGGCCTTTTGAGGAGCATAAAGAGAGATGGCTAAAGGAAAAATGAGATTTAATTTCTACATAACAAGTCTCAGTGTGAGAAATACGTCCAAGAGGTGAGTTCTTTACCAGCTGAGCCATCAGGGAAGCCCAGAAAAACTGGAGTGGGTAGCCTATCCCTTCTCCAGGGGATCTTCCTGACTGAGGAACTGACTGGAGGTCTCCCGCTTGACGAGCGGATTCTTTACCAGCTGAGGAAAGTGACTAAATACAGTCTGGCTTTCCAGGTGGCGCTAGTGGTAAAGAACCCACCTGCCAATATAGGAGACATAAGAGATGTGAGTTCCATCCCTGGGGCGGGAAGATCCTCCGGAAGAGGAAATGGCAACCTATTCCAGTTTTGTTGCCTGGAGAATCCCATGGACAAAGGAGCCTGTGGGCAGCACAGAGTTGGACGCGACTGAAGCGACTTAGGACTGACCTTTTAGAACTAAAACCCAAAAAAGATGT
>SJXQ01011112.1:69659-136480 GCA_006408695.1 Aepyceros melampus | reverse complement strand
ATTCATGTCGATGTATAGCAAAACGAATACAGTATTGTAAAGCAAAACAAACTAAAAAATAAAAATTAATTAAAAATAATAAATAAAAGCTACAAAGGAGAACCACTAAAACGGAAAATCAAATTGGTGTTTTTTTTCTGAAGAGAGCAGCAAGATGAAAAGTTTGTGTCATACCCTGAAGATTGCTCCAGTTTCTGCATGATGACACTCTGTGCAATATGAGAATGTATAAGACTGCAGTGTTTTGCAAACACTTTGTTGTTTTTTAACTGCTCTCTGTGTGTTGTTTAGATGACTTAGCAAAACTGATATATATATTTTTTAATTTTTGGCAATAGAAAAGCCTAACGAACATAAAGTTGTATGAATTTGGGAGAGCAGAATAATTTTAGATTGTGTAAAAAGATAAATATATATCTAGGAAAATATAATGAAGCATACTGAAACAAATACTGCTTATTCAAAATTCCAAAGTTATAACTTATTATATCTTTCCTAATTCTGTTATTGTTCAGTAGTTATGTCTGACTCTTTGTGACCCCGTGAATCACAGCACATGAGGCTTCACTATCACCCAAAATTTGCTTAAATTCATGTCCATAGAGTCAGTGATGCTATCTAACCATCTCATCTCTGTAACCCTCTTCTCTTCTTGCCTTTAATCTTTCCAAGCATTGAAGTCTTTTCCAGTGAACTGACTCTTCACATCAGATGGTCAAAGTATTGGAGCTTCAGTTCCAGTACCAGTCCTTCCAAAGACTGTTCAGTACCTGATTCTATCAAGACACAAATAGTCACTTTTTAATTCTATAGACACAAATAGATGGTGGATGTGATTAATCAAATCTAAAATTAAGCAATCAAACCTCTATGTGTGTGTGTGTGTGTTTATGTGCATATACACCTGTATATACATATTATTCTGGAAATAGAGTATTGATGTAAACTTGGCACAGTCCTAGAACTATGAAGACCAAGTGAGAGGGAGAAGAAATAATGTATTCCTTAATAATCTTATTAATCTAATTTTGGTTGATAATTTTTATTGAAAATTGAAGATTCTTAGGATTAGATGATTTAGGGTTCAGGTAAAACTGAAATGTAATTGATTTGTTAGAACGTCAAGTTGTCCAGTTACGTGTTTTGGCTCCATTCTCTCTTCTGTTACCTCATCCCATTAGTTCTCTATGCTACAATGCTTGTCAACCAAATTCTCTTGCCACTCCACTCTCACTTCTAAGTTCAAAAATAGCTTCTTGGTTTTTTTTTTTTCCTCTTAACTTCATAGAAGTTATCACATTTAGTTGTTATTAGCCACAGAGAACTGCAGTAATCCTTTTGGTTGAATAAATCCTTCACTTTGATATATTGAACTGTCCTCAAATAACCCAATTGATTCACGCCATCTGTTTCTTGCCAGGACTGATATAGAGTAATGGATTGTGATATCATGCATCTGTTGAGAACTAAGTAATTTGGCCAATTGGGCCAATAAATAATTTTGAAGGAAAGTGAAATGTTTTTGGAAGTGGTTCTAAGAGAAAATATAAAAGAAATAACAGAATGAAATATTTTCAAAACTATAATTTCAGTGAATAATATTGTGGCTTTTTTTGTGTGTGTTCTAAAGTGCCAAGACAAATATAACACTGTAGAAGTACACCATTCATTTAGGAGCATAATGTCATCCTTTTTTGTTTCCATGACTACCTGCTTAAAAAAGTGAGAGTCTCTTCAAATAAGATATATTCCCCCTACTTCAGAAGTAATGTTATGTTTTATAACCACTGCCCTCTTACTCTTATAGATATCACTTTCAGAAAACCAGTGGTGCACATATTGACATATGTTTTACTCTTTACCTATATTTATGTTGAAAATAAAAATAAATAATTTGACTACAATCAATAAAGTGAAAAGATATGGTTTAAATTCTTCCTTTAATACTATTTCAAAAATTGCCCAAAGATTTTTATAGATATATCATTAAATTGATTAGTCAAATGACCAAAAAGAGTGTAAGAGGGTCCTGAATGGCAGAAAGAAATGAAAATTAAAGCCAAAAAGAGATATCAGTACATACTTAGCAGAATTGCTAAAAATAGTCAAAAATATCAAGTGAAGGCTAAGATGTGAAGTATATTTTTATTCTGATCTCTATTCTTATTCTCTAACTAAAGAAGAGTAATGTTGCCATTCATCCTTCACTTTAATGACAGTGTCAAGAGCACCCTGGAGTTACAGAGGACACTCAACTATCTCTTAAATGACTAACAGCCCTATTTGCTTGCAACATCCATTCATTTCTCATGCAAACACACATACATACACGGAGTCACTTCTGCAAATTTTGCTGCTCTGGGTGTGAGTTTATTTAATTGTTAAGCCAAAAAAAAAAAAAAAAGTGAATGTGTTAGTCGCTCAGTCATGTCTGACTGTTTACAACCCCATGGACTGTGGCCTGCCAGGCTCCTCTGTCCATGGAATTTTCCAGGCAAGAATGCTGGAATACTGGAGTGGATAGCCATTCCACTCTCCAGGGGATCTTCCCAACCCAGGGACTGAAAGCAGATCCCTGTGTTGCAGGTGGATTCTCTACTGTCTGAGCCAATCAAACCATAAGTAAAGTAAGAGAGCAACTGTAAGTTACTTGGAAACTCTCTATTATATCCTAGAAGTGAGATAGGTCAACTCATGTCCCTAATGTGCTCTTTCTATATATATCTTTTTTTAACCTTATCATAGACGATCACAGCTAAACATGATGAATCAAGTACAGATGGAGTCTGCCACCAGCCTCAGCTCACTAGTTCAGACTCTTAGACTCTTAACAAAAGGATAGAGTGGGCGATGGCTGGACCGCTGTCCAGAGCAGGAAACAAATAGTGGGGCTGAAGACTGTCCGGGTCCTTGATTGCTGGTTGTTTCGGACCTTGTTTGTAGATTGTTTTTGTTTTCTAAGGAGCTTGGACCTCTGGATGAGATACAGCATCTTTCTCCTCTACTCTTCCCCCTGTCCACCTCTCCCTAGGCGAAATAGAACCTTAAGGTCTTTGGCCTTGGGCTTTGAGAGACCTGGTTCACCATGACCTGAAGTAACTATCTGAGCAATGGGACTGGGTTACTCAGCAAAGAGCCTCTTGGATACAGTCAGTGTGAAGAGGCAGGGGATGAGGGGTGGTGGGAGCAACTAGAGGAGAAATTGAACACTGGTGGATAGCAGGTAGATGGGATGTGTGAATGGAGAGGATCAGCAGGAAAACCAATATTCCTGCTGGGTCAGGAATGGTGAGATGAACTTGCAAATGGAAAAACAAATTAGTTGAAGATGTGAAGGAATGTAGTGTTGGTACCTCTCTCACTCCATCCCCACCCCTACGTATAGTCACCTAGTCTCACACACACACACACACACACACACACACACAAACACAGCAGCTCTGTACCCTTACTCAGAAACTGGAACCTCTCAGGAACACTCCTTTCCTGAAGTCCAGTGTCCAGTCCTGGGTTCCTTTAGGACATCTAAGACCTTGGCTAGGTGCTGAGCTTGGGGGACCTGGGCTTTATTTTCTATTTCTTCCAACTTGCTTCCAAACTCCTCATCCCATCCAAGTCTAGGAATAAGGCTTAAGACGTCAATAAATAATGCCATATTGTTTTTTTTTAATCTTATCACATTTTTGTAATAATCTTGATATATTCACTTTCTACTCATTTTTTCCTTATTATACCCAAAAATACTGGTTGTCTTACTCATTTTTTTTTTTATCATCAGCATACTTGACATATGATCAGAATTTTAAGACAAAATACCTAGATGCATTAATAAATAAATATTATAATCAAGCAGATATTAGGAGCAGAGCTTTAATAAGACAAGCAGAATATACAAATATAGTACAAATGAAATCACATTTGAAATAACTTTTTTTTACTTTGAAAAAGCAATCATAAACACAATCAAAAGAATCAAGGTGCATGGCCACAAATCTCATATCAGACTAACAGTACAGACGTCTTTCAGGTACGGAGGTAATCAGATCTAAAGAGCATGTAAAACTGAAAACAATAGGACCATTTTGCTTCATGCAGAGGTTTTTATAGATTTGCAAAGAATCTCAGAGCACAATTTGAAAAAAAATACAAAACAAACAAAAAACACACCTCACTGGTAAATTTCAGAGAATATAGGAAAACTAAATTTTATATTCAATCCACAGCCTACTTTACTGTCTACTGTGCTAAGGGTTCTCTTTCCCAACACCCAGAAGTTGACTTTTTCCTTAAGTGCTACAGCAGCCCTGTATCTCTGCCTAATACAATCTGGAATTATGGAATAAAGATCTGAATTATCCCTTATGGTGTCAGTGTTACCAAAAGATATGTATGTAGGGTCTGACTGCTTGCCACTCAAAAGCCAGTAAACACACTGGGTTGATGGAAAGGAAAGTTTGCTTTGTTCCTGATGCCAGCAACTGTGGGGGGAAGATGGTGGCCATCTGTCTAAAGGCCTATCCCGCCCCCCAGGCAAGCAGGGGGTGAGAGTTTTTATAGACAAAGTGGGGGGTGGGTACATGCAGAAACAGTACAGTCATCTTCAAATTGGTCATCAGTGGTCTGACTAGCATCATCTTGGTTGCTTTAGGTACAGTTGATCTTCAGTTCCGGGGTGCACTTCTTCCCATTTCTTTGTAGTCAATTCTGGGAATTGTGGCAGCTCAAGTCCTGGGTACAGTCTGGTCCTCATGTAGTTAACTTCTCCACCTGGTGTTTTGGTATCTATAAGACAGCTCACAGGATATGGCTCAGAATATTATCTATAGTCTGTGAAAAAGAACTAAAGGTCCTTGACTGTGCTTAATGACTACATTATTATTACTTAGTCTCCTTAGACTGTTTTCCTTTGTTTCAGCATTTCTTACTTCTCTGATAAAACTTTTTCTTTGACTAAAGTTTTCCACAGGCAAAAGACAGGCAGAAGACATGGAGGGAGGTGGGTGGGCAGCGATCATAGAGTCCTGCTCCATTTCATCAGGTCTTGAGGATACAGGGAAATTGAAACTTTTGTTTATCATGCATGGAATAAACATGTGATACAGCATACATTCCACTTATAATGTACTGTATTTGATTTTATTTGCTTTACTACATTCTCAGCCTAAGTAGCACTTTTTAGCTTAAAGATGTGCTAACTTTTTTCCAGGCCTTGTATTTATTCTGCTTATTTAAATTTCTTTGTTATGTTCTATTTATTTAGTTAGTTTTGGCCTTGCTGCTTGGCTTGCAGGATCTTAGTTCCCCAGCCAGGGACTGAACTCTGGCCTATGTCAATGAAATCTTGGAGCCTTAACCACTGATGTGTATGCATGCTAAGTCACTTCAGTCATGTCTGACTCTTTATGACCTTATGGGCTGTAGCCTGCCAGACTCCTCTCTCCATGGGATTCTCGAGACAAGAATACTGGAGTTTGTTGCCATGCTCTCCTCCAGAGGATCTTCCTGACTCAGGAACTGAATCTAAGTCTCTTGAGACTCCTATATTGGCAGGCAGATTCTTTACCATTAGTGCCACCTGGAAAGCTATAACTTTGTATATATAACTATATATGTGTCATTGAATATGTATGTGCCTAAATTGTGTATTTAAAATATGAATATTTTATATACATTTTATATCTTTGTTTGTGTGTATATTTCTTATATGAGTTGTCACAAATGGAATTTATTGTTGATTTTTTTTTATTCTCATATGTAACAGATAATGAGCCAGTGATTTAAAATTTATGGAAGAAAAATGATACAAATATGCTCCATTTTTTAACTTTTGAAGATACTAAGAGATATTATGTTTGTCAAAGTCTTTGACAAAGTCGCTCAGTCATGTCCGACTCTTTGCGACCCCATGGACTGTAGCCTACCAGGCTCCTCTGTCCATGGGATTTTCCAGGCAATAGTACTGGAGTGAATTGTCATTTCCTTCTCCAAGGGATCTTCCCGACCCAGGGATCAAACCCAGGTCTCCCGCATTGTAGACAGACGCTTTACCATCTGAGCCACCAGGGAAGTCCTCTTGCTATATATTATTAAACAAAACTTGTTGACCTGATACATAATCTTTCCTTCTTTCTTCAATGACTCCATTTATTTTGAAGAATGAGTGAAGAAGGCTGATGTTTCAGCAAACAAGTCAATTTATAAACTCACAGGGAAAATTTCACATCCATATTGTATATAACATCACAAAATGAGATGCACTATAAGCCTTATTTTTATAATAATCTTAAGTGGGACAAATGGCAGTTTATTTCTGTTATTTTAAGTTTGGTATATAGAATAGTTCAGTTTTTATATCAATCTTCCTACTTAAGGTAAAATCTGCTAAATTATTGATATAATTCTCATAATTTATTTCTTTAAGTCCTCTCTTTGCAATTACAAATTCAGTGTTTAAAATATAAAGCAGAAGTTTGTTATGCTGATATATTATCTATTAAATTTTATATGCAAAACTCAACTTCATTATCCACTGAGATAAACAAGAAAACAGATTTTTCCAGTGAATCATAATTAATTATACATGTAATCATAATGAGTCATAATAAAAGATTGCCTGTATTACTTCACTAATACAAACAGTAAAATGGCAATTTAATATTCCATAAAACATATTCTTTTGGGTATACATTCACTTCCCCAAAGCTCTAATTTATACTATTTTTATGTACAGTCATCATTTACTTTGGATGTTGTTGAAAAAGATAAATGCCAAGCAAAACTGCTGTCAAAAGTAATCAAAATGTCAGTTTATTGCAATATTGGGTAAATTAAGTTACTTAAAATTTTCCCAAAGGAAAATGTGAACAGGGTCACTGAACTGTAAGAAGTATGCAGAATGAGAGGTGCTTCCCTTCCCCGGGATCCAGTTGTCATTTTTCTATTTCATTTTTGTTGTTGTCATTGTTCAGTCACTAAGTCATGTCCAACCCTTTGCAAATTCATAGGCTGCAGCACGTCAGCCTCGTCTGTCCTCCACTACCTCCCGGAGTTTGCTTAAATTCATGCCCATCGACTCAGTGATGCTATCTAATCATCTCATTCTCTGTCACCCCCTTCTCCACCTGCCATCTATCTTTCCTAGCATCAGGGTCTTTCCAACTAGTTGGCTCTTCACATCAGGTGGCCAAAGTATTGGAGCTTCAGCTTCAGCATTAGTCCTTCCAATGAATATTCAAGACTGATTTCCCTTAGAACAGACTGATTTGATCTCCTTGAAGTCCAAGAGACTCTAAGGAGTCTTCTGCAGCACCACAATTCAAAATCATCAATTCTTTGGCATTCAGCTTTCTTTATGGTCCAACTCTCACATCCATACATGACTACTGGAAAAACCATAGCTTTGACTATAAGGACCTTTGTTGGCATAGTGATGTCTCTGATTTTTAATATGCTGTTTGTCATTTCATTTTAACCCCTAATATATCACATAACTCTAACATCATTCCTTGTCTAATGGAAATATTTGAATTCACATAAATTTAAGTTATATGAACTCTATTCAAATATGAATTCATCTCTTTAATCATCCTTCCCTTTATTTTCAAAATAAAGACTAATATTGGGGGGAAATAATGGATATATCTTTAAAATCAGGAGAAATTCCAGGTCTTTATTACATGACTGAGAAGCAGAATATTCTGTTTGTGTTTCTTTTCAAATGCTTCCAGCCACATGCATTACTATCATTTGAATCTGAGCCACATCCATTGTTTTGAATTGCTGGTATTATTGCATAAGCCTCTCAGATTTTCCTGCGTTTTCAATTGTTCCCCTGTAAGCAATTCTTACCACAATAATCAGACAGAGCCTTTTAAAATGAAGGTCTAATTATGCTTGGCTCAAAATTGTAAAACAGTTCTTCATTCATTCAAAGAAAAGACAGTCCTTAAGCAATCCCACCTTCTGTGATTCAGCCACTACTCACCCCCTCAATGAGCTTATCTTTTTTTAGAGTATCTTTTTGTGATTTCCTCTATAGCCACACTGATCCTCTCTGGGTCCTAATGAACCAGACAATGCCCCCACCTTATAGCCTTTGCACTAGTTCTTCCCAGAGTTAATCCACATCTCCTTGAAATCTACTCAAACCATTGTCTTCACAATAAGGTCTCCTACATGAACTCCATTATAATCTATAAGTTCCTGTTTCTAGCTGGCCTCCCAATGATTCTTCCCCAACTCTGTTTTATTTACCTGAGTAACCATAATTCTTGGTATTCTAGATAACTTATTCTTATATTTGATGTTTATTTTGTGTTCTATCCAGCCAGAATAAAAGCTCTTTCAGGCCAAAGACCCCTATCATTTTTATTCATTGATGGGTCCTAAGTGCCTCAAAGAGTTTCTGGCATATACAAATATGTGTATACTTCAAAATTATTGTATGTTAAAATAATACTATATAAAATAATTTTAAAAGATATTTTTTGGAAGTGCATTTTTACGTTTAGAGTAATTTAACTAGTACTGTGTATATATGCTTGGGAGAAGGTGATGGCATCCCCACTCCAGTACACTTGCCTGGAAAATCCCATAGACAGAGGAGCCTGGTGGGCTCCAGTCCATGGGGTCACAAAGAGTCAGACACGACTGAGTGACTTCCCTTTCACTTTTCACTTTCATGCATTGAAGAAGGAAATGGCAACCCACTCCAGTGTTCTTGCCTGGAGAATCCCAGGGATGGAGGAGCCTGTTGGGCTGCTGTCTATGGTGTCACACAGAGTCGGACACGACTAAAGTGACTTAGCAGCAGCACTGTATATATGCTCAATCATTCAGTCATATCCAACTCTGCGATGCCATGGACTGCAGCCCGCCAGATTTCTCTGTCCATGAGATTTTGCAGGCAAGAATACTAGAGTCAGTTACCATTTTCTACCGCAGAGGGAGTTCCCCACCCAGGAATCAAACCCATGTCTCCTGCATCTCCTGCATTTGCAGGTGGATTCTTTACTGCTAAGCCACCTGGAAAGCCAACTAGTACTATAAACAAATACAAATCTCTAGTATGGTGGTAATTTGACATAGTAGCAGTTTACTGGTGTTGGTTGCTCAATCTTTGCAACCCCATGGACTATAGCCGGCCAGGCTCCTCTGTCCATGGATTTCTCCACGCAAGAATACTGTAGTGGGTTGCCATTCCTTCTCCCGTGCTGCTGCTGCTAAGTCACTTCAGTCGTGTCCAACTCTGTGCGACCCCATAGACGGCAGCCCATCAGGCTCCCCTGTCCCTGAGATTCTCCAGGCAAGAACACTGGAGTGGGTTGCCATTTCCTTCTCCAATGCATGAAAGTGAAAAGTGAAAGGGCAGTCACTTAGTCATGTCTGACTCTTAGCGACCCCGCAGACTGCAGCCTACCAGGCTCCTCCATCCATGGAATTTCCCAGGCAAGAGTACTGGAGTGGGGTGCCATTGCCTTCTCCATCCTTTGCCTTAGAAGAAGCTTAATAAAGATTATTTAACATAAAGAAATGCAAAGTTGCTACAATAGTTTTGTTAAAAAGGAAAATAAATAAGCCTTTTTACTTTTCTTTTCTTTTCTTTCTTTCTTTCTTTCTTTTTTTTTTTTTTTTTGAGAAGAAATGGAGGAACCAAAAGAATATTGTGTTAATCCCAGTGATTAGAAGCAGCCAATACCCCCAGAGTGGATGTTTCAAACCTACACCAGCTGCTGCATTTTGTATAGAGAGGCAGAAGAGTTTCTATGTCGACTGAAGCTAGAATTGCCAAAATGTGTTTACTGGGTGGCTAGATTTCAGAATTACCCAACTGCTATTGCTCCTTCAATAACCTAAAGCATCTTCTATCAACTGCTCAATATTCAAGCCAGTATTAGAAACATATTGTTTCTGTCCATCTCCTTATGTCCTAATGACATAATTGAACAGAATTATCTGGAAAGAGACTCTAAAACATATGATTCATAGATTTCCCTATACAGCAGAGAAGAGTGATATGAGACTGAGAAACAATGGAAAATAGCCAACCCAGCAACCAACTACTAACAAATTAAGGAAACAATTCCATTCACAACTGCAATGAAAAGAATAAAATACTTAGGAATATATCTACCTAAAGAAACTAAAGACCTATATATTGACAACTATACTACATTGATGAAATAAATCAAAGAGGACACTAGTAAATGGAGAAATATACCTGTTCATGGATCAGAAGAATCAATATAGTGAAAATGAGTATACTACCCACAGAAATCTACAGATTCAATGCAATCCCTACCAAACTACCAACAGTATTTTTCACAGAGCTAGAACAAATAATTTCACAATTTGTATGGAATTACAAAAAAACCTCAAAGAGCCAAACCAATCTTGAGAAAGAAGAATTGAACTGGAGGAACCAACCTGCTTGACTTCAGGCTCTACTTCAAAACCAGTCATCAAGACACTATGGTACTGGCACAAAGACAGAAATATAGATCAATGGAACAAAATAGAAAGCCCAGAGATAAATCCACACACCTATGGACAGCTTATCTTTGACAAAGGAGGTAAAAATATATAGTGAAGTAAAGACAATGTCTTTAACAAGTGATGCTGGGAAAACTGATCAACCACTTGTAAAAGAATGAAACTAGATCACTTTCTAACACCACACACAAAAATAAACTCAAAATGGATTAAAGATCTAAACATAAGACAAGAAACAATAAAACTCTTAGGAGAGAACATAGGCTAAACACTCTCCGACATAAATCACAGCAGGATCCTCTGTGACCCACCTCCCAAAATATTGGAAATAAAAGCAAAAATAAACAAATGGGACCTAATTAAAATTTAAAACATCTGCAAAACAAAGGAAACTATAAGTTAGGTGAAAAAATAGCCTTCAAAATGGGAGAAAATAATAGCAAACAAAGCAACTGACAAAGAATTAATCTCAAAAATATACAAGCAACTTCTGCAGCTCAATACCAGAAAATAAGTGACCCAATCAAAAAATGGGTCAAAGAACTAAACAGACAGTTCTCCAAAAAGACATACAGATGGCTAACAAACACATAAAAAGATGCTCAACATCATTCATTATCAGAGAAATGCAAATCAAAACCACAATGAGGTTCCACTTCACACCAGTCAGAATGGCTGCGATCTCAAAGTCAACAAGCAGTAAATGCTGGAGAGGGTGTGGAGAAAAGGGAACCCTCTTACACTGTTGGTGGAATGCAAATTAGTACAGCCACTATGGAGAACAGTGTGGAGATTCCTTAAAAAACTGGAAATAGAACTGTGTTATGACCCAGCAATCCCACTGCTGGGCATGCACACCGAGGAAACCAGAATTGAGAGACATGTGTTCCCTAATATTCATTGCAGCACTGTTTATAATAGCCAGGACATGGAAGCAACCTAGATGTCCATCAACAGACGAATGGATAAGAAAGCTGTGGTACAAATACACAATGGAGTATTACTCAGCCATTAAGTAGAATACATTTGAATCAGTTCTAATAAGTTGGATGAAGCTGGAGCCTATTATACAGACTGAAGTAAGCCAGAAAGAAAAACACCAATACAGTATACTAATGCATATACATGGAATTTAGAAAGATGGTAATGATAACTCCATATGCAAGACAGGAAAAGAAACACAGATGTATAGAAGAGTCTTGTGGACTCTGTGGGACAGGGCGAGGGTGGGATGATTTGGAATAACAGCATTGAAACATGTATAATATCATATGTGAAACGAATCGCCAGTCCAGGTTCAATGCATGATACAGGATACTCAGGGCTGGCACACTGGGATGACTCAGAGGGATGGCATGGGGAGAGAGGTGGGAGGGGGGTTCAGGATAGGGAACACATGTACACCCGTGGTGGATTCATGTTGATATATGGCAAGACCAATATAATATTGTAAAGTAATTAGCCTTCAGTTAAAATAAATACTTTTATATTAAACTCTCTCTCTCTCTCTCTCTCTATATATATATATATATATATATATATATATTTGGCATATACTGTCAATGAGTTATGAGGAAATTTTCACGTTAATTATACTTTTTTTTCTATTACATAAATATAAATTGAGAAATGAGGAGGTCACAGAAATATATTCCAGTATTCTTGCCTGGAGAACCCAATGGACAGTGGAACCTGGTGGGCTATAGCCCAAAGGGTTGCCAAGTATCAGACACGACTGAAGTGACTTAGCATGCATGCAAGTTAAGAAATAAGAACATTAAAAATATAGAGTGTTTTTGCCATGTGAAATCTCCAGTATCATTTCACTTTTAACAAACAATTACTTTCATTTGCATTTCCTTCAACTGGTTGCAAAATATTGTAGCTTTAATGAATCTCATCATTGCTACTTTTTCAATTTTATAATGCTCAATTAACTTTAAATAACATTAAAAGATGCTTACTCCTCGGAAGCAAAGTTATGACCAACCTAGATAGCATATTCAAAAGCAGAGACAACACTTTGCCAAAAAAGGTCCGTCTAGTCAAGGCTTTGGTTTTTCTAGTGGTCATGTATGGATGTGAGAGTTGGACTGTGAAGAAGGCTGAGCACTGAAGAATTGATGCTTTTGAACTGTGGTGTTGGAGAAGACTCCTAAGAGTCCCTTGGACTGCGAGGAGATTCAAATAGTCCATTCTGAAAGAGATCAGCCCTGGGATTTCTTTGGAAGGAATGATGCTAAAGCTGAAACTCCAGTACTTTGGTCACCTTATGTGAAGAGTTGACTCATTGGAAAAGACTCTGATGCTGGGAGGGATTGGGGGCAGGAGGAGAAGGGGATGACAGAGTATGAGATGGCTGGATGGCATCACTGACTTGATGGATGTGAGTCTGAGTGAACTCTGGGAGTTGGTGATGGACAGGGAGGCCTGGCGTGCTGCAGTTCGTGGGGTTGCAAAGAGTCAGACACAACTGAGTGACTGAACTGAACTGAACTGAACATGTTCTGGGCCACTAGATTTGACAGCTTTTTAAAAAAAGATTAAATATGCTTGATCACTAGACTGGCTTCTTGAGATTTCAGTTTTGGTGGACAAGTTTTCCTTCATCAATTACATTGTAAATTGCACTTTCTAGAATAGTAAACATATTTGGATATTTCCTGAGATGTGTAAAAGCAAGGTTATTTTCTCACTAAGCAGAAGTAATATCCACATGGTAACACTATCATACCAAGCATGCATACTAGAAAACAGATTTATGCATGTTGAATATTTATAAATATTATATGCAGTTTCTTGCCAATCTTCTAATCTTCTCTACACAAATCAAAAACTTTACATAATCTTTCCTTGAAAGAAATATAAAATCAAAAGTAAGATATGAAGAATTCATGAGGAAATGGCATGACTTTTAAAACAAAGAGATTAGTCAAACAATAACTCACAAGCATTTATAAATTTCCAACTTAAGCTAACCAGGACACTTTAATAAGCAAATGTTTCTTTTTTTTAATTAATTTTTATTTTTTAGTTTGTTTTCCTTTACAATACTGTATTCGTTTTGCTATACATGGACATGAATCAGCCACAAGTGTACATGAACTCCCAATCCTGACCCCCACCTCCCTCCTCCCTCCCCACACCTTCTCTCTGGATTATCCCCGTGCATCAGTCCCAAGCATCCTGCATCCTGCATCAAACCTGGACTGGCGATTCATTTCACTTATGATATCATACATGTTACACTGCCACTCTGCCAACCCATCCCACCCTCTCCCTCTCCCACAGAGTCCAAAAGGCCGTTCTATACTTCTGTGTCTCTTTTGCTGTCTTGCGTACAGGTTTATCATTACCATCTTTCTAAATTCCATATATATGTGTAAGTATACTGTATTGGTGTTTTTCTTTCTGGCTTACTTCACTCTGTATAATCGGCTCCAGCATCATCCACCTCATTAGAACTGATTCAAATGTATTCTTTTTAATAGCTGAGTAATACTCCATTGTGTATATGTACCACAGCTTTCTTATCCATTCATCTGCTGATGGACATCTAGGTTGCTTCCATGTCCTGGCTATTATAAACAGTGCTGCAATGAGCATTTCTCTGATAATGAGTGATGTTGAGCATCTTTTCAATCAAGATTCTTGTTTCTCTCTAAGAAAACACAAGTTTGTAAAACAGGAATCAAAACTAAGTATTAAGATAACAAAGGAACTCATCAACTGTTATGAATTTTGGGTATGATTCATTCAACAGATCATTGTTTATCTTTAAAAGAAGTTTGTTTTAACTCAAAATGTAACGTTTTTTAAAATATTATGGGAACATTTATTTGATCACATTTAAAATCAATCAGTGCAAGGCTTCATGAAAAAAGCCGAGAAGAAAAGTAAAATAAAAATAAAAGCAAAAGAAAGCTGAGCAATATTGTCTTGATAAGAAAGCAAAATTTCCCTAACATTCCAAGAGATAAGCCTGCTGAAGTTATACTGACCCTGGCCTTGTCAGTCCATTTCTGCAACTCCCAAGGACCTCAACTTCCTCCTGCCTCAGGAATAAATCAGGAGTTGGCTCAATCTGAATTCTTGTGACAGTTTGGTAGCCAACAAAATTTCATCATAGACAGAGGAACCTGGTGGGCTACAGTCCAAAGGGTTGCCTACAATCAGACATGACTGATGTGACTTAGTATGCATTCACACAAGTTGAGAAATAAGTAATATTAAAAACATGGTATGTTTTTGCCGTGTGAAATCTCCAGCATCATTTCACTGGTACCAAACAGTGACTCTCACTTGCATTTTCTTCAATTGGTTGCAAAATATGGTTGCTTTAATAATCTTATTATTGCTACTAATAAGATCATATCATTGCTCATCACCCAATCTGTCTCCTCTCTGGCTATCCATCTGCTGTACTTTATCCTGTGCTATTCTGAGTACTTTTCCTTGACCCAGATTGAACCTCTCTATGCTTCTTTTTGAAACACTTGATTTTCTGTGTTTGTTTTTTCTTATTGTGGTTGAGTTGCTAAGTCGTGACAGACTCTTTGCAACCCCATGGACTGAACCAGGCCAGGCTTCCCTGTACTTCACTATATACCAGAATTTGTTCAAACTCATATCTATTGGTCTATTGAGTCAATGATGCCATCCAAACATCTTATTTTTTGTCATCCCCTTCTCCCCCTGCCCTCAGTCTTTTCCAGGATCAGGGGCTTTTCCAATGAGTCAGCTCTTCGCATCAGGTGGACCAAGTATTGGAGCTTTATTTTCAACATCAGTCCTTCCAATGAATATTCAGGGTTCATTTCCTTTAGGATTGAATGGTTGGTCTCCTTGCTGTCCAAGGGACTCTCAAGATTCTTCTCCAGCACCACAATTCAAAAGCAACAGCAGTCTATAATCTAGACTATTTTTGAAGGCTTTCACCTTTAACTAAAAGTAGATTGTTTTTTTCATTATAACATCTTCCTGATTCTAGAACATGCCAATTACCCCATATGCTACATTGCTTATGTAGGGGAGGAAAATTTTCCCTCTACCTTTCTGAATTCTTTAGCTAGTTAATAATTAAATTTACACACTACAAATTAGGAAGTTTCCCAGGTGGCTCAGTGATAAAGTATCCACCTGCCAGTGCAGGAGATGTGGGTTCAGTCCTTGGGTCAGGAAGCTCCCCTAGAGGAGGAAAAGGCAACCCACTCCAGTATTCTTGCCTGGAAAGAGTCTCTTGCAGAGAAAGAGTCTGACGGACTGCAGTCCATGGGGCCACAAAGTGAGTGGCCATGACTGAATGACTGAGCATGCACTGAGTAATACTTTAACAAAAGAAAAAAATATATATATAGCTACTTGTGTACAGAAGCCTCAAAGATGTGGTGCCCAAGGGAAAGTGAAGGAAACCTGGGGGAGTTGTGTGTTTCTACACAATCTTTAGTTAAGGAATGGCTTAAGGACCTAGGGTTTTAAAAGGCAAGAGAGTAATTCATAGGACAACAGGAAGAGCTAATATTTGATAATTATGTTTGTCTTTCCTTACAGATAAAAGTTATCTCAGGTAACTGTACTCTCTCTGAGCTCCCTGCTCAGTTCAGTTCAGTCACTCAGTTGTGTCCAACTATTTGCAACCCCATGGACTGTGGCTCGCCAGGCTTTCCTGTCCATCATCAACTCTCAGCTCACTCAAATTCGTGTCCATACAGTTGGTGATGCCATCCAACCGTCTCATACTCTGTCGTCCCCTTCTCCTCCTGCCCTCAATCTTTCCCAGCATCAGGGTCTTTTCCAGAGTCGGCTCTTCTCATCAGGTGGCCAAAGTACTGGAGTTTCAGCTTTAGCATCACTCCTTCCAAAAAATCCCAGGGCTGATCTCCTTTAGGATGGACTAGTTTGATCTCCTTGTAGTCCAAGGAATCTCAAGAGTCTTCTCCAACACCACAGTTCAAAAGAATCAATTCTAGAGCACTCAGTTTTTTTTTAATGATCCAACTATCAAATCCATACATGACTACTGGAAAAACCAAGGTTTGATTAGACAAACCTTTGCCGGCAAAACTCTGACCTTTGTCGCCAAGAGCTCTATGCTACATAAATTCTTGAAAGTAGTTAAGAATAAAATAAAAAGTTCTTCCTGGGTCTTCAGCTCAAAATAATTCACATTTCAAAGTATATCATTGGGTGGCAACTTATTATAAACCCCTTCACTTACCTCTTACAAAATACTTATTCTTTCGAGAATTGTGGCTTTATGACTTCTAATTCCTTTATCTTCTAAGTTTTCTACTGACTTTTTAGTGCCCCTGTTAGGAGTTAACTGGGTAGTTGCTGTTTGTTTTTACTTCAAGTTATTTCAACCATCTTGATTATCATAATTTACCAATTTACCATGTTGATAATCCAGGTTTTTGTTTAGATTAATGTTATTTAAATTGTATGATT
Organism: Aepyceros melampus; assembly: GCA_006408695.1. Lineage (NCBI taxonomy): Eukaryota > Metazoa > Chordata > Mammalia > Artiodactyla > Bovidae > Aepyceros > Aepyceros melampus. The sequence continues at coordinate 119,542 of SJXQ01011112.1, read as the reverse complement.
TCCAGTCAAAACATTGTAATTGGTCCACAATGAGATAAACACTGAAATTAAACGTTAAGATGCTAGCATTCACAGCATCCATTTTATAATTTCACTTGCTGGAATTTTTGTGAAACCACTTCTCTGCCACAAATTTGAAAATAAAAAGAAAAAAGTTCCTCTTCTCTCATGGCCTTTGAAAACCACTGTTCTAGATTAATTCTTTACCTCATCAGTTTCAGAGACTTTAATTTCAACCTTATATCAAACTTTGAAGTCTGGGAAATTTACAGGTTCAGTAAAGTATAGCTTCAGCTTTTCAAAATATTATATTGATATATTTTATTAATTGATTGTAATCTATATTTTTATTTCTTTCATTATTATTCTCTCACTATACCTGAAATTTCAGTAAATATACCTACCTGGTCTCTGAATCCTTTTATTTAAGCTGAGTTCCTTCCTTACTTTCAGCTATTTAGCTCAAGTTTCCCATTCTTAATTTCAACTATTTTCTTGGAAATTCACTCCTCGGCAAATTTTTCCATACATGCATTGCATGTACAAAATGAAAAAGTTCAGCACTATCAAGAAAATAAGAACATTTACTAAATGATACTGCTTATAATATCTTGTTTTTTTAATCTGATCCAAATAAATGTTTTGTTTTTCCTTTTCTAGTCATTACTCTCTTTACTCTTCTCAACTTCTAATTCAGCGCATATTTTTACTTCCTACTTCACAAATGAAATATAAAAAAATAATTCTGACTTTAGATAATGAACTGATTGTGTTCAAGGTCCAAAACTGGACTCCTAATATTTGGAAATTCATTGCACAAGGAGACATATGTACTGACAGAGAAAAGGACTTTGTCAGAAAGGAGAACAAAGGTGGAGAGCAGCAAGGTAAAGGAACTCTGAGAAACTTCTCTGTGATGTGACTACAGTCTCAGCTTTTAGGGTAATGGGATTCATTTCCCAGCATTCTCTGGCCAGTTATCTTGGCCCATATTTGGTCTGACTTGGAGTCCTTTCTGGTGGCATGTGCATCTCTCAGCTAATACAGATTCGCAAAGATGAAAGTCAAATGTTCAGTCATGTTACTTATCAAAACTGTACAAACTTAGACACTAGATGAAGACTCACCCAGGCTACAAGTTTCGTAGCACCTCATTAGAGAGTATCAAAGAGGGTAATCATTTTAATCAGAATTTTCCAATAGTTAGACAACATTCATTTTCAGGAAATGAGATAGAGTAATAAAAGGTGGAGAGAGGTTTAACTATCTTACACTTCCAAAAACTAACTCACTTGTTCACTATAATAGAGATACATTAGGGTCTGCTAATAATATATATATTTAAATTTATACTTAGTTTTATGAAAAACTGGCTTGTTAAATACTTTGCACACTTGATTCATTACAAAAGATGATGGCTTGAATATTCTGTTCACTTTAGGGGTCTGAATCTAGACCAAATCCATATATAGCTGGAAGAGAGACTACAGATATAGTCTTCAGTTACTGAGCAGGGGTCCATTCAAACTTCCATTTATAGATGTGTTTAGAATCCAAATTGGGAGATAAATGGCGATTTCTCCCATGGTAATCATTGTTGTATCCTAAATTTTAAAAATACATTACTTTGTAATTACCACTTAAATTAGGTTTTATTAATACTTAAAGAAGGAGATCCTATCACTTTTTATTTTCTATTTCCTAGTTTTATTATATGTTGTCAGTATATATTTTACTTTTTGAGAATTTATTCAGAATTTCCGTATGACTTAATATGTAATAAATATATTTGTATGGGTCGTTTGTATCATATTGAGGCTTTCATAGAAAATGTATGTATTATCTTTTCTATAAGACACTTTAGCTATTTTTATATGATACTCAAAATTCTGTAATGTTTTCTTCTGAATTATATATATAGCTTCCCTGGTGGCTCAGAGGTTAAAGCGTCTGCCTCCAATGCGGGAGACCCGGGTTCGATCCCTGGGTTGGGAAGATCCTCTGGAGAAGGAAATGGCAATCCACTCCAGTATTCTTGCCTGGAGAATCCCATGGACTGAGAAGCCTAGTAGGTTACAGTCCATGGGGTCGCAAAGAGTCGGACAAAGACACTTTAGCTATTTTTATATGATACTCAAAATTCTGTAATGTTTTCTTCTGAATTATATATATAGCTTCCCTGGTGGCTCAGAGGTTAAAGCGTCTGCCTCCAATGCGGGAGACCCGGGTTCGATCCCTGGGTTGGGAAGATCCTCTGGAGAAGGAAATGGCAATCCACTCCAGTATTCTTGCCTGGAGAATCCCATGGACTGAGAAGCCTAGTAGGTTACAGTCCATGGGGTCGCAAAGAGTCGGACACGACTAGCGACCTCACCTCACCTCACCTCATATATATAAATTAAAAAAATTTTTTTCATTATTTCTTTCACTATGATAGTAATCCTTGGATTCCCTTGGTGATACAGTAAATAAGAATCTACTTACCAATGTAAAGTGAAGTCGCTCAGTTGTGTCCGACTCTGCGATCCCATGGACTGTAGCCTACCAGGCTCTTCTGTCCATGGAATTCTCCAGGCAAGAATATTGGAGTGGGTTGCCATTTCCTTCTGCAGGGGATCTTCCCAACCCAGGGATCAAACCCAGGTCTCCTGCATTGCAGGCAGATGCTTTACCGTCTGAGCTAATAGGGAAGCCCCAATGTAGGGTACATGGTTTCAGTCCCTGGTACACAAAGATCCCATATGCTGTGCAGCAACTAAACCTGTGTGCCACAACTATTAAAGTCTGTGTGCCCTAGTGTCTGCACATTGCAACTATTGAGCCCACATGCTGCAACTGCTGAAATCTGTGTATCTAAAGTTCGTACTCCACAAGAGAAGCTTCTGAATGAGAATCCTATGTACCTCAACTAGAGAGAAATTCCAGCTCTCTGCAACTGAGAAAGCCCGGGCACAGCAATGAAGATCCAGTATAGCCAAAAAGAAATAAATAAACAATTTTTTTAAAGCAGTAATCCTTAACCAAGAGTCTAATAACATCTGGACTATGTACATAAAATTGATCAATAAGTTTTAGTAAATATTGATGTTTTTAGCAGATAAATTAATTCTGCTTAAAGAACATAACACTTAAGCTTGCATATGCATATTTATATTCTTTGAAACATATTTTCTTGTTATATGAGGAAGAAACTATTATTTTAACTTTATATTTTGCATAATAATTGTTAAATATGATATATATAAAGAGAAATAGTAAAAAACTTTAGTTCAAGACACTTACAAAGAGATCATTTATTTAGACATACTAGTGAGTTCATAAAAAGAAAATCTTTTGAGTTCTAGTTAAAGTAGCAAACTTCACCACTTGAGTTACTCAGTTCATTTTTTCCCAACGTTTTTATTTCAAGTTAAATACTTGTAAGTTAGGTCAATATAATTCAATGACCTTTAAAGCAAAATTGAAATATTTGATTTTACTGCTTTTCTTTATCTCTTTGCTTTCACCACATGCAGCCTATAAATGCCAGTACAATTAATTGCCTAATTAAGGGGAATAAAAACATTGCCTTTTGAAAGGTTTCAAATTTGTATGTCCTGCTGGGGAGATTTTGCTTGACTACCTGACCTATATAGTCTGTACTTCTCAAAAGGGGGAAAAAAAATAAGAGGTCTGTTTTGGAATGCATTTTTAACTTGATAATGAGTGCAACAAGACTTCTCTATAATTTTACCTTATTTTAAGTATTTAATCTGAACCACCTTTACTATTTAATCTTTTACCATAACTATTATATATACTCTTTAATAAAATGCATTATGTGTTTTATTTTTTTCTGGATACAATTTAATAATATAGCACAAAGATAGGAATAAAGCAAATACTAATTGCTGTTATATTTTGACACAATGGCATGCGTTTCCAAGCTAAAGGATTGGGGGAGTTTAATTTATAGGTTGTACAAGGAAGCTGCATATCTAACAAACGATACATCATTTATTTTACCTTATCACTTGAAGAAAGGCAATATCAGTTCAGTTCAGTTCAGTCGCTCAGTGGTGTCCGACTCTTTGCGACCCCATGAATCGCAGCACACCAGGCCTCCCCGTCCATCACCAACTCCCGGAGTTCACTCAGACTCACGTCCATTGAGTCAGTGATGCCATCCAGCCATCTCATCCTCGGTCGTCACCTTCTCCTCCTGGCCACAATCTCTCCCAGCATTAGGGTCTTTTCCAATGAGTCAACTCTTCGCATAAGGAGGCCAAAGTACTGGAGTTTCAGTTTTAGCATCATTCCTTCCAAAGAAATCCCAGGGCTGATCTCCTTCAGAATGGACTGGTTGGATCTCCTTGCAGTCCAAGGGACTCTCAAGAGTCTTCTCCAACACCACAGTTCAAAAGCATCAATTCTTCGGCACTCAACTTTCTTCATNAGGGTCTTTTCCAATGAGTCAACTCTTCGCATGAGGTGCCCAAAGTACTGGAGCTTCAGTTTTAGCATCATTCCTTCCAAAGAAATCCCAGGGTTGATCTCCTTCAGAATGGACTGGTTGGATCTCCTTGCAGTCCAAGGGACTCTCAAGAGTCTTCTCCAACACCACAGTTCAAAAGCATCAATTCTTCAGCGCTCAGCCTTCTTCACAGTCCAACTCTCACATCCATACATGACCACAGGAAAAACCATAGCCTTGACTAGACGGACGTTAGTTGGCAAAGTAATGTCTCTGCTTTTGAATATACTATCTAGGTTGGTCATAACTTTTCTTTCAAGGAGTAAGTGCCTTTTAATTTCATGGCTGCAGTCACCATCTGCAGTGATTTTGGAGCCCCAAAAAACAAAGTCTGACACTGTTTCTACTGTTTCCCCATCTATTTCCCATGAAGTGATGGGGCCAGATGCCATGATCTTCGTTTTCTGAATGTTGAGCTTTAAGCCAACTTTTTCACTCTCCTCTTTCACTTTCAACAAGAGGCTTTTTAGGTCCTCTTCACTTTCTGCCATAAGGGTGGTGTCATCTGCATATCTGAGGTTATTGATATTTCTCCCAGCAATCTTGATTCCAGCTTGTGTTTCCTCCAGTCCAGCGTTAATTTAGTCATATATGCTTCATATTAATTTTACCTTTTGGATAATCTTTTGTCTCTGAGTATTATGGCTTTCGGGTGCATGGTACAGCCACGTCATGTCAATTTTATAAGGTCCTACTTTAAGCCTTGTACACATGGACTGGATGGGGGCCTAGAAACGTCAAAACAGTGTGATGATTTCTTTGATATTATTGTTCTCTAGTTCGTGAATCACCTATCTGGTGGGTATGGGATTCAATTTCATTATGATTGGGCCCCTCCTGCCATCTCCTTGCGGCTTCTTCTTTGTCCTTGTTTGCATGGTAAATTTTTGTGAATACAAGGGCAAGATTTCTAGGTTAAAAAGAGGTATTTTGTGACATTATAGAAAGACAGAATGAGAGAGATTTTGTGATCAACCTGTGAGGGAAGAATAACCTGTGAACTAAAACTTAGTTCAGATATCTAAAAGGATATCTCAACTAACATGTTAGGAATCAGTGAACTAAAGTGGACTGGAATGGGCAAATTTAATTCAGGTGACCATTATATCTAATACTGTGGGCAAGAATCCCTTAGAGGAGAAAGGAGTAGCCATCATAGTCAACAAAAGAGTCCAAAATGCAGTACTTGGGTATAATCACAAAAATGACAGAATGGTCTCTGTTCGTTATTAAGGCATGCCATTCAGTACCATGGTAATCCAAGTCTATGCCCAAGCAGTAATACTGAAAAAGCTGAAACTGGACAATTCTATGAAGACCTACAAGACCTTCTAGAACTAACACTAAAAAAGATGTCTCTTTAATCATAGGGGACTGGAATACAAAAGAAGGAAGTCACGAGATACCTGGAGTAACAGGCAAATTTGGCCTTGGAGTACAGCATGAAGCAGGGCAAAGGTGAACAGAGTTTTGCCAAGTGAATACACTGGTCATAGCAAGCACCCTCTTCTGACAATACAAAGAAGACTCTGCACATGGACATCACCAGATGATCAATACCGAAATCAGGTTTATGATCTTCTTTGCAGCCAAAGATGGAGAAGTTCTATACAGTCAGCAAAAACAAGACGGGGAACTGACTCTGTCTCAGACCATGAACTCTTTGTTGCCAAATTTAGATTTAAATTGAAAAAAGTAGGGAAAACCACTAGACCATTCAGATATGACCTAAATCACATCCCTTAGATTATACAGTGGAAGTGACAAACATATTCAAGAGATTAGATTTGATAGAGTGCTTGAAGAACTCTGGACAGAGATTCGTGACATTGTACAGAAGGCAGGGATCAAGATCATCCCTAAGAAAAAGAAGTGTAAAATGTCAAAATGGTTTTCTGAGGAGGGCTTACAAAAAGCTATGAAAAGAAGAGAAGTGGAAAGCAAAGGAGAAAAGGAAAGATATACCCATTTGAATACAGTGTTCCAAAGAATAGCAAGGAGAGGTGACAAAGCCTTCCTCGGTGATCAGTGCAAAGAAAAAAAGGAAAATAATAGAATGGGAAAGGCTGGAGATCTCTTCAAGAAAATTGAAGATACAAAGGAAACATTTCATACAAAGATGGGCTTGATAAAGGACAGAAATGGTCTGGACCTAACAAAAGTGGAAGATATTAAGAAGAGGTGGCAAGAATACACAGAACTGTACAAAAAGATCTTCATTACCCAGATAATCACACTGATGTGATTACTCACCTAGAGCCAGACATCCTGTAATACAAAGTCAAGTGGGCCTTAGGAAGCATGACTATGAACAAAGCTAGTGGAGGTGATGGAATTCCAGTTGAGATATTCCAAATCCTAAAAGATGATGTTGTGAAAGTGCTGCACTCAATAGGCCAGCAAATTTGGAAAACTCAGCAGTGGCCTCAAGACTGGAAAAGGTTGGTTTTTATTCCATTCCCCAAGAAAAGCAATGCCAAAGAATGTTCAAACTACTCATCTCACATGCTAGGAAAGTAATTATCCAAGCCAGGCTTCAACACATGTGAAACAAGAACTTCCATATGTTCAAGCTGGATTTAGAAAAGGCAGAGGAACCAGATATCAAATTGCCAGCAGCCTTTGGATCAGAGAAAAAGCAAAAGACATTCCAGAAAAATGTCTACTTCTGTTTTATCGATTACACCAAAACCTTTGACTGTATCAGTTCAGTTCAGTCGCTCAGTCATGTCTGACTCTTTGTGACCTCATGAATCACAGCACGCCAGGCCTCCCCATCCATCACCAACTCCCGGAGTTCACTCACACTCGCGCCCATCGAGTCAGTGATGCCATCCAGCCATCTCATCCTCTGTCATCCCCTTATCCCCCTGCCCCCAATCCCTCCCAGCATCAAGTATTTTCCAGTGAGTCAAATCTTCACATGAGGTGGCCAAAGAATTGGAGTTTCAGCTTTAGCATCATTCCTTCCACAGAAATCCCAGGGCTGATCTCCTTCAGAATGGACTGGTTGGATCTCCTTGCAGTCCAAGGGACTCTCAAGAGTCTTCTCCAACACCACAGTTCAAAAGCATCAATTCTTCAGCCCTCAGCCTTCTTCACAGTCCAACTCTCACATCCATACATGACCACAGGAAAAACCATAGCCTTGACTAGACGGACCTTAGTTGGCAAAGTAATGTCTCTGCTTTTGAATATGCTATCTAGGTTGATCATAAATTTTCTTCCAAGGAGTGAGTGTTTTTTACTTTCATGGCTGCATTCACCATCTGCAGTGATATTGGAGCCCCCCAAAATAAAGTGTGACACTGTTTCCACTGTTTCCCCACCTATTTCCCATGAAGTGATCGGACCAGATGCCATGATCTTAGTTTTCTGAATGTTGAGCGTGAAGCCCATTTTTTCACTCTCCTGTTTTACTTTCATCAAGACGCTTTTTAGTTCCTCTTCACTTTCTGCCATAATGGTGGTGTCATCTGCATATCTGAGGTTATTGACATTTCTCCCAGAAATCTTGATTCCAGCTTGTGTTTCTTCCAGTCCAGCGTTTCTCATGATGTACTCTCATATAAGTTAAATAAGCAGGGTGACAATATACAGCCTTGATGTACTCCTTTTCCTATTTGGAAACAGTCTATTGTTCCATGTCCAGTTCTAACTGTTGCTTCCTGACCTACATACAGATTTCTCAAGAGGCAGGTTAGGTTGTCTGGTATTCCCATCTCTTTCAGAATTTTCCACAGTTTATTGTGATCCACACAGTCAAAGGCTTTGGCACAGTCAATAAAGCAGAAATAGATGTTTTTCTGGAACTCTCTTGCTTTTTTGATGATCCAGCAGATGTTGGCAATTTGATCTCTGGTTCCTCTGCCTTTTCTAAAACCAGCTTTAACATCTGGAAGTTCACAGTTCACATATTGCTGAAGCCTGGCTTGGAGAATTTTCAGCATTACTTTACTAGCATGTGAGATGAGTGCAATTGTGCAATAGTTTGAGCATTCTTTGGCATTGCCCTTCTTTGAGATTGGAATGAAAACTGACCTTTTCCAGTCCTGAGGCCACTGCTGAGTTTTACCAATTTCCTGTTATATTGAGTGCAGCACTTTCACAGCATCGTCTTTCAGGATTTGAGATAGCTCCACTGGAATGCCATCACCTCCACTAGCTTTGTTTGTAGTGACGCTTTCTAAGGCTCATGTGACTTCACATTCCAGGATGTCTGGCTCTAGATGAGTGATCACACCATTGTGATTATATGGATTGCTTCAAACTGTGGAAAGTTCTTCAAGAGATGGAAATACCTGACCACCTTACCTGCCTCCTGAGAAATCTGTATCCAGGTCAAGAAGCAACAGTTAGAACTGGCATTGAACAAAAGACTGATTCCAAATTGGTGAATAAGCAGGTCAAGGTTGTATATTGCACCCTGCTTATTTAACTTATATGCAGAGTACGTCATGGAAAATGCCGGGATGGATGAAGCCCAAGCTGGAATCAAGATTGCTGGGGAAAATATCAATAACCTCAGATACACAGGTCACATTACCCTTATTGCAGAAAGTGAAGAAGAACCAAAGAGACTTATGAGACAATAAAAGAGGAAAGTGAAAAAGCTGGCTGAAGATTCCGCATTCAAAAAACCAGGGTCATGGCACCCAGCCCCATTGCTCCATGGCAAATAGAAGGAGAAAAAATGAAAACAGTGACAGACTTTGCTTTTTGGGGCTGCAGTTGGTGGGTGCTGTCATGAAATTAACAGATGCTTGCTCCTTGGGAGAAAAGTTATGACCCGCCTAGATAGCATATTAAAAACCAGAGACATTATTTTGCCAACAAAAGCCCATCTAGTCAAAGCTCTGGCTTTTCCAGTACTCATGTATGGATGTGAGAGTTGAACTATAAAGAAACCCTAATGCTGAAGAATTGATGCTTTTAAACTGTGGTATTGGAGAACACTTTTGAGAGTCCCTTTGACTGCAAGGAAATGAATCCAGTCAATCCTAAAGGAAATCAATCCTGAATATTCATTGGAAGGACTGATGCTGAAGCTGAAACTCCAATACTTTGGCGACCATATGTGAACTACTGACTCACTTGAAAAGACCCTGATGCTTGGAAAGATTGAAGGCAGGAGGAGAAGAGTACAAAAGAGGATGAGTTGGTTGGATGGCATCGCCAACTCGATGGACATGAGTTTGAGCAAGATCAGTGAATTTATGATGGAGAGGGAAGACTGGCATGCTGAAGTCCATGTATTGCAAATTTCTGACACAGCTGAGTGACTGAACTAAACTGAACTGATCTAAACTGATGATGTCACACATGCATCAAAGAAATATCATATTTTTTTCATATTTTTTCAAAGTCATATTTTTCATATGATAAGGTTTTCTGGAAATAATATCACAGATTTACAGCAGGTCTGAAAATGGCTTGGGGAAACATGGAGAGATTATTACCTTACCTTTTACTGCAATTACTGTTGGGGAGAGGTTGATGGCTCTTGTGTATTTAGTACGTGGTTCACGTGATTTGAGATTCCTACTCACACCAGAGTATGGAGCCATGCTGTATTACTGGCTTGACAAGGTGTAGGATGGAAGAGAAAGGGGAGTTTGGGGCATGAAAATTGTTATCAATCAAGCAAAAATGAATTCAGACTCAATTACAACTTATCCCAGTGTTTGACTAAATTAAAATATCCCGTGATTTATTTTATTGTATTTTACTTGCTAAAGTAAGCCATTATGGCACTCTAATGAGACCAGAAAAACCTTGTGTGCTGCAGTCCATGGGATCACAAAGAGTTGGACATGACTGAGCAACTAAACTGAACAAAACCAGCAAGGAAGTAAGAATTTTGACTGAATCCTTTGGTTGTTGGCTGTGATGGTGAATTGTAAGTGCCAACTTGAGTGGGTCATCAAGTACTTACATATTTTCTTAAACATTATTCTGAGTGTTACTAAGAGGATGTTTGTGGATCAGATTAACATTTAAATTAGTAGACTGAGTAAAGCTGATTACCCTGCATGTTGTGGGTGGGCCTCATCCAATTAGTCACAGGTATGAATAGGACTCCCGCGCGCTGGGGCGCTCTTCTCCTCGTGTCTTTAGATCGACGTGCCCTCACGCCTCGAAGATGGATTTTCCTGCTATCTTCTAAATATAATAGAGCTGTAACACTGAGCTGTGGAGAAGGCAATGGCACCCCACTCCAGTACTCTTGCCTGGAAAATCCCATGGGCGGAGGAGCCTGCTAGGCTGCAGTCCATGGGGTCGCTAAGAGTCAGACACGACTGAGCGACTTCACTTTTACTTCTCACTTTCATGCATTGGAGAAGGAAATGGCAACCCACTCCAGTGTTCTTGCCTGGAGAATCCCAGGGACGGGGGAGCCTGGTGGGCTACCATCTATGGGGTCGCACAGAGTCAGACACGACTGAAGCGACTTAGCAGCAGTAGCAGCATGAATAGGACAAAACAACAAACTCTTCCAAAGACAAGGGAAAAATCTCCTGCCTGAAGGTCTTCATACTTGGAGATTGACTTTTTGCCTGCCTTTCTCAGTTCAGTTCAGTCACTAAGTCTTCTCCGTCTTGGCAACCCCATGAATTGCAGCATGCCAGGCTCCCTGTCCATCACCAGTTCCTGGAGTTCACCCAAACTCACATGCATTGAGTCAGTGATGCCATCCAACCATCTCATCCTCTGTCGTCCCCTTCTCCTCCTGCCCCCAATCCCTTCCAGCATCAGGATATTTTCCAGTGAGTCAATCTCTTCGCATGAGGTGGCCAAAGTATTGGAGTTTCAGCTTCAGCATCAGTCCTTCCAATGAACACTCAGGACGGATTTCCTTTAGGATGGACTGGTTGGATCTCCTTGCAGTCCAAGGGACTCGCAAGAGTCTTCTCCAGCACTACAGTTCAAAAGCACTCAGCTTTCTTCAGAGTCCCCTTGCCTTTCTCATTCAACCAGAAATATCAGTTTTTCCTGGGTCTTGAGCATGCTGACCACAGATTGAAATTATACCATCAGCTCTTCTGGTACTTGAACTTTTGAACTCAGACTGGAACTATATCTTCGACTCTGCAGGATCTTTAGATCTGCTGACTCACTCTGCAGATCTGTAGATTTGCCAAACTCCATAATCACCACTTATAATGTCATATATATATATATATACACACACACACACACACAAATTCTTATTTTTTTTTTCTATTTCTCTAGAGAGCCCTGACAAATACATGTCCAGCATTGTGTATTTTGTTAAGTGAAATGAGAATCTTGATCACTATCAATGATGTCTAGAACTCCAAAGAAGCTAGGGAATGTCTTAACAAGAACTCTACGTGACTTAACCACTGAACAATAAGAACTCTTAGTGTGGCTTCATTATGTGAAGAGACATGTGATTTATTTGAGAATTTGATTTATATTATGGGCATTTATGATGCGCAAAAGTTCCAGATTTCTTTCCTTCAATGGGGAAAACTAACATATGGAAATTCTGTTGCTGCCTTTGGCTAGATGGCCAGGTCATTGTCAGTGAGCTAAGATTCAGTGAGCAAAAATATGCAGATGAATCCAGTCCTTAGCCAAGATATTTGATGTTAAGATAAATGCATGAAATTTGACTACTGTAACTTGATTCAATATCTATCAGAGACATTGTCTGTAATTTTCTTGAGTAGTTTTATATGACTTTGCTATCAGGATGAATATCAGTCATATCTAATATCAGTTGGTCTTTGTATTAGTTGGTCTTTGTATCAATTGGACTCATACAATAAATTTGGAAGTGTCTCATTCTACTTAAATTTTGGAAGAATTTGAGAATGATTGGCATTCGTTTTTCTTTATTTTTTTTTTTAAATTCATTGTGGTTTTGGTTTTGTTTTTTTTTCTTGCTCAGAGCTATTACTTGGATAATACATTTTTACAGACACTTGCTAGACTTTGCTATAACGTACAAGAGTCTTCTCCTACACCACGGTTCAAAAGCATCAATTCCTCGGAGCTCAGGTATCTTCACAGTCCAACCCTCACATCCATACTCGACCTCAGGAAAAACCATAGCCTTGACCAGATGGACCCCCGCCGGCAAAGTAATATCTCTGCTTTCAGTATGCCATCTAGGTTGGTCATAACTTTCCTTCCAAGTAGTAAGCGTCCTTTAATTTCACGGCTTCAATTACCATCTGCAGTGATTTTGGAGCCCCAAAAAATAAAGTCTGACACTGTTTCCACTGTTTCCCCATCTATTTCCCATGAAGTGATGGGACCAGATGCCATGATCTTTGTTTTCTGAATGTTGAGCTTCAAGCCAACTTGTTCGCTCTCCTCTTTCATTTTCATCAAGAGACTTTTTAGCTCCTCTTCACTTTCTGCCATAATGGTGGTGGCATCTGCATATCTGAGGTTATTGAGATTTTTCCCGGCAATCTTGATTCCAGCTTGTGCTTCTTGCAGCCCAGCATTTCTCATGATGTCCTCTGCATATAAGTTAAATAAGCAGGGTGACAATATGCAGGCTTAACATACTCCTATTCCTATTTGGAACCAGTCTGTTGTTCTATGTCCAGTTCTAACTGTTGCTTCCTGACCTGCATATAGGTTTCTCAAAAGGCAGGTCAGGTGGTCTGGTATTTCCATCTCTTTCAGAATTTTCCCAGTTTATTACAATCCACACAGTCAAAGGCTTTGGCATAGTCAATAAAGCAGAAATAGATGTTTTTCTGGAACTCTCTTGCTTTTTTGATGATCCAGTAGATGTTGGCAATTTGATCTCTGGTTCCTCTGCCTTTAAATTCTAGGTAGAATTCACCAGTAAACCATGTCGTCCTGGGATTTACTGGAGGTGGGGAGAGGGAAGGTGGAATACTGATTTCAAATCTTTACTAGTTGTAGGTTTGTAAAAATCTATATAAAATCTGTATAAAGTCTTTCTATTTCTTTATATTCAGCCTTGGTAGGGTGTATGTTTTTTAGAATTTATTTGTTTCTTCTAGATTGTGTATTTAGTTGTGATATATTTGTTCACAGTAGTCTCTTATAAATTTTAATTTATTTACTATTTGTATACTTCTATGATTACAGTCCCGGAGAAGGCAATGGCACCCCCACTCCAGTACTCTTCCCTGGAAAATCCCATGGACGAAGGAGCCTGGAAGGCTGCAGGCTATGGGGTCGCTGAGGGTCGGACATGGCTGAACGACTTCATTTTCACTTTTCACTTTCATGCATTGGAGAAGGACATGGCAACCCACTCCAGTGTTCTTGCCTGGAGAATCCCCAGGACGGGGGAGCCTGGTGGGCTGCCGTCTATGGGGTCGCACAGAGTCGGATACGACTGAAGTGACTTAGCAGCAGTAGCAGCATGATTACAGTCCATAGGGTTGCAAAAGAGTTGGATATGACTTAGCCCTTAGCCACTAAACAACAACATACATCTCTAGGTTATCACAAAACAAGTTTTTTTGTTTGTTTGTTTTTAACAGCAGTGTACTTCCATTTCTTCTTACAAATCTTTGGTGATATTCTTGCCATATATGCTATAAGCTTCAAAAATATCAACTTTACTCTAAATTTTCAATTGAGCATAAGAAATTAAAGATTTTACAGTTATATCCATGCAGTTATCATTTGTAGTATTATTTATCTTCTGTCATAGATCTGGGTTTATATCTGGAGAATCATATTTTCCTCTGTTTGAAGAACTCCTTTGAAATTTTTGTAGTTCATGTATGTTGATAGTGAATTTTTTAAGATTTTATAAGCTGTCTTTATTTCATTTTCCTTTTGAAATATATGTCACTTGGAAATTAAATGTATGTTCAAAGGTTTTGTTGGTTTGGTTTGGTTTTTCAATTATGCTGATCTAATTGGATGAAAGAATGCTTTGCTTTGTTTGGTCCATTTTTATTTTGAAAGTATTTTAGGACTTAATTTACATCAATAATTTCTTCATCAATTTAGTGTGGATTTTTCTTAACTATGGAATGTATTTCTCTGCATCTTTGAATGCCTGTTAATTTTGATTTCATGCCAAATATGGTAAATATACCTCGTTAGGTGCTGATGTATTGCATTCTTTAAAAATATTCTTGAGGGTTGTTTTGTTATTTTTTTTTTTAGATGCAATTAAGTTACTTGAAATCAATTGATCCTCTTAAGTCTAGATTTTAAGATTTCTAAGTATGATGTTTAATCTCTGGCTAATTTTTCATGACTACCAAGGTAAGGTCTAAATTTTCTTTTCTATTAAACTTCCCCATTAAACCTTATTAAACGGTAAGGTTTTCTGCTTTCCCCACATGTATTTTGCACAGTTCCTTCTATTATTTAGATGTTAACTAGGTCTTTCTCTGGTCTCAAGTGGATTCCTCACTTGTGTGCCCTAATCTGTACTCATGTCTATACAGTGTGATGAAGAATTTGCAGATCTCCAAAGTTCCTTTCTAGGCAGCTCATTCTTCCCTGGCTTTCTCGTACTCTACCCTACAAACTTTACCCACCTTGGTTTCCCTGGATTGCTATCTCAACTTTCTCAACTCAGGGTGATTGTGGATACTTTCTGGGTTCTCCTCCTTGTATTATAACTTATAAACTTTGTGGTTAGTAAGCTGGGAAAATTTTAGGGCTCAATTAATTTTTTCTCCCAACTCTTAAAGATCATCGGCTTCCCTTGTCTGTTAAGCATTGTTTTCTAAAGTGTGTTTTATATATTTAGATTAGTCTTTCAGCTGTTCCAGTTGGGAAAATGTTTCCTGATACTGATACTTTTGCCTTTTTTTTTTTTTCAAATTTTAAGTTTGAGCAATTTTTAAATAATAGTAAACTATCAAAAATACAAACAACATCCCTTTGCATTCTATTTAATTCATTAGAATATTTTAATATTTTGCAATATTTTCTCCCTCTCAATGTTTAAAAACTTTTGTGCCACTTGAAAGAAGATGTAGAAAGTATATAGTCAGAACTCAGTTTTGTAAATTTAAAATGATGGTAATGATAACCCTGTATGTGAGATAGCAAAAGAGACATAGATGTATAGAACAGTCTTGTGGACTCTGTGGGAGAGGGAGAGGGTGGGATGATTTGGGAGAATGGCGTTGAAACATGTATAGTATCATATATGAAGTGAATCACCAGTCCAGGTTTGATGCATGATACTGGATGCTTGGGGCTGGTGCACTGGGATGACCCAGAGGGATGGTACAGAGAGGGAGGAGGTAGGGGGGTTCAGGATGGGGAACACGTGTATAACTGTGGCAGATTCATGTTGATTTATAGCAAAACCCATACAATATTGTAAAGTAATTAACCTCCAATTAAAATAAATAAATTTATATTAAAAATAAAATAAAATATGAAAAATAAATAAATAAAATGATTCCCTACTTCATATTTCCTTACAATCATCTGATTATAAACATCACCAGTTCTTTGAAACTGGATACTTCTATAAATAAATATCCTATGGATTCTGTATGTTTTTAAATTGTCTTTAATCTTTCTTTCACATTCAAATTTTAAATTAACGCCTATTTCTGTAGTTCCGTTCCGTTCAGTCGCTCAGTCGTGTCCGACTCTTTGCGACCCCATGAATCGCAGCACGCCAGGCCTCCCTGTCCATCACCCACTTCCAGAGTTCACTCAGACTCACGTCCATTGAGTCCGAGATGCCATCCAGCCATCTCATCCTCTGTCGTCACCTTCTCCTCCTGCCCCCAATCCTCCCAGCATCAGGGTCTTTTCCAATGAGTCAACTCTTCGCATAAGGTGGCCAAAGTACTGGAGCTTCAGTTTTAGCATCATTCCTTCCAAAGAAATCCCAGGGTTGATCTCCATCAGAATGGACTGGTTGGATCTCCTTGCAGTCCAAGGGACTCTCAAGAGTCTTCTCCAACACCACAGTTCAAAAGCATCAATTTTTCGGCGCTCAGCCTTCTTCACAGTCAAACTCTCACATCCATACATGACCACAGGAAAAACCATAGCCGGCAAAGTAATGTCTCTGCTTTTGAATATACTATCTAGGTTGGTCATAACTTTTCTTTTCTTTTCTTCCAAGGAGTAAGCGTCTTTTAATTTCATGGCTGCAGTCACCATCTGCAGTGATTTTGGAGCCCCCAAAAAATAAAGTCTAACACAGTTTCTACTGTTTCCCCATCTATTTCCCATGAAGTGATGGGACCAGATGCCATGATCTTCATTTTCTGAATGTTGAGCTTTAAGCCAACTTTTTCACTCTCCTCTTTCACTTTCAACAACAGGCTTTTTAGCTCCTCTTCACTTTCTGCCATAAGGGTGGTGTCATCTGCATATCTGAGGTTATTGATATTTCTCCTGGCAATCTTGATTCCAGATGTGCTTCTTCCAATCCAGCGTTTCTCATGATGTACTCTGCATATAAGTTAAATAAGCAGGGTGACAATATACAGCCTTGAGATACTCCTTTTCCTATTTGGAACCAGTCTGTTGTTCCATGTCCAGTTCTAACTGTTGCTTCCTGACCTGCATACAGATTTCTCAAGAGGCAGGTTAGGTGGTCTGGTATTCCCATCTCTTTCAGAATTTTCCACAGTTTATTGTGATCCACACAGTCAAAGGCTTTGGCACAGTCAATAAAGCAGAAATAGATGTTTTTCTGGAACTCTTGCTTTTTCCATTATCCAGTGGATGTTGGCAATTTGATCTCTGGTTCCTCTGCCTTTTCTAACAGAAACAAAATGACTTCTAAGTTTAATTTGCTAAAAGATGTACTATCTTCCCTAAAGAATAGTGATAAATGTTTAAGATACTCATTCATGTTGGTTTACATTCTAGTACTCACTGACTATCCACCAGTACATTTGAAAATTAACAGCAGTGTGCAGCAGTAAATTGATATGAGTAGTTCATGATGTTTCTCTGAAATGTATCACTTCCAACAAAGTCTGTTGAAATCCTCTTTAAGTTCAATGCAAGTTGCTTAAAATAGTATTCACATGGTTTTCTCAGCAATCTTGATGTTTGTAAAATAAGTAGAAATGGACTATGATGTACATGTAAAATGAATATTGTATGTCAACTATACTTCAAGAAAATGAGGAAACAATGTACTAGAATTCTAAAGGGAAACTCTCCTTGAAATTTTAATCAAACTGGTTTATGCAGGAATAAAATATCTTTCTCACAAATAGCTATAAAAATTCCTACTATCCCCCAGGAAGTTATTTTTTTATCCCCCAAGAAGTTATTTTTTAATAACAAATATTTCTCAAATTGTGACTGTATTTGCAAAAATTTTCTGTGGAATTATTTTAAAAGTTTCTGTTTTACTATTTAGTCATGACTTAAATGTTACACTTTAGAAATTTTTTTTTCTATAAATCTGCAAGAGTGCTTTAGTAACTTATTCCTAGCCATTGTGCAACATTATTAAGTAGCATTGAAATGGTTGTTTACATATTCAAATGTATGCATATGCAAAAGATTGGAAAAGTTATACAAAATCTTAGAGAAACATCATATTATGGCTTCAGTTTAGTTCTGTTCAGTCACTCAGTCGTGTCCGACTATTTGCGACCCCATGAATTGCAGCACGTCAGGCCTCCCTGTCCATCACCAACTCCTGGAGTTCACTCAGACCCATGTCCATCAAGTCAGTGATGCCATCTAGCCATCTCATCCTCTGTCGTCCCCTTCTCCTCCTACCCCCAATCCAAATAACTAACAGCTTCAATAACTGATAAAACTTACAGTTGTATATAATTTTCCCAACTATAATAGAGTATAATCAAGCTTTAGTATATTATGAGTAAATCACTTGAATTTTGTAAAACCCCATCTTTATGTATACTGTGGTGCTATTTGCTTCATTATCATTATGAAGATTGACTTGTTAAGCTGTCAAGGATGCAGTATGGTAATGAACAGATAATTACAGATCAATTGCAATCAATCAACAGTTCCTATAACTTTCCAGACTTTTCCTCCTCAGATTATTAAGTTGTATGTTATAATGTTGTCACTTAATTAATTCAGATCTGGTGGACCATTTTCCTAGCATAATTTTATATCATGACAGGAATTTAAAGTGAAATTAATCAATTTGTTGCTATTTTAAAGGAATCATTGAATTCAGTCTTTTAATAAACTAAAAATTATATTGCATTTTAATAAATTTAATGGTAAAGAAACAAATTGTTCACTATATATACTGTATCGCTATATTAAAGAACATACTGATGAGCATAAAGAACATATTATGCATGAAAATTATTTATATGTATGCTAGTAAGATCATTTTAAGTCTCATCTTTATTGTTTAGTCGTTAAGTCATGTTCAACACTTCTTGTGACCCCCATGGGCTGTAACATGCCAGGCCCCTCTGTCCATGGGATTTTCCAGGCAATAAAACTGGAATGGGTTGCCATTTCCTTCCCCAGGAAATCGTCCTGATCCAGGAATGGAATCCACATCTCCTGCATTGATAGGCAGGTTTGTTATCACTGAGCCACCAGTGATGCCCTCTAGAACTGTTAAGTCTCATCTATTTCTCCCTCATTCCATCTCCATTCACCTTAAAATTTCCTTTGTCCCTATGAAATTAATAGATGACTTAGTTTATTACATTTGATCAGTATGGTTTTGTGAGTAAATATATACACACATATTTGTGTGTATACGTATAATAAAATGTTCAATACTTAAAACTGGAAAGTAATGAATAGATTTTTAAGTCAATTCCTTGTTTTCTTTTGTCTCAAGTTGAAGCAATTGAATAAGAAGATAAATTAACTTTTAATTGTTGGCAGGATATCCCCACATTGGCATTTGTTTTCCATTTATAAAATTCCTTAATACAATAAATTATTGAAAATAAAATGTTCTATTTCTATATTTGAGTATCTACATATGAATATAGTATAATGTGGCATTCAATTAAGAAATCACAAAGTTTGATAAAATATTCTAACTAATATAGAGAAAATCAATGGGAGTTGTATTGTCCAGTGTAATCTCTAGTACAAAGTGAATCAGTAGAATAAGGAAATACATTTCTCGTATGAATATCTGACATTAAAGAACCAATGTTTGAAAATGAGAGAGGAATGGGTCTGAGTAATTTATGCAAAAGTAGGACAATTATCTTATGTATTAGTGATACAGCTTGCAATTTTAACAACCTTTCTTTCTCTCACAGTTGCAGAGAATTGGAAAGATGCCATTCTACATTTGAAAGCCTTTATTTTCCTTTATGTTGGCTGGCAGCCTATGGTAGATCAGTAAGGTCTGTGCCTGTCCAGATGCACAGAAAGTAATTGGCATGTGCATTTCGTTTGTTTCTCTCTGGCCTTCAACTGCTACATTCATTCATTTTCTGGCTGTCCTTTTAATATTTGACACCAATACCAGAAAGTGGTCATTTGCTCTTTGGTAAATAGGATAATGGCATAAAAATCTTGAAAAAAAGACATCAAAATAGGCATCTCAATATCAAAAGAGCTCTAATCCCCAGACAATGCTCATTCTCTCTTATATGAACAGCAGCTAGATTAACAGAACTATTTTTTAAAAGTCAATTTTCACAGTGTAAAACATCAGTAAACATTGACCAAGGTAATTCTCTCAAGATTCACTATTAATTCTATATAAACATATGTCATGTTTGTTGGGCACATTCATTGGACAAAAGGGGAAGGCAAATGGCAGTAATTGAAGAGATCAAGGTGGCTTTTTCTACAAAGCATGGATTCAAGTGTACTCCATAAACATTGGATTGGTGTCAGGATCAAAACAGGAGGCTAACGGGCTAGGTCCAAGCGTGTGCTGGATCCGGTCCTTACTAGCTTATGAAAGCAAAGAATTTTACAAGTCAGTTGTTGAATATGTCCATCCTTAAAAAGTGACTTTTAGTTCTTTGGCCCATTTTTTGATTGGGTCATTTATTTTTCTGGAGGCTTTCTCCAAAGAAGACATACGAATGGCTAACAAACACATGAAAAGATGCTCAACATCACTCATTATCAGAGAAATGCAAATCAAAACCACAATGAGGTACCATTTCACACCAGTCAGAATGGCTGCGATGCAAAAGTCAACAAGCAATAAATGCTGGAGAGGGTGTGGAGAAAAGGGAACCCTCTTACACTGTTGGTGGGAATGCAAATTAGTACAGCCACTATGGAATCAGTTCCTTTGAGTTCAATCAATGAGTCGTGTCTGACTGTTTGCAACCCCATGGACAAGAGCAAGCCAGGCTTCCTTATCCATCACCAGCACCCAGGGCTTGCTCAAACTCATGTCCATCATGTCTGTGATACCATCCAACCATTTCATCCTCTGTCATCCTTTCTCCTCCTGCCTCCCAGCATCAGGGTCTTTTCCAATGAGTCAGTTCTTTCCATAAGGCGGCCAAAGAATTGGAGTTTGAGCTTCAGCATCAATCCTTCCAATGAATATTCAGAATGATTTCCTTTAGGATTGACTGGTTTGATCTCCTTACTGTCCAAGGGACTCTCAAGAATCTTCTCCAACACCACAGTTCAAAAACATCAGTTCTTTGGCACTCTGCTTTCTTTATAGTCTAACTTTCACATCCATACATGACTACTGGAAAAACCATAGCTTAGACTAGATGGATCTTTGTTGGCAAAATAATGCTCTGCTTTTCAATATGCTGTTTAGTTTTGTCATAGTGCTTCTTCCAAGGAGCAAGCATCTTTTAATTTCATGGCTGCAGTCACCATCTGCAGTGATTTTGAAGCTCAAAAAAATAAAGTCTGTCACTGTTTCCCCATGTATTTGCCATGAAGTGATGGAACTAGATGCCATGATCTTAGTTTTCTAAATGTTGAATTTTAAGCCAATTTTTTCACTCTCCTCTTTCACTTTCGTTAAGAGGCTTTCTAGTTCTTCGTCACTTTCTGCCATAAGTGTGGTATCATCTGCATATCTGAGGTTGTCTGGTATCCCCATCTCTTGAAGAATTTTCCACAGTTTGTTGTGATTTACACAATAAAATGCTTTGAAAGTGAAGTGAAAGTCGCTCAGCTCTGACCGACTCTTTGAGACCCCATTGGTATAGTCCACAGAATTCTCTAGACCAGAATACTGGAGTGAGTAGCCTTTCCTTTCTCCAGGGGATCTTCCCAACACAGGGATCAAACCCATGTCTACAACCTGTATTGCAGATGGATTCTTAACCAGCTAAGCCACAAGAGAAGCCCAAGAATACTGGAGTGGGTAGCCATTCCTTCTCCAGCAGATACTCTTTGGTATAATCAATAAAGCAGAAGTAGATTTTTTTTTTTTTTTTGGGAATCCTCTTGCTTTTTATATGATCCAACAGAATCTGGCAATTTGATCTCTGGTTCCTGTGCCTTTTCTAAATTCACCTTGAACATCTGGAAGTTCATGGATCACATCCTGTTGAAGCCTGACTTGGAGAATTTTGAGCATTACTTTGCTAGCCTGTCAGATGAGTGCAATTGTGCAGTAGTTTGAATTTCTTTGGCATTGTCCTTTGGGATCCATAAGAAAATTGACTTTTTCCAGTCCTGTGGCCACTGCTGAGCTTTCTTTATTTGCTGGCATATTGAGTGCAGCACTTTAACAGTAACATCTTTCAGGATTTTAAATAACTAAACTGGAATTCTGTCACCTCCACTAGCTTTGTTCATCATGATGCTGCCTAAGGCCCTCTTGACTTTGCATTCCAGGATGTCTAGCTCTGGGTGAGTGATCAGACCCCTCATGGTTATCTGAGTCATGAAGATTTTTTGTTGTATAGTTCTTCTGTGCATTCTTGCCACCTCTTCTTAATACACACACACACACACACACACACACACACACACACACAGTATATCTGCATATACTATATATATGTATATATAACCATTTATATTTCAAAAGATTCTATAACCTTTTAAAATCATATACAGAAACAATAAAATAACTTCATTGTTGAATTATGGGGCTAGAAATTCAAATGCTGAAGCTTCTTTGAACTGGTTATTATGACTTGTTAAAATGAACATTTTGTTCAGCGATATGCCTGGTTTTGTAACTTTATTTATTGAATTCTATTATTTACAAAATTAATGTTTTTATAGTGATTCACATGGACTAGGTTTACCTTTAATTGTTATACATATATTGATCCATCAATGTTTTATAATAAGCACTACAGGGAATATTTATAAATGAAGAAACTGAGAAGGCAGTTGCCTAAATAACAAACCACAGGGCTTTTGACTAGCAGATCTGGATTTAAATCTTCACTCTCTGACTTTTCACTACTATCTATACTCTTCTCTTAAGTGAGCCATCTAGTAAATAAGCATTCATCAATTTTTATGTGTCATTTAATAAATACCATAGAAATAACCTTGATGAGTCAAGTGGGAACATTTTAAGCTCCAGAAAAAAATTAAAATTGGAAAGTTATATTAATGTTTCAAGGAAATCTTCAAGATTATCAAAGTGCAAAGAAAATAATCTGAGAATGAATTTTAAGGCAATCTAATTATGCACTTGATAAGAAGTAAATTCTGAAGTTAGATTTAAATAAAAAAAAATGTCATTATGAGGAAAATAGTTACTGGTTCATCTACAGTTCTGTTCAGTTTAGTTGCTCAGTAGTGTCCGACTCTGCAACCTCATGGACTGCAACACGCCAGGCCTCTCTATCCATCAACAACTCCCGGGGTTTACTCAAACTCATGTCCATTGAGTCAGTGATGTCATCCAACCATCTCATCCTTTGTCATCCTCTTTTCCTCCTGCCTTCAATCTTTCCCAGCAACAGTGTCTTTTCCAATGAGTCATTTCTTCACATCAGGTGGCCAAATTATTGGAATTTCAGATTCAACATCAGTCCTTCCAATGAACATTCAAGACTGATTTCCTTTAGGATGGACTGGTTGGGTCTCTTTGTTTCCAAGGGACTCTCAAGAGTCTTCTCCAACACCACAGTTCAAAAGCATCAATTCTTTGGCACTCAGCTTTTTTTTATACTTCAACTCTCACATCCATACATGACTACTGGAAAAACCATAGTCTTGACTAGACGGAACTTTGTTGGCAAATAATGTCCCTGGAGAAGGCAATGGCAACCCACTCCAGTACTCTTGCCTGGAGAATCCCATGGAGGGAGGAGCCTGGTAGGCTACAGTCCATGGGGTTGCAAAGAGTCGGACACGACTGAGCGACTTCACTTCACAATGTCTCTGCTTCTCAATAGGCTGTCTAGGATGGTCATAACTTTCTTTCCAAGGAGCAAGTGTCTTTATTTCATATCTGCAATCATCCACAGTGATTTTGGAGTCCAGAAAATAAAGTCAGCCAGCCACTGTTTCCACTGTTTCCCTATCTATTTCCCATGAAGTGATGGGACCGGATGCCATGATCTTCGTTTTCTGAATGTTGAGCTTTAAGCCAACTTTTTCACTCTCCTCTTTCACTTTCATCAAGAGGCTTTTTAGTTCCTCCTCACTTTCTGCCATAAGAGTGGTGTCATCTGCATATCTGAGCTTATTGAAGAGCATATAACATAACAAAACTGAACTACACAAATTTATCCTATACTAGATTATCTCTGTGATTAAATTTCTCAGTAAGTTCACATTTAATACCATAGTAAGCTATAAGGTATTTTTCAAATATTTCAAGTCCATAGGACATCTTTTAACTAATCTAGCTTTCACCGAACTCAATGACTGAGTGAGTGAAGTCGCTCAGTCGTGTCCGACTCTTTGCGACCCCATGGACTGCAGCCCACCAGGCTCCTCCGTCCATGGGATTCTCCAGGCAAGAATACTGGAGTGGGTTGCCATTTCCTTCTCCAGAGGATCTTCCCAACCCAGGGATCGAACCCAGGTCTCCCGCATTGCAGGCAGACACTTTAACCTCTGAGCCACCAGGGAAGCCCCACCAAACTCAATAGACTAACTTTAATTGAAAATTGCAAGTTAGTTTTCAAAAATGCTTAAATAGCTCCCTAGGGCTACCATAAGTTGTTAAAGAACTTGGCTTATTAGAGTATTTGTTTAAATATTTCAATTATGCTAAACACATAAACCTCAAAATGCAATCAATTTATAGAAGTTTTATTTAAAGATATTCCTTATCTTCCTTGTTATCTATTTACATAATCAGGGGAAGTATAAATATACATTTTCTAGCCAAGAATCTATAATAATTTTGTGAATTTCTGGTGGTTAATTAGAAACAGATATAAAGAAATAAAGACTTTACATTTACCAATTAGTGCTATCATTCAATTCCATTTTTAGCTTAATATCTTGTCTAAAAAGAAACATTCATATAAGATATGTAAAATAATACAACTAATTGCTTTTAGTTTAAAATGAAATTTGGTAGGTTTTCAAAGACCTAAAAGATGATTAGTTCAATGAATACTATTTTGTGTAGACTAAGACATTAAGGCTTCCCTGGTACCTCAGATGGTTAAAAAGAAAAGAAAAGAAAAGAAAAGTGTGCCTGCTATGCTAGAGACCCTGGTTCGATCCCTGGGTCAGGAAGACATCCCTGGAGAAGGGAATCGCTACCCACTCCAGTATTCTTTTCCAAAGACAGACTATGAGGTCACAAAGAGTTGGGCATGACTGAGTAACTAACACTTTCACTAAGACATTAGGGTTTCCAAGACTGCATAAACTTGGAGAACATTCTGCTCAAAAAGAAAACTAGGTCTTCTTCTTGATTTAAAAAACAAGTTTTCAACCAGAAACATTAATCAGATTCTATTTATAAACTAAATTATTTTAAAATTATCAATCATTTTATGAATAAGGATGTTTATTTTCATTCTTTTTTTTTTCCTGGAGGATGGGAAAATTTTAAGTACTATATTCAGAACATATATAATTAAGATTCTTCATTAATTTAAAAAATTATTATAGCAAAATGATAGCTTTGTGATAATCCACATATGATTTATTTTGTAGATTGTGTTTCTACTTCATATCTTGGAAATACCTGGTAATATGAACATGGAGAGAAACTCAATGACCTTCTAAAGAAGATGGACTTATCTGTCACAGAGAACGTTGCGCATATTCCCATATACGTTGAACATCTGAAAAACAGAGACTTTGTGCATCAAATGATGCTATTAAGAAATTAAAAAGAACCTATTGAATGATAGAAAATATCTGCATATCATAATTTTGGTAAAGCTTTAATATGTAACATATAAATAATCCTTATACTAAACAATAAAAATAAGCAAAACAATTAAAAATGCACAAAGGACTTGCATAGTCATTTCACTCAAAGATATATACAAATGGACAATAAACACATAAAAAAATCTAAACCTAATTAATCATTAGGAAAATATAAATAAAATCAAAGTCACATTAAAATACCACTTTACATGGCTATAATAAATAATAATAATAACTTTTAGTAAAGATATGTAAGTTGAAACTCTCATATATTGCTGGTGGAAATGTAAAATGGTGCATCCACTGTGGAAAGCATTATAATGGTTCCTCGAGCTGTTAAAGAAGAGTTAGTATATGACATAGCAGTTTATTCCTAGGGATCTACCCAAAGGAAAATTAAAAACAGAAACTCAAACAAATATTTGTACACCAGTGTTCATTGCAGCATTATTCAAAATAGCCAATAGGAGGAAACAGCCCAAGTGTTCAACAGATGAATAATAAATAAAACTTGGCAATGAAATATTATGATCCATAAAAACTAAACTCATTTGCATGTCTTTCTTGGACTTGGGATCTAAAGTTTCAGTTTTTTAGCAGCAACTGCTAGAGAAGCGATTTCAAGATTTTGGATTAATTGCTTAAAAGAAAAATTCCAGAGTGGACTGTTCAGAGAAAAAGATTCAGTTTAGGATTATGATACAAACCTCAAATTTAGTTTTTTTGTTTAAATTGTCCAGGATCTGGTTTAAAAATCTGGTCTTTATTTTATATAATTGAAGCTTGTTTTCATAGATGATTTGTGACCCAGAAGGCTGCATATTTTTATTCAGCACTGTCCTTTAAAATCTTTCTCCCATTTTAAAAATTATCCATTTGAGGTTTTGGTTTTTGCCTATGAATTAAGAGATACAATGTAAAACTTTTCATGGAATAAAATACTGATTTATTTCAGCCAAATGCTCACCAAAGCAAGGAAAGGTTTCAGGCCCTTGAACCATTATAGTTTTGCAGAGTTATTTTAATTTTAGATGTATTTGATTACTTAGATGGGGTAGGAATTTTAAAAAAAAAATCAAAGCAAAATAAATACCACATTAGTGAGTGTAAATGACAATAATTTGGCAGTTTTATGTCTTTAGAAATGTTTTGCCTTTTTCAGCCTTTGCTAAAGGCATTTAATATTGGCGCCTGTATGATTAAAGAGGGAATTATAGTCTCAACTTAAAAGTTGTCTAACCCATCCTCTCCTTATCCCAGTGCGCGCCAACTCCCTATCGCCCCCCCCCCCCCCGATCATCTTGTTTTGATTTTTGGGTAAACCTTAAGGTGTGTGTCCCGTGGAGAAGGAAATGGCATCCCACTCCAGTATTCTTGCCTGGAGAATCCCATGAACTGAGGAGCCTGGTGGGCTGCAGTCCACGGGGTCACAAAGTGTGGGGCATGACTGAGAGACTTTACTTACTTACTTACTTATAAAAACGAATGAAATTTTTTAAATACTACAACATATGAAAATTAAAATCCCTATGCTAATTAAAATAAGCCAGATACAAAAAAAAAAAAAAGAAATTGCATAATTCCATTTGTATGCAATATCTGAAATAAGCAAATTTAAACAAGAAACTATTACAAGTTATCCGGGAGTAGCGGAAGGTGAGAACAATGGTTTACTGCTCAGTGAGAGCAAAGTTTCTGTTTTGGCTAACAAAAAAGTCACAAGTGTTGCACAACATTGTGAATGTCATTAATACCACTCCATTTTACACTTAAAATGGTTAAAATGACAAGTTTTATGTAATAATGACCTATTTTAAAATATGACAGATATAGAATTTAAAAATTGGCTATTATATATTAGTCAAGAATTTCTATGCAAAAATTATATCAAGTGTAAAATGGTGTAAAATACAGTCTGACATGAAGATATTTTAAAAATAATGCCAACAAAAGTAGTATAAGAGATATGTTTTTCATTTTATAAATTTTAGAAAGTAAGAATTTGTATTTTTCTGTGTGATACTTGTGTCTTTCTTAAGATAGGCATTTAAGCATGTTGCTCCACTGCACATGCAGATAGATGAGATCAATTCAGTAGGCTGCTGCTGCTGCTGCTAAGTCACTTCAGTTGTGTCTGACTCTGCGACCCCATAGATGGCAGCCCACCAGGCTCCCCCGTCCTGGGGATTCTCCAGGCAAGAACACTGGGGTGGGTTGCCATTGAGGCAAAAACAAATTCAGAATTAAAATACAGTGTTGAGACAGTCTAGTGTTTGGCATCCTGAAGTTTCTATCACACTTGGGCATCTAGGAAGAACCTACCAAAGTGGATACAGGGGTATCTAAGTAAGCAGAGAGCAGGAACTCGAGTCGTTCTCCTGACTTCACAGCCTTTATACCCCTGTGTCATTTGCAATATTTTCCAAGATTAGGTAAATGTATATAATCTGAACCTTTTCTCTTGAAGCTTGAATGAACACTGGCATGAGCCTGATTCAAAAATTATATCCCTATATAATGGCAGATCTCAATTTTTCCACTCCAGAATGTGTATATAAGTTAATTGTTTACGCCCTCCCCCCCCAAAAAAAAAGCACACATTTTATGAGATGCTTTGATTATATATCATGTCCTGTTTAACTTTTTTCACCAGTGCCAGGTCCAAATTCCCATCATATACTCAAAATATATATGCCAAACATTTTTTGAAGTGTAATAGAATCAAGAAGGTCCACTAAGAAATATTGAGAACTTTGACTACACAAATTGTGCACAGGAAAAAAAAAATTCCATAGAAAAGGCATAGGTAAATTGTAAAATAGATCTTTATAACATATTTTAGCCAGTGTACAAATTTAATCATATTTTAATTTATCATGCATATATGAAACTAAAGAGGATCAGCATTAAAAACTCAAAGCAAAATAAATGGGGGTGTGCATGATCAAGGATTAGTTATCTGATCTCCAGCATTTCAGGCAGATTATTCACCATCTGAACCACCAGAGAAGCCTCATTATTAAAATAGAGTGAAGGTAATTAATTGTTCTAATTCCTTAACTATTGCCCAGTTCCTTGTGGTAAGTTAATTCGTTACTGTTGTTGTTTAGTTGCTAAATCATGTTCAACTCTTTTTGTGACCTCATGGACTGTAGCATCCCAGGCTCTTCTGCTCATGGGATTTCTCAGGCAGCTATACTAGAGTAGGTTGCCATTTCCTTCTCCAGGAGATCTTCTGAACCTAGGGATTGAAACTGCATTTACTGCATTGGCAAGTGGATTCTTTACCATTGAGCCACATGGAAACCCTCAGTTAATGAGTAAAATATATTATATAAGGACAAAAAATTGAGTAAACTAAGGCTGTATATTGTCATCCTGCTTATTTAACTTATATGCAGAGTACATCATGAGAAACGCTGGACTGGAAGAAACACAAGCTGGATCTAGATTGCCGGGAAACTANGGAAACCCTCAGTTAATGAGTAAAATATATTATATAAGGACAAAAAATTGAGTAAACTAAGGCTGTATATTGTCATCCTGCTTATTTAACTTATATGCAGAGTACATCATGAGAAACGCTGGACTGGAAGAAACACAAGCTGGAATCTAGATTGCCGGGAAACTATCAATAACCTCAGATATGCAGATGACACCATCCTTATGGCAGAAAGTGAAGAGGAGCTAAAAAGCCTCTTGTTGAAAGTGAAAGAGGAGAGTGAAAAAGTTGGCTTAAAGCTCAACATTCAGAAAACGAAGATCATGGCATCTGGTCCCATCACTTCATGGGAAATAGATGGGGAAACAGTGGAAACAGTGTCAGACTTTATTTTGGGGGGCTCCAAAATCACTGCAGATGGTGATTGCAACCATGAAATTAAAAGGCACTTACTCCTTGGAAGAAAAGTTATGACCAACCTAGATAGTATATTCAAAAGCAAGCACATTACTTTGCCAACTAAGATTCGTCTAGTCAAGGCTATGGTTTTTCCAGTAGTAATGTATGGATGTGAGAGTTGGACTGTGAAGAAAGCTGAGCGCCAAAGAATTGATGCTTTTGAACTGTGGTGTTGGAGAAGAATCTTGAGAGTCCCTTGACTGCAAGGAGATCCAACCAGTCCATTCTGAAGGAGATCAGCCCTGGGATTTCTTTGGAAGCAATAATGCTAAAGCTGAAACTCCAGTACTTTGGCCACCTCATGCAAAGAGTTGACTCACTAGAAAAGACTTTGATGCTGGGAGTGACTGGGGGCAGGAGGAGAAGGGGACGACAGAGGATGTGATGGCTGGATGGCATCACTGACTCGATGGACGTGAATCTGAGTGAACTCCGGGAGTTGGTGATGGACAGGGACGCCTGGCGTGCTGTGATTCATGGGGTCGCAAAGAGTCAGACACGACTGAGCGACTGAACTGAACTGAACTGATGGTAAATATCTTTCATTAAGTTTTTTTTTTTTTTTTTGGCTTTAAAGTACAAGAAAATATTTTACACATCAATGTTTCTAAATCTAATAAATATTAATAGCATGAGGCCTTTATTAGCACTGAACATCTATCCTAAGTTTTCCCTGGTGGCTCAGTGGTATAGACTCTATTTGCAATTCAGGAGATATGGGTTCAGTTCCTGGATAAGAAGATCCCCTGGAGGAGGGCATGGAAATCCACTTTAGTACTCTTGCCTAGAGAATCCCATAGACAGAGGAACCTGGCAGGCTGCAGTCCATAGGGCCACAAAGAATCAGACACAACTGAAGCAGCTAAGCAGCAGCATCCTACAGGCAGTTATTACATGAGTCATGCAGAGTAACTCTTCACTAAGTACTCCTCTTCTTTCGTTCTTTGATCTGTGCAAGCTATAGATGGATATCTGTTAAAAACTTTAATAGAGAGACTTTCCTGGGGTGCAACCATTTAAGACTCTGTGTTCTCAGTGCAAGGAGCCCAGGTTTAATTCCTCATTAGGGAATTAGATCCCAGTTGCCACACCTAAAATCCAGGGAAGCCAAATAAATAAATATTTTTTTAAAAAAATATTATTTTTTTTCATATGAGAGAAAACAAGATTATTTCAGAAAAAATATGCAAACTAAAAATATCATTATTAGTTTTAAACCACAACCTCAGAAAACTAACCAATCTAATCACATGGACCACAGCCTTGTCTAACTCAATGAAACTATGAGCCATGCCATGTAGGGACAACCAAGATGGACAGATAATGGTGGAAAGTTCTGACAAAATGTGGTCCACTGGAAAAGGGAATGACAAACCATTTCAGTATTCTTAACTTGAGAGCCCCATGAACGGTATGAAAAGGCAAAACAGACAGGACGCTGAAAGATGAACTCCCAGGTCGTTAGGTGTCCAATAAGCTACTGTTGATCAGTGGAGAAATAACTCCAGAAAGAATGAAGAGACAGAGCTAACATGACTGGTGGTGGAAGCAAGGTCCGATGCTGTAAAGAGCATATTGCATAGGAACCTGGAATGTTAGGTCCAGGAATCAAGGCAAATTGGAAGTGGTCAAACAGGAGAAGGCAAGAGTGAATGTCGACATTTTAGGAATCAGCAAACTAAAATGGGCTGGAATGGGTGAATTTAATTCAGATGACCATTATATCTACTACTATGGGCAAGAATCCCTTAGAAGAAAATGGATAGCCATCATAGTAAACCAAAGAGTCTGGAATGCAGTACTTGGATGCAATCTCAAAATGACATAATGATCTCTGTTTGTTTCCGAGGCAAACCATTCAATATCATGGTAATCCAAATCTATACCCTGACCAATAATGCTGAAGAAGCTGAACGGTTCTATGAACACCTACAAGGCCTTCTATAACTAACACCCAAAAAACATATTCTTCTTATTATAGGGGACTGGAATGAAAAAGTAGGAAGTCCAGAAAAACCTGGAGTAACATGCAAATTTGGCCCTGGAGTACAGAATGAAGCAGGGCAAAGGCTAATAGAGTTTTGCCAAGAGAATGCACTGGTCATAGCAAACACCCTCTTCCAACAACACAAGAGAAAATTCTACACATCAACATCACCAGATGGTCAACACTGAAATCAGATTGATTATATTCTTTGCAGCCAAAGATGGAGAAGCTCTATACAGTCAGCAAAACACAAGGCCATGAGCAGTCTGTGGCTCAGACCAGTT
Source organism: Aepyceros melampus (assembly GCA_006408695.1). NCBI lineage: Eukaryota > Metazoa > Chordata > Mammalia > Artiodactyla > Bovidae > Aepyceros > Aepyceros melampus. Next base: position 87,668 of record SJXQ01011112.1, on the reverse strand, counting down.
CAGTTCAGTTCAGTCACTTGGTCGTGTCCAACTCCCTGCGACTCCATGAACCACAGCACACCAGGTCACCCTGTCCATCACCAACTCCCAGAGTTTACACAAACTCATGTCCCTTGAGTTGGTGATACCACCTAATCATCTCATTCTCTGTCATCCCCTTCTCTTCCTGCCTTCAATATTTCTCAACATGAGAGTCTTTTCAAATGAGTCAGCTCTTCACATCAGGTGATCAAAAATTGGAGTTTCACCTTCAACATCAGTCCTTCCAATAAACACTCAGGACTGATGTCCTTTAGGATGGACTAGTTGGATCTCTTTACAGTCAAGGGATTCTCAAGAGTCTTCTCCAACAACACAGTTCAAAAGTATCAATTATTCTGCACTAAGATTTCTTCATAGTCCAACTCTCACATCCATACATGACCACAGGAAAAACCATAGCCTTGATTAGATGGACCTTTGTTGAAAAAGTAATGTCTCTGCTTTTTAATATGCTGTCTAGGTTAGTCATAACTTTCCGTCCAAGGAGCAAGTGTCTTAATTTCTTGGCTGCAATTGCCAGCTGCAGTGATTTTAGAGCTCAAAAAATAGTCAGCCACTGTGTTTCCCCACCTATTTGCCATGAAGTGATGGGACCCGATGACATGATCTTAGTTTTCCGAATGTTGAATTTTGAGCCAACTTTTTCACTCTCCTCTTTCACTTTCATCAAGAAGCTCTTTAGTTCTTCACTATCTGCCATAATGGTGGTGTTATATGCATATGTGAGGTTATTGATATTTCTCCCACCAATCTTGATTCCAGCTTGTGCTTCATCAAGCCCAGAGCTTCTCCTGATGTACTCTGCATATAAGTGAAATAAGCAGGGTGACAATATAAAGCTTTGACCATGAACTGGTTACTGACAAATTCAGACATAAATTGAAGAAAGTGGGGAAACCCACTAGATCATTCAGATATGACCTAAATCAATTCCCTTACAATTATACAGTGAAAGTGAGAAATAGATTTAAGGGACTAGATCTGATAGAGTGCCTGAAGAACTATGGATGGAAGTTTGTGATATTGTACTGGGGGTGGTGATCAAAACCATCCCCATGAAAAAGAAATGCAAAAACAAAATGGGTGTCTGAGGAAGCATTACAAATAGCTGTGAAAAGAAGAGAAGTGAAAAGCAAAGGAGTCAAGGAAAGATATATTCATTTAAATGCAGAGTTCCAAAGAATAGCAAGGAGAGATAAGAAAATCTTCAGCCATCAATGCAAAGAAATAGAGAAAACAATAGAGTAGGAAAAAACTAGAGATCTCTTCAAGAAAATTAGAGATTCCAAGGGAACATTTCAGGAAAGATAGATTTAATGAAGGATATAAATGGTATGGACCTAACAGAAGCAGAAGATATTAAGAAGAGGTGGGAAGAATACACAGAAGATCTATACAAAAGGGATCTTCATGACAGAGATAATCATGATGATGTGATCACTCACCGAGAGCCAGACATCCTGGAATTTGAAATCAAGTGGGCCTTAGGAAGAATCACTATGAACAAAGGAAGTGGCCTTGATGGAATTCCAGTTGAGCTATTTCTGTCTTAAAAGATTGTGCTGTGAAAGTGCTGCATTCCAAGTGCCAGCATATTTGGAAAACTCAGCAGTGGCCACAGGACTGGAAAAAGTCACTTTTCATTCTAATCCCAAAGAAAGGCAATGCCAAAGAATGCTCAAAGTACTGCACAATTGCACTCATCTCACTTGCTAGTAAAGTAATGCTCAAAATTCTCCAAGCCAGGCTTCAACAATACATGAACCATGAAATTCCAGATGTTCAAGCTGTATTTAGAAAAGACAGAGGTACCAGAGATCAAATTGCCAACATCCACTGGATCCTCAAAAAAGCAAGAGAATTCCAGAAAAAAACACTATTTCTGCTTTACTGACTATGTCAAAGCCTTTGCCTGTGTGGATCACAGTAAACTGTGGAAAATTCTGAAAGTGATGGCAATACCAGATCACCTGACTGGCCCCTTGAGAAATCTGTATGTAGGTCAGGAAACAACAGTTACAACTGGACATGGAACAACAGACTGGTTCCAAATAGGGAAAGGAGTATGTCAAGGCTGTATACTGTCACCCTGCTTATTTAAATTATAATTTAAATTATATATGCAGAGTACATCATGAGAAATGCTGGACTGGATGGAGCACAAGCTGGAATCAAGATTGCTGGGAAATATCAATAACCTCAGATATGCAGATGACACAACGCTTATGGTTGAAAGAGAACTAAAGAGCCTTTTAACGAAAATGAAAGAGGAGAGTGAAAAAGTTGGGTAAAAATTCTACATTCAGAAAACTAAGATCAAGGCATTGGTCCCATCTCTTCATGGCCAATAGATGGGGAAACAGTGACAGACTTTATTTTGGGGGGGCTCCAAAATCACTGTAGATGGTGACTGCAGCCATGAAATTAAAAGACACTTGCTCCTTGGAAGAAAAGCTATGACCATGCCTAGAGAGTATATTTAAAAGCAGAGACATTATTTTGCCAACAAAAGTCCATCTAGTCAAAGCCATGATTTTTCCAGTAGTCATGTATGGATGTGAGAGTTGGACTATAAAGAAAGCTGAGCACCAAAGAATTGATGCTTTTCAACTTTTGTGTTGGAGAAGACTCTTGAGAGTCCCTTGAAGTGCAAGGACATGCAACCAGTTAATCCTAAAAGTGATCAGTCCCGAATATTCATTGTAAGGACTGATTGTGAAGCTGAAACTCCAATTCTTTGGCCACCTGAAGTGAAGAGCTGACTCATTTGACAAGACCCTGATACTGGGAAAGATTGAAGGCACGAGGATTAGAGTAGGGGACAACAGAGGACGAGATGGTTGGATGGCATCAGCGATTCAATGGACATGAGTTTGGGTAAACTCTTTTTGTTGGTTATAGTCAGGGAGGCCTGGCATGCTGCAGTCCATGGGATCACAAAGAGTTGGACATGAGTGAGCGACTGAACTGAACTGAACTGATTAGTTATTCACTGTTTCAACTACATTGAATATTATTAATTTAGTTAATAATTTTATCTTAAAAATTGCTATGTAAATACTCTCATAGTCTTTTGTCACTTAGCTCTAAATCCCAGAGGAACCTGGTAAATTATCTCAAGAGTGTCTATTCTACCTTATGTTAAAGTGAAAGTGTTAGTCGCTCTGTCGTGGCCAGCTCTTTGCGACCCCATGGACTGTAGTCTGTTAGGGTCCTCTGACAATGATATTTCCTAGGCAAGAATACTGGCATAGGTTACCATTTCCTTCTTCAGAGGATCTTTCTCAACTAGAGATCAAACCCAGGTCTCCTGCATCACAGGCAGTTTCTTTACCATTTGACCCACCGGGAAGCCCTTACATATGAAGTAAGTCCTATTAGAAATTCTGAAGTAAATTTGACATCTATTTTAATTGCACTTTCTTTATAATTAGATTATTTGAAAACTATTATTCTGAGCCAACTTATTTTACACTTAGTTACATGTTTCTGTCATTCTGGTTGACTCTCTTGGGAAAAATAGTATGAATAGTAGTGGGATGATGAAGAAGTCCTCTGGATCTCATTATACCAGAGAAAATGCAGAATAAATATGCAGAGAGTTTTAAAGTAGCCAAATATCTCAAGATCCATCCTAAGAGTGAAAATACGAGAAAGTGTTAGCTTCTCAGTATATCCGACTCTTTGTGACCTCATGAACTCTAGCCCGCCAGTTTCCTCTGTCCATGGAATTCTCCAGGCAAGAATACTGGAGTGGATAGTCGTTCCTTCTCCAGGGGATATTTCCAAACCAGGGATCAGACCCAGGTCTTCTGCATTGCAGGCAGATTCCTTACCATCTGAGTCACTAGGTTACATTTTATTAATCCCTCCAAATCACTCTGAATTTGTTTCTTTTTATTATGTATAAAAAGGAATGCTTTGATGTTAGATTTTTATTTCACAGCATTTCTTCTTTTTCCTTATATGAATCAAAAGCTTGTGTATTACATTATATGGGAAAATTACTCCTGAAGAGAAGGTCAATTAATAAATAAAGTCTTTGCAGATTATCTTAGCTGAAAACATATTTCCCATATAAATGTAATATTGGTATTCCAGAACTTGAGTTAGAATACACCACTTTCCTTTAAAATATGGACAGTGTTTTAAGACAAGGAAATGATGAGGGAGCATTATAGTGAGATGGCATTATCAGTAGCTTTTCATACAAATCTGTAAATCACACTTCAACGCTACGTATTTAATACATTCCAGTGCTCACATTATGTTTGAATGATGAAGCCAAATGGCATATTTCTACTGATGCATTGCTCTTTTGAAAGGAATAAATTTGAAAGATGACTTTGATTTGCAATGCATACAATTTATGCAAATATACCATTTAATCATATCATATAGAATCCTTGTTAGCTGGAATAAAAATAGTTCAATATCAAGCATCAAAAAACATGCTACCTTAGAAAATTATTCAAATAAAGGTGATATGTGAGAAATTTCTTGCTTTGGTAATTTATCAGAACAACAAATATATTTAAACTATACATGAATATACTTCACATACACATTTCACCTAAACTGTTAAATTTTAGCACACAGGCCAATTAAATTAAATAATTTTCAAATAAATCTTATATTGCTAGTATTAATGTCAACTTCTCAGAATGACCAGTTTTTTAAATTGTGATCACACAGTGAAAAAATCTCGAGATGAATAACCTGATAAATGAAGATAAAACATATTTAAAACATAAAGATAAAATCCAAAGGTTAATAGCTCAAATTTTATTGATTTTTAACGTACAATACTGCATTAAATATTCAGTCAGACACAACTGAGTGATTGAACTGAACTGCACTAATGTACAATATATGTTTTTATTGATATTATGACATTACTTAGTATGAAATGTCTTTATATAGTGAATTTACTGATCAATGTCCAGGTATCTTAGAAATTTGCTGCAATATTTTTTTTGAAACTTTATAATGAATGCCTGTATAATGAATGTTGATACTACCTCCTACTGGGAAATACTAAACTTTATCTGCTTATCAAATTAATTACTATCATTATACTTTATGATTAAATTTATTCAAATTCATATTGGAGAAGCCAATTTTCCTCATTCTTTTATTCACTAATCATTCATTTTCCAGAAATATTCACTGGATGTTCTCTATTTGTAAGTATTTTTCTGCAGCGAGTTTCTGGTGGAGAGACACACAGTTGCCCTATGCCACTTATGTTAATGGTGGTGGTGAAGTCGCTCAGTCGTGTCCGACTCTTTGCGACCCCGTGGACTGTAACCTACTAGGCTTCTCAGTCCATGGGATTCTCCAAGCAGGAATACTGGAGTGGATTGCCATTTCCTTGTCCAGAGGATCTTCCAACCCAGGGATCGAACCCGGGTGTCCCGCATTAGAGGCAGACACTTTAACCTCTGAGCCACCAGGGAAGCACATATTAAATAAAATAAATATTTTAACCACACCAAGTTTACAAATACTATAGAACTAAGGGATGGATGGGGAACAGGTTTTCCATAAGTCAGAGAGTTTATTGTGATATTATACAGAGTAATAAAAGAACACCTAGTAAGAAAATATTTTATCAAAATATGGGGGGAAATGATAGTGTTTTCTAGAGGAAGAGCATTCAAAGCATGTGAAAAAGAAAGTCTGTGAGGCAGGGGCAACCTCTCTATTAACAAAGCCTTCAAAGGAGTGGGTGAGAGGGAGGGAGTAGTATATAAAGTGAAAAGAAACAGTGCAGGAACCTAGGCATTGCAGGCCATCATTCAGATTTTGGTGTTTACTTTCAGTAAGAAGGGAAACTATTAGAAGGTTTTAAACACAATGTGACTTCTTTTTTGACAGAATAACTTTTGTTGTTGTTCAGTCGCTCAATCACGTCCAACTCTTTGTGATCCTATGGACTGCAGCATACCAGGCTTCCCTGTCCTTCACCATCTCCCAGAATTTGCTCAGGCAAATTCCATTGAGTCAGTGATGCCATTCATTTCATCTTCTGTCATCCTCTTCTCCTCCTGCCCGCCATCTTTCCCAGCATCAAGGGAAAATATTGTAGCTTCAGCATTAGTCCTTCCAATGATTTAAACAATAATTTAAAAACATGATATGACTTCTATTTTAACAGACTTTGTTGAGAAGAGACAGAAAACAAAGTGGCCAGTTATTATGTTCTCTTGGATGCTGTAAACATCAGGCAGTTTCTCTATCAGCAGTGAAGCTCATTTTCCCTGTTCCTGAGCATGTTGGCTGATGACTACTTCCAAACGGGACAGTGCCGGAAATCTCCCTTGGCTAAAGGAAGATTCATCACCGGAGGCTATACCTGACACCTGAAATTCAGTTCAGTACATCTCTGATGGGTTATCCCAATTCAGAACTCCTGAAGGATTGTTAGAGACCTCTTGCCACTGAACCACACAGTTCATTTTTTCTCCCTCTGCTGCTGCTGCTAAGTCACTTCAGTCGTGTCCGACTCTGTGCAACCCCATAGACGGCAGCCCACCAGGTTTCCCCGTCCCTGGGATTCTCCAGGCAAGAACACTGGAGTGGGTTGCCATTTCCTTCTCCAATGCATGAAAGAAAGAAGTGAAAGTGAAGTCACTCTGTGGTGTCCGACTCTTAGAGACCCCATAGACGGAAGCCTACCAGGCTCCTCTGCCCATGAGATTTTCCAGGCAAGAGTACTGAAGTGGGTTGCCATTGCCTTCTCCAGGGTATGAAAGTGAAAAGTGAAAGTGAAGTCGCTCAGTCGTGTCCGACTCTTGGCGACCCCATGGACTGCAGCCTACCAGGCTCCTCTGTCCACGGGATTTTCCAGGCAAGAGTACTGAAGTGGGGTGCCATTGCCTTCTCCGCCTTCTCCCTCTACCTGATCATATTTCTAATTATTTTTCATGAGTATTGTTCTACAGAGTACTCCTTAATAATTTCCTGTTTAATGTTCATTGCAGAGTCTACTTTTAAGGTAGCTCTGTCTACAACAGATGTTATTGTAATAATCCAGGCAAGTAACGATGGTGTTAACAATGATCTTTTTGCTGCTAAATCTTGTGGTTAATGTTTGCCCATGGGCAGAATTTGACACTTCTTGTTTCCTTTCCTTTTTTTATTTTTTTTTTTTCCCTTGAGTCAATTTAATCATTTGATCTTCAAATACAAAATTCATTTTATTTTCCACTTGCATATCTGGTCACATCAAGTTAGTTTCTTGGTTAATTCACTTTACATTCTGGATATTAAAATTCAGTGTCTCAAGGTTCATCCTTCATCCATGTCTCTTTTCTATCCATTCTTGCTGCATATACATTTATACAATTTTAAATTTCTCAGTTTTTTATAAGATACACCATATTTAATGTCTGTAAGAATTCAGAAAATAGAATCTTTGAAGGAAAACATAGCCTGAAAAGTATTTTTCAACACAATAGTCCAGAGATCTTTTGAGTTTATATATATATATATATATATATATATATATATATATTCTATTGATCAATATTTGCTGTGACAGAAGAATACCCATTATCAACCAATATCAAAAGAAATCTATGGATTAAATTTTGTATTCTATCTGTATCTTTTTTTAAAAAAAGGACTTGAAGTCTAATATGTATGTTTGTTTGTTTGTTTTCTAATTGATTGTCTGAGTGGCCTCTTCTAATGCTTTCTCAGATTCATCTGGTGTATATCCACCATCATCTACTGTTGGAATCAGAGTAAGATTTTAGCTCAAATTAGGGTCACGGGGTAATATGTGCTTTGTGCTGTGTGCCTTAGTCGTGTCCCACTCTGTGTGATCCTATTGGCTGCAAACTGCCAGGTCCCTTTGTTCATGGGCTTCTTCAGGCAAGAATACTGAAGTGTGTTCTAGTATCCTTGTCCAGAGGATCTTCCCGAGCCAGGTATCAACCTGTGTCTCTTATGTTTCCTGCATTGGCAGGCAAGTTCTTTACCACTAGAACCCCCTGGGAAGCCTCACAAGGTAATAAGGACGTATATTTATAAATTAGCCCCAAATTTATAAATTCTGTATTTTTAATCAATAATTATATATATATATATATATATGTCAAAAGACTTTTACAACCTCTTGGCATTTTTTTAATTCAAGGATATTCAAGGATACTTTATGCAAGGAAATGAGTTACTTCTTCATGCAGTTCAATTATTCCCCCTAAATAACCTCTAAAAAGTTAGAAAATGGGCCATTCTTGATTTTAAGATGATATTATTTGTGAAGATGTAAAACTCATTCAGTGAGCCATCTTCAGATGCATATTCCATGGTTTTTAATTTCCTTTTTAAAATATATTTATTCTCTTATTCTAGGAAGATGTCAATAAAGCAACTGTAACAAAACCTATGACTTTGGTAAATGGGTGCCAACACAAACATAGATAGAAAATCTGTGTTTCAATGCTCCTGAAACTCCTGTATTATTTATGCCCTCCTTTATTCTGAGCTCAGTTCTGGAGCAAATGAGTATACTTATATGTTTTCATTAAGAATAATGCTATCTCACCATTAAAATACTCCTTAAATTTTCTAGAAGGTATGCAGATGCATTCAAGTAAAATATGTACAAAATTGTACATTTTGAAATTGAATTGATCCATATTAACTAAGTTGCATTCAATTTCCATTCTCTTTCATTCTTAGAGAAGCAGTGACAGAAGGAGAAGGGTTTTTTTTTTTTGTTTTTTTTTGTTTTTTGAGCAGTTCACGAAACACTAGGTTCTAATACTATGGGTACCATGTCAGTCCTAGAGCTATTTTTCTGCATGGAAATTGTTTCAAACACATTCATAATGGCAGCAGGAAACCGAAGTATGGCTGCTGAGATGCTTGACTCTTCAGAGCAAAGAATAGCATGCAACCTGAGATGTGCCTTCTTGACAAAACAAGTGCTTCATACTGAAGTTTTTAAGATGTATATTTAATTCCTATGGGGAAAAGCTCTATCTACCTAAATAGTAGAATTCCTACCTGAAATAATGCAAAAATTCACCACAAGCAAAGATCTGAAACAGGAAACATGCAGGTCCTCAGTGAGTTATATTTTGACTTTAGTTAAAGATAAAAAGAACACACAAAGTTTCCCACAACTTTGGAAATTTGAATTCTCATTAATGTTACACTTTTGAACACCTGAATATATTCTCAAGCTAAGAAAAAATTTCTATTTGTATTCCTTTAAAAAATGATCTTTGGATTTTTCTAAATATGTATTGTGTCTTAGGCCATTCAGTCCCTGAATAGTAGTTTTCAGAAGAGGTCTCTTTAAATGAGCTTCACTAATTTCTATGTGACTTTCTATTCTTTCCAATCAGTTGTGTTGTTTTCTGCTGAAAAATAGATTTAGTGCATTATCAAAAAATGAAACTTCACTAAAAACTGACAAATAGAGGGATAGTAAAATAAAATGGTTTTAGAAATGGTTTTTAAATTTAAAGATGCAATTCTAGAATATGTATGTATGTAGTGACAATATTATTGATAGGGAATTCACTACTTCTCTGCGTGTCAATGTATCATGTAAAGGTCACTCAGTCATGTCTGATTCTTTGCAACACCATGGACTATGGAATTCTCCAGGCCAGAATACTGGAGTGAGTAGCCTTTCCCCTTTCCAAGGGATCTTCTTTACTCAAGGATTGAACCCAGGTCTCCTGCATGCAGATGGATTCTTTACCAGCTGAGCCACAAGGGAAGCGCAAGAACACTAGAGTGGGTAGCCTATCCCTACTCCAGCGGATCTTCCCCACCCAGGAATCAAACTGGGATCTCCTACATTGTAGGCAGATTTTTACCAACTGAGCTATCAGGGAAGTCTCAATGTGTCAAAGCTAACTATGTATCCATCTATGATGTTATCTAACTATCTATCAAAACATGAAAAAAACATTGCTCATCAGTTCAGTTGGTCAGTCGTGTCCAATTCTTTGTGACTCTATGGACTGCAATATGCCAAGCCTCCCTGTCTACCACCAACTCCGAGTTTACTCAAACTCACGTCCGTATCTAGTCAGTGATGCCAAAAATGAAGTCTGTCACTGTTTCCACATCTACTGACCGTGAAGTGATGAGATCAGATGCCATGATCTTAGGTTTCTGAATTTTGAGTTTTAGGTCAACATTTTAACTCTCTTTCACTTTCATCAAGAGGCTTTTTAGTTCTTCGCTATCTGCTATTAAGGGTCGTGTCATCTACATATCTAGGTTATTAATATTTCTCCCAGCAATCTTGATTCCATGTGCTCCATCCAGCTCAGTGTTTCCCATACTGCACTCTGCCTATAAGGTAAATAATCAGGGTGACAATATACAGCCTACTTCTTTTTCTATTTGGAACCAGTCTGTTGTTCCATGTCCAGTTCTAACTGTTGCTTCCTTACCTGCATACAGATTTCTCAAGAGGTGGTTCAGGTGGCCTGGTATTCCCATCTCTTTAAGACTTTTCCAGAGTTCTTGTGGTCCACATAGTCAAAGGTTTTGGCATAGTCAATAAAGCAGAAATAGATGTTTTTCTGGAACTCTTGCTTTTTAAATGATCCAACAGATGTTGGCAATTTGATCTCTGGTTCCTCTGCTTTTTCTAAATCCAGCTTGAACATCTGGAATTTCATGGTTCACGTATTGCTGAAGCCTGGCTTGGAGAATTTTGAACATTACTTTACTAGCATGTGAGATGAGTGCAACTGTTCAATAGTTTGAGCATTCTTTAGCATTGCCTTTCTTTGGGATTGGAATGAAAACTGGCCTTTTTCCAGTCACGTGGCCACTGCTGAGTTTTCCAAATTTTCTGGCATGTGGAATGCAACACTTTCACAGCACCGTCTTTTAGGATTTGAAATACCTCAACCTGAATTCCATCACCCTCGCTAGCTTTGTTCATAGTGATGTTTCCTAAGGCCCACTTGACTGCATATTCCAGGATGTCTGACTCTTGGTGAGTGATCACACCATCGTGATTATCTGGGTTGTGAAGATGTTTTTTTGTATAGTTCTTCTGTATATTCTTGCCACATCTTCTTAGTATCTTTTGTTTCTGTTAGGTCCATACCATTTCTGACCTTTATTGTGCCCATCTTTGTGTAAAATATTCCCTTGGTATCTCTAATTTTCTTGAAGAAATCTCTAGTCTTTCCCATTCTATTATTTTCCTCTATCTCTTTGCACTGATCACTGAGGAAGGCTTTCTTATCCCCTTGCTATTCTTTGGAATTCTGCATTCAAATGGGTATATCTCTCCTTTTCTCCTCTGCCTTTAGCTTCTCTTCTTTTCACAGAAGCTTCTCTTCTTCTATTTGTAAGGCCTCCTCAGACAACCATTTTGCCTTTTTGCATTTCTAACCTTGGGGATGGTCTTGATGCCTGCCTTGTGTCCAGTGTCATGAACCTCCATCCATAGTCCTTCAGGCACTCTATCAGATCTCTTTGTCACTTCCACTGTATAATTGTAAGCAATTTGATTTATGTCATCCCTGATGGTCTAGTTGTTTTCCCTACTTTCTTCAATTTAAGTCTGAATTTGGCAATAAGGAGTTCATGGTCTTGGAGAAGGCAATGGCACCCCACTCCAGTACTCTTACCTGGAAAATCCCATAGAGGCAGGAGCTTGATAGGCTGCAGTCCATGGAGTCGCTAAGAGTTGGAAACGACTGAGTGACTTCACTTTCACTTTTTGCTTTCATGCATTGGAGAAGGAAATGACAACCCACTCCTGTGTTCTTGCTTGGAGAATCCCAGGGATGAGGGAGCCTGGTGGGCTGCCGTCTATGGGGTCACACAGAGTCAGACAGGAGTGAGGTGACTTAGCAGCTTAGCAGTTCATGTTCTGAGCAACAATCAGCTCCCAGTCTTATTTTTGGTGACTGTATAGAGCTTCTCCATCTTTGGCTGCAAAGAATATAATCAATCTGATTTCAGTGTTGACGATTTGGTTATATTCATGTGTCGAGTCTTCTCTTGTGCTGTTGTTAGAGGGTGTTTGCTATGACCAGTGTATTCTCTTGGCAAAACTCTATTAGCTTTTGCTCTGCTCATATAATTAGTGAAAAAAGCAGAATTGTTGATCCCAGTTAAATCTTGTAAATTAATATTTTAAATATTTGATGGTAAAACATTTCTCAAAAGTATGTTGACATATCCTTTTGATGAAAGCTTATATGTTTAAGAATTCTATCTCTGGGATAGAAAAATCCACAGAGAAGTGACTGGCAACACACTCCAGTATTCTTGCCTGGAGAAATCCATGGACAGAGGAGACTGGCAAACTATGGTCCATGAGGTTGCAAAGAGTCAGACACAGATGAGTGAATAACACAACATTGTATGAAAGAATAATCTAGATATATAAACAGTATTGGTGTCCTAAGTCTCAAAAGCTGTCCTGATGAAATTATATATATATATAGGCATGGGTTTATTTTAATTTATTGAATTACAGAATAATTGTAAAAAGTCCCCAAATTACAGAATAAAGGTGTGTTTTTTTTTTTAAATTAATTTTATTTTTTAGTTTGTTTTGCTTTACAATACTGTATTCGTTTTGTTACACATTGACATGAATTAGCCATGAGTGTACATGAACTCCCAATCCCGACCCCCTCCTCCACCCTCCCGCCCCACACCCTCTCTCTGGATTATCCCCGTGTATCAGTCCCTATCAAGGTGTGTTTGCGTGTAACATATTTTGCCATATTCATCTACTACACTTTAACAAAGAAGACAATTTCATTTTCATCTTTGTTACTTTATAAAATAGAAAATGAAATAAGAAATACCAAAGATAAATGGAGAATATTTTATATTGATCTTATGTATTGTATAAAATCTTTTCTCCTTGATATGCACTCTACCACATTTAAAAAGGTTCAGATTTACCAACTTATCAAAAGTGTGATTGCCAGAAGGATAAAAATCTGACCAGTAAAACAAAGACAGATATAAAAACACAAGAGCAAATTCAAAATTAATTAACAGTGTGGTTAAAAGACAAAACAAAATATTTTTCACAAGTAAATAGAAATTAATGACATTCCCTAGTTATAAAGACATGCCTAAATTTTCAAAGGAGTGACAAATATAGCATGTTGATTACACAAGTGATACACAAAATATGTAAAAATTAGTCAAAAGCTGTTCAAGGGAAAATAATTTGGAGTCTACTCTGATATAAAAACACTGGCTGTTTTTAGTAGCTTACAAGTTAACCTGTAAACAAAAAAAGATGATGACCATAGTCTTGTACAAAGGTTACAGATTTTTTTCATTCATTTATTCATCCATTCATTGAATACATATTTACTGAGATTTTATCACTCGTCCATTGTTGAGATATCAAGAAACAAAAAGCAAATAATGAATTACCATCAAGATTAAATTTTAGTGAAAAAAGTAAACAGTAAAACTCGTGTTTTAGGAGCTAAAGATAAATAAAGATAAAGCAAGCTGTGAGCATAGAAACTTTCTTATGATATGGGATTTACTTCAATTTTGAAAGCTAAAAGTATGACATTCATGGTTCATCAGGATATAAAGATTAAAATTTAGCACATAAAAGTGAGAGACATTATTTGGCCAAAAAAGGTCCGTCTAGTCAATGCTATGGTTTTTCCTGTGGTCATGTATGGATGTGAGAGTTGGACTGTGAAGAAAGTTGAGCCCCAAAGAATTGATGCTTCTGAACTGTGGTGTTGGAGAAGACTCTTGAGAGTCCCTTGGACTGCAAGGAGATCCAACCAGTCCATTCTGAAGGAGATCAGTCCTGGGTATTCTTTGGAAGGAATGATGCTAAAGCTGGAGCTCCAGTACTTTGGCCACCTCATGCGAAGAGTTGATGCATTGGAAAAGACTCTGATGCTGGGAGGGATTGGGGAAGGAGAAAGGGATGACAGAGGATGAGATGGCTGGATGGCATCACCGACTCGATGGATGTGAGTTTGAGTGAACTCCAGGAGTTGGTGATGACAGGGAGGCCTGGTGTGCTGTGATTCATGGAGTCACAAAGAGTTGGACATGACTGAGCAACTGATCTAAACTGAACTGAAGTGAACACTTATAAAACATTTTTTAATCTCTCCATGTTAAGAATTCATCATGAAATGTAAAATTTAATTGTGCTTAAAATCTAAACAGCTTTTATATGATGGGTGGACACGTTTTCCATATGTCTCAAGGCATGGATGCCAACAAGTAGTTGCTTTAGTTTTTGTATAATAAAGTCATTTTTATTGTATGCTACAGAATTACACACCAAACACACACACACACACACACACACACACACAAAGACAGATGCAAAAATAGAAACACTGCAAAAATTAACTATTTGCAATCTAATCTATTTTTCCTATTAGCTTATTTTTATAATATTTTCAGACAACAGAAAGTAAAATTTTATTTGATATTAATATAACTTTATCAAAATAATAAAGGAGTTAGAAAAAACGTAAGAAGTTATTTGAAAATAGTAAATATCGAAACTAAAAGCAACTAAATTAAGCATATGCAATTTAGAGATGTGGTATTTAAACATGATTTTCTTTTTAATTATACTAACCATGGAAAGAGGATTAGAAGTTTTATCCAGAAAACATTATCTAAGATTTCCAAAAAATGACAAGTGGCTTACAAGGAAGAAAGTTTACCTGTTCTAACATTACAGTGCACATGCTCAGTCTCTCCATTGTGTCAGACTCTTTGCAACATTATGGACTGTAGTCCACCAAGCTTCTCTGTCCATGTGATTTTATAAGCAAGTACACTGAAGCAGGTTGCCATTTCCTCCTCCAGGGGCATCTTCCCTACCCATGGATTGAACCAAGATCTCCTCTATCTGCTACATTGCCAGGCAGATTCTTTACCACTTAGCCAACTGGGAAGTCCAAAAACATGACAACCCTTGTCAAATGCAAACCCAATTCATGAGAGAACTGGAGAATTCCGGAATTTCACAAACTTGTGAAAGTGTTTCAAAGTCAAATTAAAGAACCAATTCATATGCTGTTCAGTTAATGGGATCATGAAGGGCAGATTGCAGTTCTTGTGCTCTAAAATTATATAGATTAATCTGGCATCAACAGTATCTCTTAAAGATCAACATCCAGTCCCTCCGTGTTGACTGTAATAGGAAAAAAGAATGAATATACAAACCACTGGAGATTTTCCTCTTTCCAAATGAATATGGTCAACTATTGTTAGAGTCTAGTGATATAAAAACATCTTCTCCATTGACCTTGATATCAACAACGTCACAGTTATAGTGACTTACCCTTTGCTTATCAAGATTTACATTTGGGAAAGGAGTTCTCAACATAATGGTAGTTAGTCATAAGTTGCTGTTGTTGTTGCTGTTTTGGTCTCTTGACTTGGTAATAAAAGACTGTTTATTATACCATCTGCTTTTTCTGTCTGGGGAGTGACTACCCTGGAGAAGATGAGTATTTTGAGAAGGCTTAGCTTCTTGATGTTAGGCTTTAGCTCTGGCCAGAGCTTAAGACTGGGCTTCCCTGATGGCTCAGATAGTAAAGAATTTGCCTTCATTGCAGGAGACACGAGTTTGATCTCTGTGTGAGAAGATGCCCTGAAGAAAGGATGGCTACCCTTGTTCTTGCCTGGAGAATTCCATGGAGTCTCAAAGAGTTGGACATGACTGAGTGACTAACAATTTCACTTCTTTTTTTTTTTTTTCCCCATAGCTCAGGATTGCATCTACTAGAAGAATTTCAGTTTATAATTTATACTATAATAATTAATTTGTCATTGATTATGTGCAATATATGTGGTTTTAGTTGCTCCATTTGAAATCTTTGAAAACAGATATGATTCAATTCCATAAACATGTGTTTACAGGAGGCCTTTCATCAGCACATATAATCCTATTGTTAGGTAGGTAGAATAGGGAAAAGGAGTCCAAAATGGCGGTGGCTAAAAGACAAGGAAGGGAAAAGCCCACAAAAATAGAACAAAGGAAGGTCAAAGAAAGTTCCAAGGACCGGAGTGAGGACTTCAGGCTGAGCCCAATTTGCACAGGGCAGGCCCAGGGGGAAGAAAACATATAAAAGGAGGAACCAAGCACTCTCTCTCTCTCCTGCATGCATACACTCTTTCTCTCGCTCTCTCTTCCCTCCCCATCCTGCCCACCACCCCCTCACCTCCCAGGGCAGTTGGCACGCTCCTCCACTCTCTTCTCTTCTTCGAGGATGGATTCTCCCGCTATCTTCTTAATAAAATAGAGCTGTAGCACTGATTTGTCTAAGAGCTATGACATGATTTGTTCAAGACCCGAGAGCTGTGACGCGCTGAGGGCTTTAGTGTCCATCATTCCAAACCATTGTTGTGATGAGACAAGAACCAAGAAGCATACACTCGTTTGACACTATTATATATAATTCCCTTCCCTGTTAACAAAAATACAAAAACAAAAGCAAAGTTCAATACTATGATTTGAACTTCAAGTATTAATGAGAATTTTACAAGAAGGTTAGCATTATTAAGCCATTAATTAGTTTTAAAGTACTTTTCAAGTGCACTGTTCAATTTTGAGCTTGTATTCCTAGAAGAACACTGCTAGTATCTCCAGCTTTATTTGTCCCTTCACAGTAACTAACCCATCCCCATAGGAGCTCATTACTGGATGCATGGGGCATCTGAAAAACCTCACCCCTAACCTTGAACCTGCTATTTTATAGGCTGATATGGCAAAATAATGTAGAGGTCTAATACTTCATGTCCGAGCTTATCATCAACAAGTTTAATGGCTTTCCTCAGGATAAAAATTTAAGAATCCTTTCATAACCTTGAGCCTAGATATCCAGTTTACTGGAAACAAGAGTAATGTAAGAATGCCTTTGAGCCCCACTACACTTTTAAATTTCATGCATTGGAGAAGGAAACGGCAACCCACTCCAGTGTTCTTGCCTGGAGGATCCCAGGGACTGGGGAGCCTGGTGGGCTACCGTCTATGGGGTCTCACAGAGTAGGACACAACTGAAGCAACTTAACAGCAGCAGCAGAGAGCCATTACAGTTAACCACAACATATCAGCAAGAGTCCAGTGAATTTTTGCATCTTGGTTAAAAAGACATACATCATCTCCCATATTTCTATACTGATGATAGATCTAAAACAAATTTATTCAGGAGTTCCAGAAGTAGAATTTACCATGTAGGAAACAACTCTATCAATAACTAAGATATTAGAAGTTTATTACATATAGACATCTTCTACCTAAAATTTCCCTGACTGCCACAGTTTAATCTCTTGCTAGGTTTCTTTTCGTGCTTATTTTTCCAACTTTCTGTTAGTTTCAAGAGTTTGATTAATCAATATTCTTAGAATTTTTTTTTTTTTACTGAAGTGTAGTTGACTTACAATATTGTGTTAGTTTAAGGTGTACAGCAAAATGATTTCATTGTTATACATATATATGGATCTATATTTTTTTTATTTTGATTTTTCCATTATAGTTTATTCAGTTAAGTTCAGTCGCACAGTCGTGTCCGACTCTTTGCGACCCCATGAATCGCGGTCCGCCAGGCCTCCCTGTCCATCACCAACTCCCGGAGTTCACTCAGACTCACGTCCTTTGAGTCCATGATGCCATCCAGCCATCTCATCCTCGGTCGTCCCTTTCTCCTCCTGCCCCCAATCCCTCCCAGCATCAGGGTCTTTTCCAATGAGTCAACTCTTCGCATGAGGTGGCCAAAGTACTGGAGCTTCAGTTTTAGCATCATTCCTTCCAAAGAAATCCCAGGGTTGATCTCCTTCAGAATGGACTGGTTGGATCTCCTTGCAGTCCAAGGGACTCTCAAGAGTCCTCTCCAACACCACAGTTCAAAAGCATCAATTCTTCTGTGCTCAGCCTTCTTCACAGTCCAACTCTCACATCCATACATGACCACAGGAAAAACCATAGCCTTGACTAGA
>SJXQ01011112.1:0-69459 GCA_006408695.1 Aepyceros melampus | reverse complement strand
CCTGCATACAGATTTCTCAAGAGGCAGGTCAGGTGGTCTGGTATTCCCATCTCTTTCAGAATTTTCCACAGTTTACTGTGATCCACACAGTCAAAGGCTTTGGCATAGTCAATAAAGCAGAAATAGATGTTTTTCTGGAACTCTCTTGCTTTTTCCATGATCCAGCGGATGTTGGCAATTTGATCTCTGGTTCCTCTGCCTTTTCTAAAACCAGCTTGAACATCACGGAGTTCACGGTTCACGTATAGCTGAAGTCTGGCTTGGAGAATTTTGAGCATTACTTTACTAGCATGTGAGATGAGTGCAATTGTGCGGTAGTTTGAGCATTCTTTGGCATTGCCTTTCTTTGGAATTGGGATGAAAACTGACCTTTTCCAGTCTTGTAGCCACTGCTGAGTTTTCCAGATTTGCTGGCAAATTGAGTGCAGCACTTTCACAGCATCATCTTTCAGGATTTGAAACAGCTCAACTGGAATTCCATCACCTCCACTAGGTTTGTTTGTAGTGATGCTTTCTAAGGCCCACTTGACTTCACATTCCAAGATGTCTGGCTCTAGATTAGTCAACACATCATCATGATTATCTGGGTCATGAAGATCTTTTTTGTGTAGTTCTTCTGTGTATTCTTGCCACCTCTTCTTAATATCTTTTGCTTCTGTTAGGTCCAGACCATTTCTGTCCTTTATCGAGCCCATCTTTGCATGAAATGTTCCCTTGGTATCTCTAATTTTCTTGAAGAGATCTCTAGTCTTTCCCATTCTGTTCTTTTCCTCTATTTCTTTGCACTGATCACTGAAGAAGGCTTTCTTATCTCTTCTTGCTATTCTTTGGAACTCTGCATTCAGATGCTTATATCTTTCCTTTTCTACAAGATACTAACTATAATTCCCTGTGCTACACAGTAAATCCTTATTTTTGGTCTAATTTATATATGGTAGTATGCATCTGTTATTCTCATAATCCCAATTTATCTTTCCACCTACTTCTCCTTCAGTAACCATAAGTTTGTTATCTATGCTTGTGAGTCGGTTTCAGCTTTGTAAATACATTCATTTGTACTACTTTTTAGATTCTAAGTGTAAGTGATATCATATAATATTTGTCTTTCTCTGTTGGATTTACTTTAAAAAGCTTTCTTCTTAGCTTTTTTCTTTGTGCACCAGCAAGGTAAACTGCATTATATTATACACAAGCCTAATGGTAATCAAACCTCACTTCCTTACAGACATGGGAGTGAGATGGCCTATGTTCCCCTCAATGATTTCAGGTTGGGAGAATCTTGGCTTAAAATTATGGTTCAAGTCTTTCTAATAATTCTAATTTGTGTCTATCCTTGATGTATTCCCAGGTTTGTTTGTTTCTTTCTTTCTTTCTTTTTCCCTGCACTTTCTTTCTCCAGAATCTTGAAATATACTAAGTGGCAACTCATTTAATAAATAATTGAAATTCAACTCCAAGGAGTAATAGTAGTGAGAAGCCCTGAAGTCAGCCATCATCAAAGGATCAAGGAGTTTTGTTGCTACAAGTGGTATGGATTTGAAGGAATTAAAAAGTGTCAAGTTATGAGAATCAACCTCTCCTTTAACTTTGAAGAAGAAACTGTAAGAGACCCTGAGAACTGAAAAATATCCATTTAACCTCATCATGATTATTCCCTTACAATTTTTCTTGCTGACCTCTGATATTTGCATGGCCTAAACCACTAAACAGTTCCTCTTCAGCCCTCTTATCTTATCACAGCAACAAACAGCTGTTAAATCCCAGAGGAAATTCTTCCATCTTCTGAGACCCATATTTGACCCACTATTCCCTTAAATTAGCTGAATCTTTTGTTAAAGGCCCAGATAACACTTTATGCATCTCAATGTAGCTAGCTAGAACACACCTTTGAAACCATGTTTTAAGCTGTTACATTAGAATAAAGGACTATAGTTAATAGCACATCAGTTTTTTTGTTTGCTTTTTTTTTTTTTCCCTTCCACTAATCTTACAACCTGTATAGCCCTAAGGAGCACAATCTAGCTATGATCCACCTAGAAGGCATATTAAAAAGCAGAGACATTACTTTGCTGACAAATACCCATCTAGTCAAAACTATGACTTTTCCAGTAGCCATGTATAGATGTGAGAGTTGGACTATAAAGAAAGTTGAATGCCAAAGAATGATGCTTCTGAACTGTGGTGTTGGAGAAGACCCTTGAGAGTCCCTTGGACTGCAAGAAGATCCAACCTGCTAAGTCGCTTCAGTCGTGACCGACTCTGTGCAACCTCATAGATGGCAGCCCACCAGGCTCTGCTGTCCCTGGGATTCTCCAACCAGTCCATCCTAAAGGAGATCAGTCCTGGGTGTTCATTGGAAGGACTGATGCTGAAGTTCCAATACTTTGGCCACCTGATGCAAAGAACTGACTCGTTGGAAAAGACCCTGATGCTGAGAAAGATTGAAGGCAGGAGAAGGGGACTGCAGAGGATGAGATAATTGGATGACATCACCAACTCAATGGACATGAGATTGAGCAAGCTCTGGGAGTTGGTGATGGACAGGGAACCCTGGCATGCTGCAGTCCATGGAGTCGCAAAGAGTTGGACAGGACTGAGTGACTGAACTGAAGGAGCACAAGAGAACCCTACTAAATAGGGATATTATTTTTATTTTGTGTTTAACACTTTGGCCTCATTGGCTTGGCACCAAACATCAAGTAAAAATACGAATACACTACTTATACCTGATTTTACTGTTTTCATATTATGAAAAAGATATATATTTTTCTTTTCTTTTTTTTATTTAAATTTTATTTTTTTACTTTGCAATACTGTATTGGTTTTGCCATACATTGACATGAATCCAAATAGCCCTTCATGAAGCATGACATTCAGACTTCTTTACTTGGACTTCCCTGGTGGTTCAGACAGTAAAGCGTCTGCCTACAATGCAGGAGACCTGGATTTGATCGATCTCTTGGTTGGGAAGATCCCCTGGAAAATGAAATGGCAACCCACTCCAGTATTCTTGCCTGGAAAATCCCATGGACAGAAGAGCCTAGTAAGGCTACAGTCCACCGGGTTGCAAAGAGTCAGACATGACTGAGCGACTTGACTTTCTTTCTTTCTTCCATTTCCAAACAATTGTGATGTCCTTGGACCACACAGCGTCTGCTGGGCCTTTGAACAACTCTGCTTAGTTATCTTTATAGTCACTCCTTTGGTCCACAGGAAAAAATTCTGAGCATAAGTTGTTTGCAAAAGTCACAATCACAACCAGAAAGAAAAGTGAAGTCTAGGACAGAGCTGGGGCAAGGAAAGAAGGGACAATAGTTCTTACTTCACTATGGCTCATAATGAATGTAGTGATTCTGCTTGCATTATATCCAATTCATTTGTACTTATAGAGTTCATTACTGCATTACCCTTCATGTCTTAATGGGAAAACAATATTGCTTAATGGCAATACAAGTGCACAAAGAACCTATTTTTGTCCTATTGATATAAATTGTCTCATTGAGGTGACCTTTTCAACTAGAAGGTGTGTTAGCACATGGAAAATGCAGAGATAACCTTTTTATAAATTCAATTTTAATCTTACATGTGAAATATCATTCATTCAGCAAATATCTTCTGTTTGATAGCTGCTCTTTTAAGACAAATTTTTAAGTCTAAGATCAGAGCAGAAAAGCTCTTGGCTATCCTCTGCCCACCTCTTTTTGGCTACTCAGCAGCTTTACCTTTTCATTTTCCAAACACATATTTCAGATTCAACAATTAAATTATTTGTACTTAATCAAAATAATCAGATCCCTTGAGACCTCACTGATCATAGCATAATATAGAAATATTTTTCACAAGTAAGGGTCTTTAACCATCCAATAATATTCTGAGTTTGTCTTTATCATAGGAAGAAATTAAAAAATGCTTTAAAGATTTGTCTACTGTGTTAAATCAATGTACTCACTAACTTAAATGGGCAAGTGAAACTTTTCACTGATCTTTCAGAATAAGATAGGTTTTATAAGCTCCCAGAAGGAAAAAAAAAAAAAAAAGAAGAAGAAGAACCTGTTTTATTTTCCTAAATAATTGCTTATTCTTAAGTCTTAATAAAAAATTAAAGCCCTGTGTGTTTCTTCAAAGCAGTAGATAAGAAAAAGAAGCACAATGAGGTGCTTAAAATGCTTAATTTTAAATCATGTATAATTCCAAATGACAGTAAAACAATTAATGCTTTGCTGTTTGCCACTGCTACTTTGGCTAAGTGATAGGCATATACATTTGAGAAAGCCGTTAATGTTATAGAGGGCTGGGAGAAAAGAAATAGGTCTGGCAATTCTGCAAAATGTTCTAAGAATGAGAAAGTGGTCAGTTTTCAGAGGCATCGAAGGACATGCAATTTACCATTGATTTATTTTGATTTGTTTCATTATAGCTATTAATGAAAAAGGGAAGAAACACCAAAAATGAAATATGATTGGTCACTTAAAAAACTCTAGGAAACATGATTCTGCTTCCCTGGTCGTTCAGATGATAAAAACTCTGCCTGCAGTGCAGGAGATCTGGGTTTGATCCTTGGTGGGTAAGATCCCTTGGAAGAGGAAATGGCAACCCACTCCAGTATGTTTGCCTATAAAATTCTATGGACAAAGATGCCTGGCAGGCTACAGTTCATGGGGTTACAAAGACAGAGCAACTGACACAGATCGTTTCTAGTGAACCTCAATACAGTTTTCCATAACAGCTCCTCCATTTTCCATTCCCAACAACAGTGCACAAAGTTTCCTTTACTCCTCATCCTTGTCCACACTTGTCATTTCTTTTTTTTTTGGTGATAACCCTTTGGTGTGACGTGATAGCTCATGGTGGTTTTGGATTACACTTCTCTGATGATTAGTGATGCTGGGCACATATTCAGGTACCTGTTGGCCATATGTATGTCTTTCTTTGGGAAGAAAAAAATGTTTATTTAATTCTTCTACCCATTTTTCAATTTAAAGTTTAATAACTAACAATATTAGATAAAAGTACATTTCTTAGAAACTCATTAAAGTAAGCACAAGACTACCCAGGGTATTAGTAACAATAGCAGATTCTATTTTCACTGAGCATTTCCTATGAGCTGAGCCTTGCACTAATAGTTTGAACATGTAATTTCTCATTTATTACCTCAATGGGAAGTGTCACAGGCTCATTTGTTTTAAATAGCTGACCATGAGGGTATGATGACAACTTGCTGTGAACATATTTTCCAAGCCTTTTGCTTGGCATTTTAACCTGCATGTCATATTTGTCTAATGTCATTGTATTGGCCTATATCAATGTATACAAAATGTCCATCACCAAAATGTTGAAGGAAGGAAAATACAAACAGAATAAAAATATATACACATATGTACCAGGGGCTTCCCTGGTGGCTCAGAGGTTAAAGCGTCTGCCTCCAATGCGGGAGACCCAGGTTCGATCCCTGGGTCGGGAAGATCCCCTGGAGAAGGAAATGGCAGTCCACTCCAGTATTCTTGCCTGGAGAATCTCATGGACAGAGAAGCCTAGTACGTTACAGTCCATGGGGTCGCAAAGAGTCGGACACGACTGAGTGACTTCACCTTCATGCATATATTAAAGGACATAATAATTAACATTTAGTCAAATATTTTACTCTTAAATCATTTCTAAATTATTAAAATATCATGATTCATTTAAGCAGATATCTATATGTCTATACCTATCTATAGATACAGCTTACAAAATTTTAGTTGCAAAAAGTTCTGTATGTCCGAAGTGTGTATATTTTCTTAAGAATTAAGCACTATTGCTAAATAATGTAATGAGTTCAGTAATCTGAATTTTAGTGCCAGGTATTAGAAATTATATAAAAAAGCATTTTTAACCTTTAAAAAAGCACTAATGTATTTACTAATATTTTGTTGTGAAAGAAATATTACAAAATTTAAGAAAATGATCTGTTAAATTAACACTGTTGTAATCACACCTCCTAGGACCACATGTGACACAGCATTTATAGTTACTATAAGCATGAGCATGTTTGTATAACAGGATCAACCCAGGAGGATAGAGTGGTAAATTGCAGCATCACTGAAGCATGAATGCAGCCTAATTAACAAAACTGAAAGTGGTGCTCTCATTTCACTTATCTTCTTTTCCCCACATGATTGGTCTATGCTGCTGCATTCAGTGGAATGTTGTTTCTTGCTGGCATACTGCAGTATTTCCTGTCCACCTGCTGCATCTTGACTGTCATCTCAGGATCTTTAAGTGCAATTATCTTTTTCTCAGCAGCACTCTAATTAAAGTCTACTCTATAACAGAACTTCTACTGAAAGTAATCAGAAATATATCACCTCTGGAAGCACCTCTGAAAACATATTTCTTAATTCATTCGAAGTGATACATATGGATTTAATTTATTTCAATAAAACCTCAGCTAAATTCATATCATATTTAATATGTGTGCATGCTATGTCGCTTCAGTCATGTCCAACTCTTTGTTACTCTATGGACTGTAGCCCACCAGGCTCCTCTGTGCATGGGATCCTCCAGGAAAAAATACTGGAATTGGTTAACATGCCTTCCTCCAGAGGATCTTCTCGACTCAAGGATATAAACCATGTCTCTTATTTCTCTTGATTTGGCAGGTGAGTCCTTTACCACTAGTGTAACCTGGGAAGCCCCATATTTAATATACATGCATGTTAAGTTTTATTAAAGAGTGCCACATAAAGAAGAAAACAAGAGGAATTTAGATCTCTTGACCACAACAAAGCTGTTCTGTTTCTATCAGTTTCTCTGTTGTCTTAACACAATCATTGATCTCTTATTACCCTCCATTCAGTGAAATGATCAACTGTTTTGCTTTGTATAGCTCCAATATTGTAAACTCTACAAATAATATTTTATGTATGCCATAGAGAACATCAGTTGATATACATCAGTTGATATATATCACATCATAGAGCATCTTAAACCCATATTTTAATTATCAATGCCATAACTGTGTAATAACAGCAAAATATTTAATGTTTCTATGGCATAGCTTGCTGTACAAATGATGAGAGTGATTTGATGACTTTTAGAATTTGATTGTTTTCTAAATTTATTTGCTTTATTTATCTTCAGTTCAGTTCATTTCAGTCGCTCTGTCACGTTTCACTCTTGTGACCCCATAAATTGCAACATACCAGGCCTCCCTGTCCATCACCAACCCCCGGAGTTCACTCAAACTCATGTCCATTGAGTCAGTGATGCCATCAAGCCATCTCATCCTCGGTTGTCCCTTCTCCTCCTGGCCCCAATCCCTCCCAGCATCAGAGTCTTTTCCAATGAGTCAACTCTTTACATGAAGTGGCCAAAGTACTGGAGTTTCAGCTTTAGCATCATTCCTTCCAAAGAACATCCAGGGCTGATTTCCTTTAGAATGGACTAGTTGGATCTCCTTGCAGTCCAAGGGACTCTCAAGAGTCTTCTCCAACCACAGTTCAAAAGCATCAATTCTTCTGCGCTCAGCCTTCTTCGCAGTCCAACTCTCACATCCATACATGACCACAGGAAAAACCATAGCCTTGACTAGATGGACCTTTGTTGGCAAAGTGTTGTCTCTGCTTTTCAATATGCTATCTAGGTTGGTTATAACTTTCCTTCCAAGGAGTAAGCATCTTTTAATTTCATGGCTGCAATCACCATCTGCAGTGATTTTCAAGCCCCCAAAAATAAAGTCTGACACTGTCTCCAATGTTTCCCCATCTATTTGCCATGAAGTGATGGGACCAGATGGCGTAATCTTAGTTTTCTGAATGTTAAGGTTTAAGCCAACTTTTTCACTCTCCTCTTTCACTTTCATCAAGAGGCTTTTTAGTTCCTCTTCCTTTTCTGCCATAAGGGTGGTGTCATCTGCATATTTGAAGTTATTGATATTTCTCCCAGCAATCTTGATTCCAGCTTGTGGAATCAAGATTACCAGCCCAGTGTTTCTCATGATGTATCCTGCATATAAGTTAAATAAGCAGGGTGACAGTATACAGCCTTGACGTACTCCTTTTCCTATTTGGAACCAGTCTGTTGTTCCATGTCTAGGTCTCTGTTGCTTCCTGACTTGCATATAGGTTTCTCAAGAGGCAGGTCAGGTGCTCAGGTATTCCTATCTCTTATTTATGCTCCTTTGCAAATACAACTTTACAGGTAGGAACAAACTAGAAGCAGAATATATTTATTTGTATTAATACCATAAAATCAAAGCATAGCATTATTAACCGGTTCTCCCAGTGGCATTATCACTTGTTTTGAACACATTGTCACATGCCCTGAACGTCAATAATGTTAGAGACTGTTAGATCTTACACAACAGTGTCAGGCTTGTAGACAGTCAATGTGTCAAGACAAAATCATGGCAAGGAAGTTTCACTATGAACATCTTACTTACAACTTATAATGATGAGCAAAATTGAATATAATCACAAAGACACACACATATATGTACATATGAATGTTCAATACAATGTGCACATTTTATACATTTATATATATATATATATTCATTTTTCTTTTTAATAGATGTTCAAAGTATTAGGGCTTCCCAGGTATCTCAGTGGGTAGAGAACATACTTGCAAAGCAGGAGATTCTGGAGATACGGGTTTGATTTCTGTGTCAGGAAGATCCCCTGGAGAAGGGCAGGGCAACCCATTCCAGTATTCTTGCCTGAAGAATCCCATGGACAGGGGAGCCTGACAGGATACAGTCCATAAATTGCAAAGAGCTGGACATGACTGAAGCAACATATCATGCACACATATTGAATATGATAAAAATTCAGCTAACTGAAGCAACCAAGCACAGCACAGCATATTAAAGTATTATGGATGTACAATAAAATGAATAATTTTGACATATGCTTAAGTAAAATTATTATAACATTTAAAATAATAAATGCAGCATTACCCTCAAAAGTTTTCTGTGGTTTTTAAAGCCCTTACAAGTCCTTTTCAAGGTGTGGTTTAATGTAATTTATTTTTTAAAAAAGAACCTTTAATACAGATTATTGAAGGATTATTTAAATTATTGAAACATTTTGAAGAATTATTGAAATATATTTCCACTGGAAGCCATAGTTGTTTGTTTTCTTCCTCTATCACCCATTCCAATGCTTCTTCTATTCTAGGCTGCTTGGATGATTAAGTAGCTAAGAGTTTAATCCCTGAGGGGCGTGAACCATTGATTTCCTTGCTCTGTTAAGGTTGTGGTTAATGTGATTGACAATTCATTGTTATAGAGAAGGTAAGGTAAAGTCGCTCAGTCGTGTCCGACTCTTTGCGACCCCGTGGCTGTAATGTACTAGGCTTCTCTGTCCATGGGCTTCTCCAGGCAAGAATACTGGAGCGGATTGCCATTTCCTCTTCCAGGGGATCTTCCCCACCCAGGGATCGAACCCGGGTCTCCCACATTAGAGGCAGACGCTTTAACCTCTGAGCCACCAGGGAAGCCCAAAAAGTAACACTAAAAAAACCTGTTTTCTAGACAATTCATATCATGAAGTCTAGCTATTCATATTAACTTTTTCTTTTGCCTGCAGTTCTACTGTTGACTTGGCACCAAGTAGCTAGGTGGTCTCATCAAGAGATTTTTCTCTTTCGAGTGCTTCGTAAGTTTCTACAGTTAATAGATCAGGAATTCAGCAGAGGCAGTGGCCACAATGAGAAGGAACCCATGCATCTGTGCTTGTACATCATGTTCACCCTTGACGTGGAAACTCTGTTCATGGATCCATCATATAAGCACTATGTGATCAAGGAGAGGTCAAGGCCATTGATGTGAACCTTGTTTCCCTTCAGTTCTGTTCAATTCAGTCGCTCAGTCATGTACAACGCTTTGTGATCCCATGAACTACTGCACACCAGGCTTCCTTATCCATCACCAGCTCCCAGAGCTTGCTCAAACTCATATCCATCGAGTTGATGATGCCATCCAACCATCTTATCTTCTTTTGTCCCTTTCTCCTCTTGCTTTCGATATTTCCTGGCATCAGGGTCTTTTCCATTGAGTCAGTTCTTCATATCAGATGGTCAATATATTGGAACTTCAGCTTCAGTATGAGTCCTTTCAATAAATATTCAGGACTGATTTCCTTTAGGATGGACTGATTAGATCTCCTTGCAGTCCAAGAGTGTTCTCCAGCACCACAGTTCAAACGCATTCATTCTTTGGCTCTCAGGCTTCTTTATGATCCAACTCTCACATCGATACATGCTACTGGATAAACCATAGCTTTGATTAGATGGACCTGGGTCAGCAAAATAATGTCTCTGCTTTTTAATGTGCTGCCTAGGTGTTTGATTGATAACTAAGAATATTATTTTCCATCTAAATATGCCCTCATGTAACTTATTCATCAAGACAAGATTTTTTTTTTTGTAATGGATAGGAAGAAGAAGAGAAGGTGAAAGAGAAAGGGGAAGAGAGTATGCTGATAAGAAGCACACTGGCTAACACTCAGCAGTTAGTTTTACTTATTTATTTTTTTTAGTTTTTATTAGAATATAATTGAATTACTGTGTGGTTAGTTTCAGGTGCACAGCAAAATGATTCAGGTATACATAATCATATATCCATTGTTTTTAAGATTCTTTCCCATACAGATTTTTGATTAATTAATTTATTTATTTTGGCATACAGTTGCTTTACAAGCCTATGTTAGCTTCTACTGTACAGCAAAATGAATCAGTCATACAAAATACATATTTTCCTTCTCTTTTGGATGTCCATCCCATTTAGGTCACCACAGTGCATTCAGTAGATTTCCCTGTGCTATACAATATGTTTGCATTAGTTATCTATTTTATACATAGTATCAATAGTGTATATGTATCAACCTCAATCTCCCAGTTCCTTCCAGTAAGATTTTTTTTTAATTTTATTATGTTGGAAATATGCTTTATCTATTTTTAAATTTTATTTACTTATTTATTTTTTACTTTACAATACTGTATTGGTTTTGCCATACATTGACATTAATCCACCATGGGTGTACATGAGATCCCAATCCTGAACCCCTCTCTCACTTCCCTCCCTATATCATCTCTCTGGGTCATTCCAGTGCACCAGCCCCAAGCATCCTGTATCCTGTATCAAACCTACACTGGTGATTTGTTTCTTACATGATAGTATACATGTTTCAATATCATTCTCCCAAATCATCCCACCCTCTCCCTCTCCCACAGAGTCCAAAAGTCTGTTCTATACATCTGTGTCTCTTTTGCTGTCTCGCATACAGGGTTTGAAGCCTTATGGCTGCTGCAGACTGGCTGGAGCAGAAATGGCTTCAAGTACTTGGTTCTCTGCTTACCCTACCATTTCCCATGTATTACTTTTGGACCAATTATAAAATCTCTTATGATTTTTCTCTTTCTTTCCAAACCACTAAACCATGTGATTATGTATTTTCTTTGAACTTAATTCAAAATACAACTACTAGATACTTTTTAAAGCTATGGCTTTCCAGTAGTCATGTACAGATGTGAGAGTTTAATCATAAAGAAGGTTGAACACTGAGAAATTGATTTTTTCAAACTGTGGTGCTAGAGAAGACTCTTGAGGGTCTTTTGGACTACAAGGAAATCAAACCAGTCAATCTTAAAGGAAAGTACCTCAAATATTCATTGGAAGTTCTGATGCTGAAGCTGGAGCACCAATACTTCGGCCACCTGATGCGAAGAGCTGACTCACTGGAAAAGACTCTGATGCTGGGCAAGATTGAGAGCAGGAGAAGAGGGTGATACAGGATGAGATGGGTTGAATAGCGTCACTGATTCAATGGACATGAGATTGAGTAAACTGTGGGAGATAATCAAGAACAGGGAAGTCTGCCAGGCTGCAGTTCACGGAGAGGCAAAGAGTTGAACACAACTTAGCTACCGAACAACAACATGATACTCTTCAGTATTAATGAGTTGAAATATTTAACTTTAGCAAACATGATGTTTCCCATCTGTTTTTATTACCTTTTTGTTAGTTTAAGTGTAAAGACTAGGTCTCTAAAAGAGATCTAATTCTAATATAATTTTTTCTAACCCTTGATCTAACCTCTCAGTACATACATATACTTTAAGAAAGAAGGCTAGCTCATGAATGAATAAAGAATTAAATGGCTGAGATGTAGCCATAATAAATGCTATCAATAAAATTTCAAATAATGTTAATATTCACACTATGGTAATATTCATAAGTCACTTAAGTTTTAAAATAAGTGTTAAACATTATTTTATAATAGGCACTTGAAAAAACACGTCATTGTGTTAGGTTATCTACTGCTGCATAATAAACTGCCCTAAACTTAACAGTGCTGTTTATTCACAATTCTGTAAGGTCAGCAACTTGGACTGGACTCAGCTGAACAAGTCCTTTATCTAGAAATTACAAGACATAGGTTTAGAACCCCACATCATCACTTTGGCACATTCATCAGTCACAGCATGTTACAAGACCACTTCTTAACAGGAGGAGCCACAAAGGCATGTCACAAAGAAGTTGCACACAGAATTACTGCAGTCATCTTGCAAACAATCTACTGCACCTACATGCTGAAGAATTTATGGTTACTAGCTATGCAGTAACCCAATACAGAATTATAACACTGAATATTCAATAATATTTTTACCAATGAATTAAATTTATTTTGAAAATTCAATAATTACTCCTGGAAGTAATTCCCATATTTCTTGGGAATTAATTGCACCTCAGACTGAAAAGTTGGATTCAAATTTTATTATGTTAGGGATGATTTCTAAACCAAGGTTTCTAAATAGTCACTTTTATACAATTTCTTACTCGTAAGTAGAAATGCCTTCCCCTTCAATTTTCACAGAGAACTAATTCAGTTTATTTTTATTAGAATGTATTTTGGACCAAGGATGAGATGGCTGGATGGCATCATGGACTCAATGGATGTGAGTCTGAGTGAACTCCGGGAGTTGGTGATGGACAGGGAGGCCTGGCGTGCTGTGATTCATGGGGTCGCAAAAAGTTGGACATGACTGAGTGACTGAACTGACTGACTGTATTTTCCTTGTGAGCAATACACACACAAACACACACATACACACACACACAAACTAAGGATTTTGTATTTGCCTTAGCAGAGCATTTTAAAGTGTAAGTACTGAGTTAAAACAGAAACTCATTTAAAGAAAACATTTACAATTACAACAAAGTCCAATGACCCCAAACATCTTGGATATAGAACAGATGCCAAATTATGATCTTGAGTACATTGTCAGTGGAGAAATTATGATTTGCTTTCCTATTTATTGTAGCACATTGATTCAAAATAATAAACATTACATGATAAATATTGACATAATTTATAAGTAAACAAACTAAGGATTTTGTATTTGCCTTAGCAGAGCATTTTAAAGTGTAAGTACTGAGTTAAAACAGAAACTCATTTAAAGAAAACATTTACAATTACAACAAAGTCCAATGACCCCAAACATCTTGGATATAGAACAGATGCCAAATTATGATCTTGAGTACATTGTCAGTGGAGAAATTATGATTTGCTTTCCTATTTATTGTAGCACATTGATTCAAAATAATAAACATTACATGATAAATATTGACATAATTTATAAGTAATTTAAATTTAATTAGATGAAAATGACATTCAATGCACAGAATTATTCTACTCATAGTGAGATTTCAATGATAATACTTATTATGAAAGTAATATCTTAGATGTGTTTTCAGCTAAATTATTATTTTTTTTAACTTTAAATAGGTTCATAAAGGTTAAAATGAGAGTGTGGATGTGTGCATTTTCAGTTGCTTCAGTCATCTGGAGCTCTTTGTGACCCTATGAACTGTAGCCTGCCAGGCTCCTCTGTACAAGGGATTCTCCAGGCAAGAATACTGGAGTGGTTTGTCATGCCTTCCTCTAGGATGTTCCCCACCCAGGGATCAAATCTCCTTTATTGCAGGTGGGAGAAGGAAATGACCCACTCTAGTGTTCTTACCTGGATAATTCTGTGGGGAGAGGAGCAGGGTGGGCTACAGTCCATAGAATTGCAAAGAGTCAGACATAACTGAAGGACTAAAACTTTCACTTTCACTTTCTTCACCATTGAACCACCAGGGAAACCCTAAAATGAGGGTAGTATTCATAAGTCTTCATTTTAATATATTGTATTTTTTCCTATTTTTTTAAATAAGGGAAATATTCCTGTATTTGTCACAATAACCCCTAAACAAATTATTTAAATTATACTTAGACATAAATTCCATCCATGTGCTTGTTGAAAACACTGTTTGTATTTTTAATTTCACTCTCTAAATCTTGTAAAGAAGATATTTAAGTAAGGGTACACAACAGATTTTTAAAATACAAGTTATAAAAGTTGATACAAACACACACATATATAATATTCATACACTAATGATATCAAAATTTTTAAAGCCATAAATTGTAAATTATTTTATCTGACAAAAGATAAAGTTCTATTAACTTGTATTGATTGTTTTATTCCCAGTGCGCTTCTGCTTCTAGGTGAGACCAGACCAAGTATAGTAAGAAGCACAGAGAAAAATGTAAAGATCAGGTAGCTCTAAATTGTTTTAACTAATGATCAGATAAAACCAATCACCTGGATAAAAATTTCGAGGTATTCCTAGTACAATATACTTTACAGACTGTAATGTCAACCATTCTGCCCATCGCTCATATTCTCATGGTGAAGTCCTAACCCCCAGCAACTCCAAGTGTGACTGATTGGAGAAAGGATCTTTAAAGGAATAATTAATATAAAATGAGATCATGAGGGTGGGCACTTATTCAATATAACTGACATCCTTACAAGAGAAGATCAAGACACCAACATTTACTGAAGAAAGAACTTATGAAGACATGGGGAGGAAATGGTTATCCATAAGCCAAGGAGTGAGATTTCAGAGGAAACTAACCCTGTGACTATCTTCATCTTGTCTTTCTTCTTCCCATAACTTAGAGTAAACAAAAGCCTGTCATTGAAGGTACCCGAACTGTATTTTGTTAATAAAGGAACTTTGTTAAGGCACCCTTAACAAATTAGTATATCACTGTATAGTCTGGGCTACTTTGTTGGCTCAATCAGTAAGGAATCTGCCTGCAATGCAGGAGACTGTCTGCAATACAGGAGACGCGGGTTCAATCCTTGAGTTGGGAGGATCCCCTGGAGAAGAAAATGGCAACCCACTCCACTATTCTTGCTTGTGAAATCCCATGGACAGAGGAGCCTAGCAAGCTACCCCGCTACAGGTCTAAAGAGTCAGACGTGACTTAGCGACTAAACCACTACCACAGTATATCTATGTACATGGATCCCAGGCTAAAAGTGAGATGGGGAAAATAACAGGTTATATCATATCCAGAAACTATCAGGGATATGGGGTGACTTAAATTCAGCTCTACATGAGTCAAATTATTTTACTTATGAAACAGACATATGGTATATAAATATCCATACACTCACACATAGACAAATAAATTTCAATTTATAGTGAAATATACATACAAATGGGCTTCCCAGGAGGCACTAGTTGTAAAGAACCTGTCTGCCAATGCAGGAGTTGCCAGAGACACTGGTTTGATCCCTGGGTTGGGAGGATCCCCTGGAGAAGAAAATGGCCACCCACTACAGTATTCTTCATGGACAGAGGAGCCTGGCAGGCTATGGTCCATAGGCTCGCAAACAGTTGGACCAACTGAAGTGACAGCTTGCACACATACACACAGATGGGCTTCCCAGCTGGTGTAGTGGTAAAGAATCCACCTGCCAATTCAGGAAAATAAACAAGAGATGTAAGTTCAATCCATGGGTTGATAAAATCCCCTAGAGTAGGAAATGGCAACCCATCCCAGTATTCTTGCCTGGAAAATTTCATGGACAAAGGATCCTGGCAGGCTACAGTCCATAGTGGCACAAAGAGTTGGACATGACTGGGCACACACACACACGTGCTCAATATTTACAAGTAATATGTATAATCTATACATTTGAAGTATATGTATTTCATATATATATACAATGTCCTTTATAATTTTTCATATACATATTGAAACATATGCACACATACAAATATTGCATTTCTCTCCTTCTTCTCATTCTGTTTGTTTATTTACAGGCTCTTAAGAACTTTTACACATTTCCTCTGAATTTTCTGGCTTTATACATTCTATGACTATTAGTCAACCTTAATACTTTCTCCTCTTCCATCACAAAATATGGCCTTCTAACCAATTCTGCTCTTAACATTTTGCCATTTTAACACTTTTTTTAAATAAGAAGATATGGTTTTGCAAAAAAAGTTATGGGTAACTTTATCTTTTGTGTCCTAATACTTTTTAAAAATGTTGAGTCCTTCAAAATTCTTAATAATATAAATTTTCCTCAGTTCTTTATTTTAATGAAACACCGCTAGATAGCATTTATAAGACTAAATCCAATATCTCTTTATTGAAGTACAGTTGATATACAATATTACAAGTGTATGTCATAGTAATTCACAATTTTAAAGTTATACTCAATTCATAGTTATTATAAAGTATGTGCTATATTCCCTGACTTGTAAAATATATCCTTTCAGTTTATTTTCTACATAATAGCTTAGGTTTCTTAATCCCCTACATATCAGAGTTGAAAAAATTTAAAAATACAAAAAAATGATCTGTTTTACCATTATTTTATCAAATTTTTAAGCTCACAGATCCTTCCATATTCGAATATTCTAAGTGAATCTGTGAGATAAATCTGAGAACATGCTAGGAAATAACAACAACAACACAGCACAGAAGAATGTGGAGATATACTGAAGAGGGGGAAAGTAAGAGTCACTAAGATTAGAAGTGAGGGGTTATGGACGTAGAAGTTTAAAATGCTAAAGTATTCTTGGATAAATAGTCATTTAAGAAATATTTATGCCTAAGTTTTTAATATTTTGGTGAATAAATATCACTTCATTACCAAGGAAATATGTAGATAAATAAACAGTTCAGTTCTGTTCAGTCGCTCAGTCGTGTCAGACTCTTTGCGACCCCATGAATCACAGCACGCCAGGCCTCCCTGTGAATCACCAACTCCCGGAGTTCACCCAGACCCACACCCATGGAGTCTGTGAAGCCATCCAGCCATCACATCCTCGGTCATCCCCTTCTCCTCCTGCCCCCATCCCTCCCAGCATCAGAGTCANCCCCGCGGGCATGGCTTAGTTTCATTGAGTTAGACAAGGGTGTGGTCCTAGTGTGATTAGATTGACTAGTTTTCTGTGAGTATGGTTTCAGTGTATCTGTCCTCTGATTCCCTCTTGCAACACCTACCATCTTACTTGGGTTTCTCTTACCTTGGGCGTGGGGTATCTCTTCACAGATGCTCCAGCAAAGTGCAGCCGCTGCTCCTTACCTTGGGTGAGGGATATCTCCACACCACCGACCTTCCTGATCTTCAGCGTGGGATAGGTCTTCTAGGCCCTCCTTAGCCCGCGCATCCACAGCTCCTTTGACATTGGGTTGCTCCTCCCGGCCACTGCCCCTGGCCTCAGGCACAGCCTCTGGCGCGGGATGGCTTCCCTCTGCTGCCTGCGCCTTAGTGCTGCTTGCAGCAGCTGCCTGCGCCTTAGCAGACATTAAGTATACAGAGATCTCCAGTATTGCATTTGATACATCTAAGGCATATGTAAAATTACTCAGGGAAGCTCAAGTAATGTATCCAACTATGAAAATATCTGTGACTGTTTTTGTGTCCTAAATTGATTTTTGTCTCAATTATTATGTTGAAAAATATCATAAAAACATCAGTTACATCACTAAACAAAGAGTAAACAAAATAAGGTTATTGTTAAACTATACCTTAAGCTACATCTGTTCAACATTATGGCCTCTCAAAGCAAGTATTTATATGATTTCAAAATTATATATTAAAATAAGCATTAAAAAAAAAAAAAACCTCATAAAGAGCATAAACCAGAGGGGAAGGGATATGAAGGGTGGGCAAACAGGGTCAACGGTATGGTGATGGATGGTGACTAGACCTGTGGGAGTGATCACTCTGTAATATATACACAGATGCTGAATTATAATGCTGTACTCTTGAAATTCACATAATAGAAAAGCAAATAGAAAATGATGTTATTACAAAACAACTTTCTTTTGCTAGTAAACTTCAGAATGATAATTAACACTATTTGAATGTAGCTTGCTATATATTCTGTTTATAACTGTACTCAAATAACTTAAATTTCACCTAAATACTTAATTTTTGCTTATAAAACCCAGTGATATAAATTATAACATGGTCTGAGAAAGTTTGGAATGTATTCACACTTCTGCTTTAAAAATAAAATTACTGCTCGGCCAACACATTTAATAAAATACTTTGTGAGAATTGCAATTTGAAATCACATTTGAAAAAGTTACAATTACTTGTGCAAGCACATTTTCCAGGGACTTTATGCATCTTGAGAACAAACATTTTAACTTTTTTTTTTTTCTTAAAGCACAACAAATATTTGGGCCTTTTCAAGTGAAAATAATTATTTGCTAATTTTCCTTTAAGATGATTCTGTCAGTTTGCCAGATGTCTGTTCTGTATTCCAAATATGTATTAATGATCCTTAATCTGCATCACTTACAACAGTTTTGCTCCACTCCATGTAACTCATCTCAGTCTGTAAGTACCTTTAGTTTTGTACAAATATTTGCAATTCCTTTTTGGAATAACTGTTCATGTTCACCATCTCACACTCTACTAGGAGATATATGCATCATGTCACTCGATAAACACATGAACCAAATGGCATGGACAATTTTCTTTCTTAAACCTCTTGTGAAGACTGAGACCCATCAAAGCACAAACCCATACTTTGGCTAAATTGTTTCCATTAAACACAACTGGTAGTATGGCACAAACAGCATTTCTCCAGTATGTTCTTTGTCATTTATCCTGCTTTGTTTATTCTCCCATGCATATTAGTCCAACCAATTAAGATCTTCTACTCCAGTGTTCTTGCCTGGACAATCGCAGGGATTAGGGAGCCTGGTGGGCTGCCGTCTATGGGTTGCACTGAGTCGGACACGACTGAAGCAACTTAGTAGTGGTAGTAGTAGTATAGGAAAAAAAAATCAAAAGTAAAACTTATTGTGAGCACCCATTAAGCTCTCCCCATTTAGTTATAAGATTTATTTTTTAAGGCATATTTTCTTTATATATATATATATATATATATTTATTTATTTATTTTAATTGGAGGTTAATTACTTTACAATATTGTATTGGTTTTGCCATATGTCANTATTGTGAGCACCCATTAAGCTCTCCCCATTTAGTTATAAGATTTATTTTTTAAGGCATATTTTCTTTATATATATATATATATATATATTTATTTATTTATTTTAATTGGAGGTTAATTACTTTACAATATTGTATTGGTTTTGCCATATGTCAACATGAATCCACGACAGGTATACACGTGTTCCCCATCCTGAACCCCCCTCCCTCCCCATACCATCCCTCTGGGTTGTCTCAGTGCACCAGCCCCAGGCATCCAGTATCATGCATTGAACCTGGACTGGCGATTCATTTCATATTAAAGGCATGTTTTCATTCCAATCCCAAAGAAAGGCAATGCCAAAGAATGTTCAAACTATAAGACAATTGCACTCATTTCTCATACTAATAAGGTATTGCTCAAAATCCTTTAAGCTACACTTCAGCAGTATATGAACCTAGAAATTCCAGATGTACATCTGTATTTAGAAAAGACAGAGGAACCAGAGATAAAACTGACAACATTCATTGGATCACAGAGAAAGGGAATTCCAGAAAAAACATCTAGTTCTGCCTCTTTGACTACGCTAAAGCCTTTGACTGCATGGCTCACAACAAACTGGAAAATTCTTAAAGAGATGGGACTACCATACTACCTTAACTGCATTCTGAGAAACCTGTAAGCAAATCAAGAAACAATAGTTTGAACCAGACATGGGATGACTCAAAACTGGGAAAGGAGTATTTCAAGGCTGTAAACTGTAACTCTGTTTCTTTAACTTCTATGCAGAGTGCATATTTATGTGTTAACAACTCAGTGTGACCCTATGAACTGTAGCCCACCAGGCTCCTCTGTCCATGGATTCCCCAGGCAAGAATACTGGAGTGGGTTGCCATGCCTTCCTCCAGGGACCTTCGCAACCCAGGGATCTAACCCACGTCTCCTGTAGCTCCTGCATTGCAAGCAAAATCTTTACTACTGTACCACCAAGGAAGCCCAGCTAAATACATCATTCAAAATTCCTGACTGGATAGAACAAAAACTGGAATTAATAATGCTGGGAGAAGTATCAGCAACCTCAGATATGCAGATAATAAACACTGTAATGGCAGAAAGTGAAAAGAAACAAAAGAGCCTCTTGAGTTTACAAAGAAGATTGAAAAAGTTTGCTTAAAACTAAACTGTTTCCACTTTTCCCTCATCTATTTGCCATAAAGTGATGAGACTAGATGCATGATCTTCATTTCTTGAATGTTGAGTTCCAAATCACCTTGGAAAATAACTACAGCCACAAAATTAAGACAGTTGCTCCTTGGAAGAAAAGCTACGACAAACCTAGGAAGCATATTAAAAAGCAGAAATATCACTTACTGACAAAGTGTATAGCCAAAGCTATGTTTTGTTTTGTTTTGTTTTTTTCCAGTAGTCATGTACAGATGACAAAGTTGGACCATAAAGAAGGCTGAGAGCTGAAGAACTGATGCTTTCAAACTGTGGTGTTGGAGAAGACTCTTAAGAGTCCCTTGGACTGCAAGGAAATCAAACCAGTCAATGCTAAAGGAAGTAACTCTGAACAAACACTGGAAGGACTGATGCTGAAGTTCCAATACTTCGGCCACCTGACGCGAAGAGCTGATCCATTGGGAAAGATCCTGATGCTGGAAAATATTAGGGTAGGAGGAGAAAGGGGTGACAGAAGATGAGATGTTTAGATAGCATCACTGACTTAATGGGGATGAGATTGAGCAAACTCTGACAGATACTGAAAAGTTGGGAAGCCTGGCATGCTGCACTCCATGGGGTCATAAAGAATTGGATATGACTTAATGACTGAACAACATACGCCTTAACAATTCAATATCTGGACATTAGTGTTTAACAATTTAATATTTTATATTCAATTGTATAGTGTATATAAAATTATGCACTATATAGTATATAACAATTGGCTATTTCTCTATTACATTTCAATAGAATCAGAGTGAAGAAGAATATCATGACAAAAGCTACTGATCATAGTATTAATTCCATGCCTTACTGCCTGACACGTTGGTCTGTCACGAAACTATTTCAGTGGCAGCGGACTGTTTAAATGACCTTACCTCTATGACAGTTTTCCATTTATATGAACTCATTTATATCTAAAAATTCCAATGTGGATGAAAAATGCAATTTAAATGGATTATCTTTCTTTCATTCTTTGAAATACTCTAGTGTTGTCATGAAAATGACAATTATGTTTAAGCCATTTTTACTATCTTTCTTAGTACATAGTGAGAAATGGAAAGCACTCACAGGAAATTGAAGTGCTGAAATGAATTGAAAAGTAAGCCAAGGCATTTTAAGAAAACGGTAACACAGAGAGAAATAAATCCGTTTTCTAAAAGAAAGACAGTGAATAAATTACATTGACTTTATATTGGCTTTCAGATTGGCTTTAGCCTTCAACTTATCCTTTTAGAAAATATAAAGTAAATTAAAATAGTATTTCTATCATTATAATTTTACACTAATAATTGCTAGTTATTATTATTTTAATTTTAGTAAAATAGCCCTAAGTTCCCTAAAGATAAAGTAACTATATACTAAAATAGCTACTCTTTCTTCATAACTTTATCAAAAGGAATCAAATAAAAATAAATAAATAAAGTCTTAAAAACTAGTACATTTTTTCTGTGAATTTAAAAATCATCCTTATTCATATTTAATTCTAGCTACTTTTCTTAGGGGAAACATTAGGATTTTGATTCTAATTCTCTCTAACTCAGGGTTAGGATAACCCATCAATTGAGTGCTGACTTCCTTAAAGCTGCTTTGGTAGGACCACATCTCACCATCCTCCAAATAAAAACACTTCTGTTATTTGCTTCATGATTTAAGAACTATCCAAATAAGTAATATTAATAAACACATGTTAAATTAGTATTATAACTAAAAATGTCTTGTTTTTATTGAATTCATATTTTATGACCAAAACTTTCTTCAAACCTCAAGTTCTCTTTTGGATGTATTTTGGATGAAGTTGATCATTTATCTGCAGGACTCAGTGATCCCTGCTTAAGTATAGTGATACTGCTAAACCAAACAGAATCTTCATATCAATTATCTACTCATATGGGTGCTATATACTAGACTTCTCTCATGGTCCCAACTTTTTGCAGCAGATAAATATGAAATCAACAATGAAAAGAGAAAGGTAGATGTGGAAAAACTGTGAAGAAAAACTCTGACTGTATTTCCAGGGTTGAGTATCTAACCATATCTCAAAATAATTCACTGAATTTTTTTTAACTTAGAATTTAATCAACATTATTACTTTTATTTTCAGAATCTAAAACTTTCAATAGCCTGATCTCATGAAACACAATGTGTATTAAATTTAAGTTTGCTTTGCAAAGAACATAAACCTGGCCATAATTGTTTACTATTTGCAATCCCAACAATGAAGCTGCACTTAGAAGTGGGGGGCATAAGCTATTCTTTGTGATAAACACTATAACGTGGAAGCTGCAGAGACAGCATAAGATCCAGGAATGGGAGGTTTCTGCTGAGAAGCCTTTGACTGTGTGGATCACAATAAACTGTGGAAAATTCTGAGAGATGGGAATACCAGACCACCTGACCTACCTCCTGAGAAATCTGTATGCAGGTCAGGAAGCAACAGTTAGAACTGGATATGGAACAACAGACTAGTTTCAAACAAGAAAAGGAGTACGTCAAGGCTGTATATTGTCACCCTGCTTATTTAACTTCTATGCAGAGTACATCATGAGAAACGCTGGACTGGAAGAAATACAAGCTGGAATCAAGATTGCTGGGAGAAATATCAATAACCTCAGATATGCAGATGACACCACCGTTATGGCAGAAAGTGAAGAGGAACTAAAGAGCCTCTTGATGAAAGTGAAAGTGGAGAATGAAAGAGTTGGCTTAAAGCTCAACATTCAGAAAATGAAGATCATGGCATCTGGTCCCATCACTTCATGGAAAATAATGGGGAAAGAGTAGAAGAGTGTCAGACTTTATTTTTTTCTTCAGATGATGATTGCAGCTATGAAATTAAAAGGCGCTTACTCCTTGGAAGAAAAGTTATGACCAACCTAGATAGCATATTCAAAAGAAGAGACATTACTTTGTTGACTAAGGTCAGCCTTAGTCAAGGCTATGGTTTTTCCTGTGGTCATGTATGAATGTGAGAGTTGGACTGTGAAGAGGCTGAGTGCCGAAGAATTGATGCTTTTGAACTGTGGTGTTGGAAAAAACTTTTGAGAGTCCTTTGGACTGCAAGGAGATCCAACCAGTCCATTCTGAAGGAGATCAGCCCTGGGATTTCTTCAGAAGGAATGATGCTGAAGCTGAAACTCTAGTACTTTGGCCACCTTATGAGAAGAGTTGACTCATTGGAAAAGACCCTGATGCTGGGAGGGATTGGGGACAGGAGGAAAGGGGACGACCAAGAATAAGACGGCTGGATGGCATCACTGACTCGATGGAGGTGAGTCTGAGTGAACTCCAGGAGTTGGTGATGGACAGGAAGGCCTGGCGTGCTGTGATTCATGGGGTCGCAAAGAGGCGGACATGACTGAGTAACTGAACTGAACTGAAAGAAAATCCATCAAATAATAGTAAAGGTCAACTGAGACCTTAGGAAATATAGTAGAAAACTGTCAGGATGCTGGTGTGGGTTGTTACTTATTTTAGCTTTACTGTGGTGAAAAGGACAGAATCATTGTCCAAAAATGAAAAATAATCATGTAGACATTTTCTTAAAGATTTTTTAATGTAGACAATTTAAAAGTCTTTATTGAATTTGAAGAACTGACTTATTTGAAAAGACCCTGATGCTGGAAAAGATTGAAGCCAGGAGGAGAAGGGGATGACAGAGGATGATATGGTTAGATGGCATCACTGACTCAATGGACATGAGTTTGAGTAAACTTCAGGAGTTGCTAATGGAGAGGGAGGCCTGGTATGCTGCAGTTCATGGGGTTGCAAAGAATCAGACATGACTGTGTGATTGAACTAAACTTAACTGAACTGATTGAATTTGTGATAACATTGTTTTATGTTTTGGTTTTTTGACTGCTAGGCACGTGGG
Source organism: Aepyceros melampus (assembly GCA_006408695.1). Lineage (NCBI taxonomy): Eukaryota > Metazoa > Chordata > Mammalia > Artiodactyla > Bovidae > Aepyceros > Aepyceros melampus. The sequence continues at coordinate 45,076 of SJXQ01011112.1, read as the reverse complement.
ATCTTACTTCCCTGACCTAGGATCCAACCCACACCTCCTGCATTGGAAGGTAACATCATAACCAATGGATAGCCAGGGAAGTTCCTCATGTAAAAATTTTAAATTCATTTTAATAAATGACATAGAAACATATTCCGAGAAGGCAGTTCAGTTTCTCAGTTGTGTAGACTCAGAGAAGTAATGATGAGAATTCTGCTTCTTGTTATTTTAAATCTAGTCCTTTTTGTCCTCAAAACACATTGGGAAAGCTGAAATGAAACTATTGTTTCAGTACCATTAAAAATTTGTAAAGAAAGCCACTCTGCTAGTGAATTTACTTAACAGTATCATTAATGTTTTTCTGTTCACAATATGAACACAGTTCAATGATTGTATAGTCAGAAATTAGAAAATATAAAAGCTTAACTAGATGTTATTTAGTAAAGAAAGAATAGTATTACAATTCATTCCTTCAGAATTCAGGAACTGTCTTCAGTATGGGCATATTTGTAGCTGAATACTTCTTAAATTTTATTTTCAGAAGCATCCTCTCACTGAACTCTGGCATAATATAACAGTATAAAGGGACATTAAGATCATTGGTCCCTTCTGTAATGAAGTAATGGATTGGCTTACTTCTTTTTACTTCCTTTTTCTGTATATCACTTTGAGTAAATGCTAAAAACTGTAATAAAATTGATATTATATTTCAAAACCCTCTCCTTTATACTGAAGGTCATTTTAGTATGAGCTTGCCAATAGTTTCTAGTAACATGCTCTTGTCTAGATAATACTTAAAATTTGTTTAGGAGATTTTTTGAAGATAGGCTTAATACTAATTATGTGCAGAAAAGTGCAACTACTTTGAAGTACACTTTTAAAAATATAAGAATTATATTTTTAAAGACTCTAGAATCACATGGGTCTTCCTGCATGTCTCAGTAGTAAAGAATCCACCTGCAATGGAAGAGATGGAGATTTGATCCCTGGCCCAGGAAGATCCCCTGGAGAAGGATATGGCAACCCACTCCAGTATTTTTGCCTGGGAAGTCCCAGGGACAGGGGAGTCTGGGGGAGGTATAGTTCATGGGGTAACAAAAGAGTCAGGCATGACATAGTGACTAACAATAACAGGAAAATTACTTGAAATTATACGTTTACAGATTTAGCCAATTCACTATTGAGGTAGAGGTTATTCTCTCCACCAGCCAGTTAAGCCACAGCGTTTTTGTTTTTATTTTTTACTTTTTTTACTTTACAATATTGTATTGGCTTTGCCATACATCAACATGAATCTGCCATGGGTGTACACATGTTCCCCATTCTGAACCCCCCTCCTCCCTCCCTCCCTGTACTATCCCTCTGGGTCACCGCAGTGCACCAGCCCCAAGCATCCTGCATCCTGCATCAAACTTGGACTGGCGATTCGTTTCTTACATGATAGTATACATGTTTCAATGTCATTCTCCCAAATCATCCCACCCTCTCTCTCTCCCACAGAGTCCAAAAGACTGTTCTATGTGCAAGAACGGATCTCTGGAGACAAACAAGATTGGAATGTAGACTCTGTCATTAAGTAGCTGTGTTAGTGTCAACAGGTGCTTAAGTTTGACAAGCCTCAATGTCTTTGACTCTTAGGAATATAATGAGGAAGAATGTGATTACACAAAGCCATTTTAACACTGTTTACTGCTTAATAACCATCCACTATGTATTTGTTGGTCTTGTTTCTAACATTATTTTTATCCTTGTTATTATTTGTAGTAGTATGATTATATACCTGTTACTGACACAAATATAAAATAAATATATATTCAAGTGATACACCATTGATTTTCAATTTAGAACTATGTGTTTATCAAGTAAATTATTAAATTAAATCTTATGCTGCATGTGGATCATTTCCATTATCTAACTGTGTTAAATTAAGGTTTAATCCTCTTCTAAACTTACATGTTCATAGAAACAAACATCAATGGTTACAGAATAGTATTTAAAGGAAAAGACTGTTTCTGTCTTCCTAGGTGTCTTCTTTCCTAGCTTTGTGGCCTTAAGCAGTTATATGAACTGTCTGTGCTTTAGGCATTCTTGGAGTGTGTGACTGCTGTGTTCTTTGTGTTGCTGTAGGACTCTCTGTGACCCCATGGAGGGTAGCATCCCCAGGCTCTTCTGTCCATGGAATTTCCTAGGCAAGAATGCTGAGCGAGTTGTCATTTCCTCCTCTAGGCTTATCTTCCCAAGCCAGGGATCAAACTTGCGTATCCTGCATTAGCAGGAAGATTCTTTACCACTGAGCCACGTGGGAAGCCCCTCCTTTTCCTATGTGGGTTTAAAAATTTGTGTTTCTAAAAAGTTCCCACGTTGATTCACATTCTGCTGGTCCAAACACCATATTGTTATAAGTTATACTATTAGGATCACTTTCTACTTTTTCTACCTGTTAATCAAGCCTAGTTCTCCAGGCTTATATTAGACTTACCCTTATCCACATATCGGAGAAGGCAATGGCACCCCACTCCAGTATTCGTGCCTGGAAAATCCCATGGACGGAAGAGCCTGGTGGGCTGCATTCCATGGGATCATGAAGATTCAGACACGACTGAGCGACTTCAATTTCACTTTTCACTTTCATGCATTGGAGAAGGAAATGGCAACCTACTGCAGTGTTCTTGCCTGGAGAATCCCGAGGATGGCGGAGCCTGGTGGGCTGCCGTCTATGGGGTCACACAGAGTTGGACACGACTGAAGCGACTTAGCAGCAGCAGCAGCAGCATCCACATATTAAACTGGGCTTCCCATGAGGTACTAGAGGTAAAGAATTCACCTGCCAATGTGGGAAATGCGAGAGATGAGGGTTCAATACCTGGCTCAGGAAGATTGACTGTGGTACAAAATGGAAATCCACTCCAGCATTCTTGCCTAGAAAATTCCATGGACAGAGAAGCCTGGCAGGCTACAATCCATAGGGCTACAAAGAATTGGACATAACTGAGCACAAGTGCATGTGCAAACAGACACACACACACACTAATATTAAACCTCTGAAGAATTGATGCTTTTGAACTGTGGTGTTGGAGAAGACTCTTGAGAATCCCTTGGACTGCAAGGAGATACAACCAGTCCATTCTGAAGGAGATCAACCCTGGGATTTCTTTGGAAGGAATGATGCTAAAGCTGAAGCTCCAATACTTTGGCCACCTCATGCAAAGAGTTGACTCATTGGAAAGACCCTGATGCTGGGAGGGATTGGGGGCAGGAGGAGAAGGGGACGACCGAGGATGAGATGGCATCACAGACTCAATGGAGGTGAGTCTGAGTGAACTCCGGGAGTTGGTGATGGACAGGGAAGCCTGGCATGCTGCGATTCATGGGGTTGCAGAGTCAGACACGATTGAGTGACTGAACTGAACTGAACTAAACATTTTCAGAAAGTAACTTTATCTATTCCATATAATGTAAGATTTCACATATACCAAATGTGACAAGCATTTCTCATTCTTGATGACTTCAACACTGTATGAAAAGGTCATGGTAGTTGAAAGAGATCAATATATCAATACCTTATAAATTATCAATCCATTCACTGTATTTTAAAGTTCTGAAACAATTGATGACCATTCTCCCATGAAAGTATTCCTGTCATTAATATCATCATTATATTTCTATTTAATTATTAAGTATTTATGAGTAAGAAAATGTAAGTCTGAATGTAGTGCAATATTCACATGTGGCATAAGCCCTCATGGAGGAGGTTGTCATTAACTCCACCATAAAGCTGCAGAGTAGATAACCCACAATCAGCAGAACAATTATACAAAAGAGATTCTAGCACTGTTAAGAAAGTGTAGGAACCATAACAGATTTCCCAACCTGGGGATCTGGAAAAGGGACCAAGAACTCCCAGGGAGTGTTTGATTACAGAATTTATAGGACTGGATAAACAGATTCTTGGAGGGAACAAACAAAAACTTGTGTGCACCAGGACTCAGGAGAAGGGAGCAGTGATCCCACAAGAGACTGACCCAGACTTGTCTGTGAGTGTCCAGGAGTATCCGGATGAGGCAAGGATCAGAGGTATCCTGCTGCAGAGTGGGGGAAATTGACTCCAGCAGTACAAGCAAGGAATATTTTGAAGGAGGTCTCCATTATATTCATTACCTCCACCACAGTTTGGTCTCAGGTCAAGCAAAAGGGAGGGAACACAGCCTCATCCATCAACAAAAAATTGGATTAAAGGTTTACTGACATGGCCCCGCCCATAAGAACAAGACCCAGTTTCCCCCTCAGTCAGTCTCTCCCAATAGGAAGCTTCCATAAGCTTTTTATCCTCATCCATGAGAAGGCAGACAGAATGAAAACCACAGTCACAGAAAACTAATCAAACTGATCACATGGACCACAGCCTTGTCTAACTCAATGAAATTATAAGCCATGTCAGGTAGGGCCACACAAGTCAGTTGGCTCATGGCGGGAAATTCTGACAAAACGTGGTCCACTGGAGAAGGGAATGCCAAAACCACTTCAGCTTTCTTGCCCTGAGAACCCCAAGAACAGTATGAAAATGCAAAAAGAAAGGACACTGAAAGATGAACTCCCCAGGTCAGTAGGTCCCAATATGGTACTGGAGGTCAGTGGAGAAATAACTCCAGAAAGAATGAAGAGACAGAGCAAAAGTGAAAACAGTTGAGGATGTGACTGGTGATGGAAGTAAAGTCTGATGCTGTAAGAAAAATACTGCATGGAAACCTGGAATGTTAGGGCCATGAATCAAGGTAAATTAGAAGTGGTCAAACAAGAGACGGCAAAAGTGAACAGCGACATTTTTAAGAATCAGTGAACTAAAATGGACTGGAATGGGCGAATTTAATGCAGATGACCATTGTATCTACAACTGTGGGAAAGAATCCTTGCAAAGAAATAGAGTAGCCCTCATAGTCAACAAAAGAGTCTGAAATGCATTACTTTGGTGCAATCACAAGAATGACTGAATGATCTCTGTTTGTTTCCAAGGCAAACCATTCAATATCACACTAATCCAAGCCTATGTCCCAACCAGTAATACTGAAGAATCAGAAGTTGAATGGTTCTATGAAGACCTACACCTTCTAGAACTAACATCTGAAAAAAGATGTCCTTTTAATCATAAGGGGCTGGAATGAAAAAGTAGGAAGTCAAGAGATACGCAGAGTAACAGGCAAGTGTGGCTTTGAAGTACAAAGTAAAGCAGGGCAAAGCAAACAGAGCTTTGTCAAGAGAACCCACTGGCCTAGAAATCACCCTCTTCCAACAACACAAGAGAAGACTCTATACATGGATATCACCAGATGGTCAATACCAAAATCAGATAGTTTATATTCTTTGCAGCCAAAGATGGAGAAGATCTATACAGTCAGCAAAAACAAGACCAGGAGCTGACTGTGGCTTAGATCATGAACTCCTTATTGCCAAATTCAGGCTTAAACTGAAGAAAGTAGGGAAACAACTAGACCATTCATGTATGACCTAAATCGAGTCCCTTACACCTATACAATAGAAGTGATAAATAGATTTAAGGGATTAAATTTGATACACTGAGTACCTAAATAACTATGGATTGAGGTTTGTGACATTGTACAGAAGGCAGTGATCAAGACCATCACAAAGGAAAAAAAATGTAAAAAGGTAAAATGATTATCTGAGGAGGCCATACAAAGAGCTGAGAAAAGAAGAGAAACTAATGGCAAAGGAGAAAAGGAAATATATACCTATTTGAATGCAGAGTTCATAAGAATAGCAAGGAAAGATAAGAAAGCCTTCCTCAGTGATCAATGCAAAGAAATAGAGGATAAAAGTAGAATGGGAAAACCTAGAGATCTCTTCAAGGATATTAGAGATACCAAGGAAACATTTCATACAAAAATGGGCACAATAAAGGACAGAAGTGATATGGACCTAACAGAAGCAGAAGATATTAAGAAGTGGCAAGAATACACAGAATAACTATTCAAAAAAGTTTTCATGATCCAGATAACCACAATGATGTGATCAGTCACCCAAAGCCATGTATGATGGAATGTGAAGTCAAGTCGGCCTTAGGAAGCATCACTACGAACAAAGCTAGTGGAGGTGATGGAATCCCAGTTGAGCTAATTCAAATCCTAAAAGATTATGCTGTGAAAGTGCTACTCTTAATATGCCAGCAAATTTGGAAAACTCAGCAGTGGCCACAGGACTGGAAAAGGTCAGTTTTCATTTCATTCCCAAAGAGAAGCAATGCTAAAGAATGTTCAAACTACCTCAAAATGCACTCTATCACAGGCTAGCAAAGTAATGCTCAAAATTCTCCAAGTCAGGCTTCAACAGTATGTGACCTGTGATGTCAGATGTCCAAGCTGGATTTAGAAAAGGCAGAGGAACCAGATATTAAACTGTGAACATCCATTGGATTATCTAAAAAGCAAAAATTACCAGAAAAATATCTACTTTTGCTTTATTGATTACTCCAAAGCCTTTGACTTTGTAGATCACAACAAAGCGTAGAAATTTCTTCAAGAGATGGGGATATCAGACCACCTTTCCTGCCTCCTGAGAAATCCATATGAAGGTCAAGAAACAACTGTTATACCTGGACATGGAACAACAGACTGGTTCCAAGTTGGATCAGGAGTATGTCATGGCTCTATATTGTTACCCTGCTTATTTAACTTACATGCAGAGTACATCATGAGAAACGCTGGGCTGGAGGAAGCACAAGCTGGAATCAAGATTTCCAGGAGAAATATTAATAACCTCAGATACGCAGATGACACCACCCTTATGGCAGAAAGTGAAGACGAACTAAAGAGCCTTTTGATGAAAGTGAAAGAGGAGAGTGAAAAAGCTGCCTTAAATTTCAACATTTGAAAAACAAAGATCATGGCATCCAATCCCCTCACTTCATGTCAAATAAATGAGGAAACAATGGAAACAGCGACAGATTTTAATTTGGGGGGCTCCAAAATCACTGCAAATGGTGACTGCAGCCATGAAATTAAAAGATGCTTGCTCCTTGGAAGAAAATCAATGACAAACTTTGACAGCATGTTAAAATGTAGTGTCATTACTTTGCTGAGAAAGGTCTGTCTAGTCAAAGCTACAGTTTTTTTTTTTTCCAGTAGTCATGTATGGATGTGAGAGTTGGACTGTAAAGAGGCTGAACACTGAAGAACTGATGTTTTTGAACTGTGGTGTTGGAGAAAACTCTCAAGAATCCCTTGGACTTCAGTCCTTTGATCTCAAAGAGATCAAACCAGTCAATCCTAAAGTATATCAGTCCTGAACATTCATTTGAAGACTGGTGCTGAGGCTGAAACTCCAATACTTTGGCCACTTGATGCAAAGAACTGACTCTTTGGAAAAGACCCTGATGTTGGGAAATGTTGAAGGAAGGAGGAGAAAGGGACAACAGAGGATGAGATGGATGGATGGCCTCACCGACCTACTGAACATAAATTTGAACAAGTTCCAGGGGTTGGTGATGGACAGAGAAGCCTGGGATGCTGCAGTCCATAAGTTCACAAAGAGTCAGAAACGACTGAGAGAATGAGCTGAAGTGCATTCTTCACAAATAAAAGTACTTTCTTCATTGGCAGTAACAAATACCTGGAATTATAGATGTTTTAAGGCCAATATGTTTCATTATTATATTTGTCATGCTGAAGGTACATTTTACTTTAGTGATAAAAATGCAAGGTTTTCGAGTCTTAATACGAGGTCTTTGGGCATACAGAAATAATAAATACAAAACACCATAATGGCTTTGGTCCCTTACTTTACAGAAGTTTCCTTGAAATCATGAATAGTTGTATTATTAATAATAAAATCTGACATTTATTATTGAAAAATTTGTAATAGCATTGTATTTAATAATTCTATTACAGAATTAAATGATTCACTGGATCTTATGGACTGCGGTTTCAACATTGCAATCTTTTTCTCTTTCCCTGGATTCCTAGCTTCTTGTAGGGGTTCATGTGAGTTAAAATTCTAGAAACCATACACAAGGAAAATAAGCCAGCTTGAAGTGTGTAGTTTGCTAAGCCTGAGTGCTATACTCATCTTTTTGGATGCATGTATACTCATTACCTGGTTTATCCAATGAGAGTGCTTCTCAGAGCTTTTATTAGTATTGTGGTAAATGGTATGGTAAATGATATACTTCTTGCTTGTATAGTATAAACATAAAAGCAATATCCTGTAATCTGTTGTTAGTGAAAAAAGTGAAGTCAGTCTGAAGACAAGGTCAATTGTCAGTGAAGCAGTCAGAAACTAGTTTTTCTGTGGCATGGTTGAACCACTGACTAAAGACTTGAAACCATCTTGGGCTTCCTAGGTGGTACAGTGGTAAAGAACCCACTTTACAGGAGGAACAGGAGATGATCCTTGTGTTGAGAAGATATCCTAGAGTAGGAAATGGCAACCCACTTCAGTACTATTCCCTGGTAAATTCCATGGACAGTGGAGCCTGGTGGCTAACACACATGAGCAAGAGCACATGAGCCAACAGATTCTCTAGTTGTTTAATGAGTTTAATTTTTTTCAATATTACTTGAAAAATAAAGCTTTTTCAATACATTATATGTGAGCAACAGTCCTCATTCCTAGAACAAAATGTGTTCTATATAAATTTTATATAATAAACATAAATATTTAAATACAATAATATCTGTAAAAGTGAGTTTTGCAAATATGCTGCATTTAAAAATATATTTTAAATTTAAGTCTTACCACTGTCAAAAATTCTAAAATTATTTGAGTTGGTTTCTGTTATCAAGGTCACATAGAACAGCACAATTAACACAAACTTTCAAGGTAGATTCAGAATCAGTGTAAAATTATCACAGACTTATATAGAAGATGCATTTTCATCTTTTATTTTGAAGATTTAAAAAAAAAGTAATACATGCTGCAACAATTGTCTGAAAAAGAACACATGACAAAAAGTTAATTTGGAGTCATTTACCCCTGCTAATAGCAGGGGGAAAGATTTCAACAAGACACTGAGATATCATGATATCATAAAACTAAATGCCTTTTTATTAATTTACTTACTAATGGTTTTTAAAGTAAATAGTCCAGTGAAGTAGCCATTAAGTTTCAGCATGTAAAAAAACTGAATACAGAATTTACCATAAAAAATGCAAAATTCACATCCCAAATTCTTAGATGATCTAACAGCAATGTCTGGAGTTCTTTCGTGGATTTTGTGTTTTAATAAGCAGTCTAGATGTTTTGAATACAATTTGTTTTGGGAAACATGCCCTGAGAAACATGAACATCAAAGATTAAATATATATAACGCTATGATTATCTCAGCAGATCTTTATGCCATGGTTCATAACATTCAACATTAGCTTAATTCACTTTACTTGAATATATAAATACACATATATGTAAAAAGAAATGTACAATTAAAAGTCACATCAACCACACCAATCTTCCTCCATAGACACACTCATTATCCCTGTGTATCATTTCAAAAATTCAATATGTGTATAAAAAACAACCTTTTTTGCTTCTTCATATAATTGATTTTGGGGCTAATATTAGGGCAAAACATTCTTGTTTTTAAGATGAAGTTTAAAGTAGACTAGAAGTACAACTTTACTCTTCAGAATTACAACCATCAATTTAACATCTTTGTAATGATGGCCTTTTTCCCATCAGTTATAATGAGCAATACCCACAATTTCACTGAACAGACTTCCTTAGTAGTTTTGACTACCTGCAATTTAAATACTTTGTTTTAGAATAAAAATTTACTTGGATTAATATTTGAAACATCAGCTTGTATTTATTTATTTATTTTTATTTTTATTTTATTTATTTATTTTTTGTGTATTCGTTTTGCTATACATTGACATGAATCAGCCACGAGTGTACATGAACTCCCAATCCCGACCCCCACCTCCCCACACTCTGTATAATCAGCTCCAGCTTCATCCACCTCATTAGAACTGATTCAAATGTATTCTTTTTAATGGCTGAGTAATACTCCATTGTGTATATGTACCACAGCTTGCTTATCCATTCATCTGCTGATGGACATCTAGGTTGCTTCCCTGTCCTGGCTATTATAAATAGTGCTGCGATGAACATTGGGGTACACGTGTCTGTTTCAATTCTGTTTTCCTCGGTGTGTATGCCCAGCAGTGGGATTGCTGGGTCATAAGGCAGTTCTATTTGCAGCTTATATTTAAAAAGATGATAGCTGACAAATACATTTAGATGATGAAAAGTACTGAAATTTGTACAGCAGACAAGATATAACTCCATTATTTTTGCTATATGTATTAGAGAGCACTGGTAGATATACTTACATTTAAAAAATATCCTTTTTATAATTAGGAGTAAACTCATTTTTGTTAATAAAATGAATGAAATTATATCCAGATGAAAATAATTTAGTATTATATATCCTGAAATAAACTTGCTTTTGCTCCTTCACATATTGTGTTTGTGTATATTCCTCTCAAACTTTAAGTTGGCACCTCACTCCTCCTCTTAGTTCAACTTTTATTTTCTTCCAAGAAGAGATCTGGGTATTTTATTGAAGCTTGAGCTTTGGGTGAGAGGAGGAGAGGAGGAAGAGAGGAATTTATTTATTCTTCTTGGAGGAGAGGAATTTATATCTAAAAGCTGGAGAAGTTTTTAAACAGCTCTGTTAATATATAACTCACATATTATAAAATCTGCCAGTGAAGAGGCACAAGTGAATGTTTTTGGTATATTTGAAGAGCAATGAAATTATTGCTATAATCCATTTTAGAACATTTGTCACCCCAAAGAAGCCTGTAGCAGCAGTCACTGCCCATTTTTATCCAATTCCCAGACAACCATTAATCTACATTTTATCTCATGGATTTTCCATTCCAGACATTTCATATAAATGAAAAGATAAAATGTGTATTTTTTCACGACTAGTTTCTTTCATTTAACATGATTTCAAGATTCATCTAAGCTGTTGACTATATCAATATTCTATTTAATTTCAAAATAATATTCTATCATTTGAGTATGCCACATTTTATTTATCCATTCATAAGCAGATAAATATTTGAATATTATGAACAATGTTTTAGTGACATTCATGTGAAAGGTTTTGCATGAATGTATACAGTCAGTTCTCCTGAGTACTATAACTAGTAGCGACTTTGCTGAATCATATGATAATTTTCAGAGAAGGCAATGGCACTCTGCTTCAGTACTCTTGCCTGGAAAATCCCATGGATGGAGGAGTCTGGTGGACTGCTGTCTATGGGGTCGCTAAGAGTCAGACACGACTGAGCGACTTCACTTTCACTTTCACTTTCCACTCATGCATTGGAGAACGAAATGGCATCCCACTCCAGTGTTCTTGCCTGGAGAATCCCAGGGACGGGGCAACCTGGTGGGCTGCATCTATGGGGTCACACAGAGTTGGATAAGACTGAAGCGAGTTAGCAGCTGCAGCAGCATGATAATTTTATGCTGAATATTTTGAAGAATGACAAATCGTTTTTCAGTCAGTAAATGATTTAACTTTCTCATCAGAAGTGTCTAAGAGTTTCTGTTTCTCCACATTTTTACCATTACTTGTTTTCACTTTTATTTTTATTACAGCCATTCTAGAGAATGTAATGTGGCACTCTTGTGGTTTGAATTGCATTTCCTAGTGTCTAAGAATGTTTAATATTCTTCATGTATTTATTGGTCATGCATGTTTATTTTCTTTGGAGAAATGCATATTTAGATCTTTCACCCATTTTTCAATTGAGTAGCTGCCTTTATTAAAGTTGAAGGAGTTGTTTATGCATTCTGAGTACAAATACCTTATCAGATACATGTTATCCTATCAATTGTTGAATGTGAGATACTGAAGCGTCCAACTATTATTACTGATTGTCTACACATACTGTAAGTTGTGTAGAATTGCTATATTCATTTGATGGAGCTCACAGCCTTTCTTATACACTAGTCAAAACTTCTCTCCAGGAATTTGGCTCTATTTTTACTGATGACTAAGACTTCCCTGGTGGCTCAGACAGTAAAGAATCTGCCTGTGATGTAGGAGACCCAGGTTCTATTCCTGGATCAGGAAGATCTTCAGAAGAAGGAAATGGTTACCTACTGCAGTGTTCTTGCCTGGAGAATTCCACGGACAAAGGAGCCTAGTGGGCTACCGTCCACGCGGCTGCAAAGAGTCAGAAGTGACTGAGGGACTTTTACTCTCATCCTGTCATTTGGAAAGCTACAGACTGGCAGATTTAAAGAAACTGTTCTTTGGACCTGTGGACTTGAAACAAATTGCAGCTGTTTATTAAACTCCTGGATTATTCATATGAATGTCCACATCATGCCCTGTTCTCTGATATGACCGACTGGGGCAACTTGTTGATAGGGCTGCACCACCCAGATTCCCATCATTGTTGCTGAGATCTATGAAAGTTTATTCAACACAGGAACTTTCTCCAGTTCAAGTCCTGGATGCATCACAGATTTTTAAACACACTTGACCCAAAAACAATATGTCAACGATATTTCTTTCAGTTACTTATGAAAGTAATTACTTATAAGTTTTATGGCTTTTCATAGGTTTGGTAGTTTTATACTCATATATATAAAGTCAATTTTAAATTAGATACAGGTATAACAAGATCTAATTATTTCACAACAGATTCTCACCAATTTTTCTCAAGTACTCTCTGTTTTCCTTCTATGAAGATTTCCTTCCATGAACGCCCCAAAAGGGTAAACAGATGGTTTAGTGATATGAATCCATGTGAGTGCTAACGTAGCATCACTTTATGTAAGGAAAAAGTGCTCTCAAAATTCAAGATTGCCAATCTACTTAATTGGCACCTGCAATCTAAAATATCACATTATTTTGTAAGCAGGCATGTTGCCACCATAACAGATGGTTAAAATATTGGCAGCCAAGTGATCATGTATGAACATCAGTTATGAGTGTTGGAAGCAAGCTGCTTTCAAGAAGGTCAAGTAGGCATTTGCCCAGGGATTCTTCAACTAGTATTAAAAGAAACAACTGCCTATTCATCAAAACTTATTACTTATGCCTTTACCTCTTGAATAATTACAGAGATATACCAATGAGATCTTTTTTATTTAATTAATTTATTTTATTTTTAATATAAATTTATTTATTTTAATTGTAGGCTAATTACTTTACAATATTGTATTGGTATTGCCATACACTGACATGAATCCACCACAGGTGTACATGTGTTTCCCATCTTGAACCCTCCTCCCGCTTCCCTCCCCATCCCATCCATCTCGGTTTTCCCAGTGTACTGGCTTTGAATGCACTGTTTCATGCATCAAACTTGGACTGGTCATTGATTTTGCATAAAGTAATATACTGATTTCAATAATATTCTCTCAAATTTTTAATAGTTGAGTAATATTCCATTGTATATATGTACCACAGCTTTCTTATCCATTCTTCTGCCAATGGACATGAAGGTTGCTTCGATGTCCTAGCTATTCTAAACAGTGCTATGATGAACATTAGGATACACATGTCTCTTTCAGTTCTGGTTTCCTTGGTGTGTTTGCCCAGCATTGGGATTGCTGGGTCATATGACAGTTCTATTTCCAGCTTTTTAAGGAATCTCCACACTGTTCTCCATAGTGGCTGTACCATTTTGCATTCCTACCAACAGTGTAAGAGGGTTCCCTTTTCCCCACACCCTCTCCAATACTTAATTTTTGTAGACATTTTGATAGCAGCCATTCTGACTGGCATGAGATGGTACCTCATTGTGGTTTTTATTTGCATTTCTCTGATAATGAGTGATGTTAAGCATCTTTCCATGTGTTTGTTAACCATCTGCATATCTTCTTTGGCAGAAATGTCTATTTAGTTCTTTGGCCCATTTTTTGATTAGGTCATTTATTTTTCTGGTATTAAGCTGCATAAGCTGCTGTATATTTTTGAGATTAATGCTTTGTCAGTTGCTTTGTTTGCTATTATTTTCTCCCATTCTGAAGGCTGTATCTTCACTTTTCTTATAGTTTCCTTCAAAAGCTTTGAAGTATAATTAGGTCCTACTTGTTTATTTTTGCTTTTATTTCCATTATTCTGGAAGGTAGGTCATAGTGGATCTTACTGTGATTTATTTCAGAGAGTAATGTCTATGTTTTCCTCTAGGAGTTTTACATTAGATCTTTACTCCATTTTGAGTTTATTTTTGTGTATGGTGTTAAAAAGTGTTCTAATTTCATTCTTTTACAGGTGGTTGACCAGTTTTCCCAACACCACTTGTTAAAGGGATTATCTTTTCTCCATTGTATATTTTTGCCTCCTTTGTCAAAGATAAGGTGTCCATACTTGTTTGGATTTATCTCTGGGCTTTCTATTGTGTTCCATTGATTGATATTTCTGTTTCTGTGCCAGTACAATACTGTCTTGACTGCAGCTTTGTAGTATAGTCTGAAATTGGGCAGGTTGATTCCTCCAGTTCCATTCTGCTTTCTCAAGATTGCTTTGTCTATTCGAAGTTCTTTGTATTTTCATACAAATTGTTACATTATTTGTTCTAGTTCTGTGAAAAATACCACTGGTAGCTTGATAGGGATTGCATTGAATCTGTATATTGCTTTGGGTAGTATACTCATTTTCACTATTTGTTTTATTTCAATCCATGAACATGGTATATTTCTACATATATTTGCATCCTCTTTGATTTCTTTCATCAGTGTTTTATAGTTTTCTATATAGAGGTCTTTTGTTTATTTAGGTAGATTTATTCCTAAGTATTTTATTCTTTTTGTTGCAATGGTGAATGGATATATGTTTCCTTAATTTCTCTTTCTGTTTTCTCATTGTTAGTGTATAGGAATGTCAGGGCTTTCTGTGTATTAATTTTATATCCTGCAACTTTACTGTATTCATTGATTAGCTCTAGTAATTTCTGGTGGTGTCTTTAGGGTTTTCTATGTCAAGAACATATCATATGCAATCAGTGAGAGTTTTATTTCTTCTTTTACCATCTGGATTCCTTTTATTTCTTTTTCTTCTCTGATTGCTGTACCAAAAATTTCCAAAACTATGTTGAATATTAGTGGTGAGAGCAGGCACTCTTGTCTTGTTCCTGACTTTAGGGGAAATGCTTTCAATTTTTCACCATTGAGGATAATGTTTGCTGTGGGTTTACCATATATGGTTTTTATTATGTTGAGGTATGTTCCTTCTATACTTGCCTTCTGGAGAGCTTTTATCATAAATGGATGTTGAATTTTGTCAAAGGCTTTCTCTGCATCTATTGAGATAATCATATGGTTTTCATTTTTCAACTTGTCAATGTGATGTATCACATTGATTGATTTGCAAATATTGAAGAATCCTTGCATCCCTGGGATAAAGCCCACTTGGTCATGATGTAGGATTTTTTAACATGTTGTTGGATTGTGTTTGCTAGAATTTCTTTAAGGATTTTTGCATCTATGTTCATCAGTGATATTGGCCTGTAGTTTTCTTTTTGTATGGCATCTTTGTCTGGTTTTGGTATTATGGTGATAGTGGCCTCATAGAATACATTTGGCAGTTTACCTTCCTCTGCAATTTTCTGGAAGAGTTTGAGTAGGATAAATGTTAGCTCTTCTCTAAATTTTTGGTAGAATTCACATGTGAAGCCATCTGGTCCTGGGCTTTTGTTTGTTGAAAGACTTTCAATTACAACTTCAATTTCCATGCTTGTAATGGGTCTGTTAAGTTTTTCTATTTCTTTCTGGTTAAATTTTGGAAGATTATACTTTTCTAAGAATTTGTCCATTTCTTTAAAGGTGTCCATTTTTTTCTGGTATGCAGTTGCTGATAGTAGTGTCTTATGATTCTTTGTATTTCTGTGTTGTCTATTGTGATTTCTCCATTTTCATTTCTAATTTCGTTGATTTAATTATTCTCTGTTTTTCTTTTTTCTTGATGAATATGGCTAATGGTTTGTCTATTTAATTCATATTCTCAAAGATCAGCTTTTGGTTTTGTTGATTTTTGCTGTAGTCTCCTTTGTTTGTTTGTTTGTTTTTTCATTTATTTCTGCCCTAACTTTTATGATTTCTTTCCTTCTACTAACCCTGGGGTTCTTCATTTCATTTTCTAATTGCTTTAGGTGTGATGTTAGGTTATTTATTTGGTTTTTCTCTTGTTTCTTGAGGTAACCTTGTATTGCTATGAACCTTCCCCTTCTCACTACTTTTACTGGATCCCCTGGAGAAGGAAATGGCAATCCACGCCACTACTCTTGCCTGGAAAATTCCATGGATGGAGGAGCCTGGTAGGCTACAGTTCATGGGATCTCAAAGAGTGGGACACAACTGGGCAACATCACTGTTTCACTGGTATAGGTTTTGGGTTGTCATATTTTCATTTTCATGTGTTTCTATGTGCAGCATATGGTATTTTAATTTCCTTTTTTATTTTTTCCATGATTTGTTGGTTATTCATAAGTGTGTCATTTAGCATCCATATGTTTGTATTTTTAACATTTTTCCCCCTGTAGTTGACATCTAATCTTACTGCATTGTGATCAGAAAAGATGCTTGAAATAATTCCAATTTTTTTAATTTACCAAGGCAAGATTTATGGTCCAAGATGTGATCTATCCTAGAGAATGTTCTGTGTGCACTTGAGAAAATGGTGAAGTCCATTGTTTTGGGATGAAATGCCCTACAGATATCAAATAGTTCTAAATGGTCCAATGTATCATTTAACACGTTTTTCTCCTTGCCAATTTTCTGTTTGGTTGGTCTATCAATAGATGTGAGTGGGATATTAAAGTCTCTCACTATTATTGTGTTACTGTTAATTTCCCCTTTCATACTTGTTGGCATTTGCCTTACATATTGAGGTGCTGTTATGTTGGTTGCATGTATGTTTATAATTGTTTTATCTTCTTCTTGGATTGATCCTTTGATCATTATGTAGTGTCCTTCTTTGTCTCTTTTCACGGTCTGTATTTCAAAGTCTATTTTATCTGATATGAGTATTACTCTCTTGCTTTCTTTTGGTCTCAATTTGCATGAATTTTTTTTTTTCCTAGTACTTCACTTTGAGTCTGTATGTGTTCCATGGCTTGAGGTGGGTCTCTTGTAGATGGCATATATAAAGGTCTTGTTTTAGTATCCATTCAGTTAGCCTTTGTCTTCTGTTTGGGGCATTCAACCCATTTACGTTTAAGGTAATTATTGAAAAGTATGATCCAATGCCATTTACTTTGTTGTTTTGGGTAAGAGTTTATACACTTTTTCTGTGTTTCCTGTCTAGAGAAGGTCCTTTAGCATTTGTTGAACAGCTGGTTTGGTGGTGGTGAATTCTCTCAGCCTTTGCTTGTCTGTAAAGCTTTTAATTTCTCCTTCATATTTGAATAAGATCTTTGCTGGATATAGTAATCTGGGCTGTAGGCTTTACTCTTTCATCATTTTAAGTATGCCCTGCCATTCCTTTCTGGCCTGAAGCGTTTCTATGAAACGATCAGCTGTTATCCTTATGGGGGTCCCCTTGTGTGTTATTTGCTGCTTTTCCCTTGCTGCTTTTAATATTAGCTCTTTGTGTTTGATTTTCATTAGTTTGATTAATATTTTTATTGGGGTGTTTTACCTTGGGTTTATCAGTTTGGGACTCTCTGGGTTTCTTGGACTTGGGTGGCTATTTCCTTCCCCATTCTAGGGAAGTTTTCAACTATTATCTCCGCAAGTATTTTCTCATGCCCTTTCATTTCGTCTTCTTCTTCTGGGATTCCTACGATTCAAGTGTTGGGGCATTTAATAATGTCCCAGAGGTTTCTGAGTTTGTCCTCACTTTTTTTATTCTTTTTTTTTCTCCCTCTCTGCTTCATTTATTTCCACCATTCTATCTTCCTCCTCACTTACCCTATCTTCTGTCTCAGTTATTCTACTGTTGATTCCCTCCAGGGTGCTTTTGGTTACTGCATTATTCATTATTGATCAACTCTTCTTTATTTATTTTTTTTTTCAGGTCCTTTTTAAACATTTCTTGCATCTTCGCAATTCTTGCTCTAATCTATGTATCTGTAGCTCCATTTTGTTTCCAAGATTTTGGATCATCTCTACTATCATTATCCTGAATTCTTTTTCAAGTAGACTCCTTATCACCTCCTCTTTGTTTGGTTTGGTGGACATTTATCACGTTCCTTCACTTGCTGAATATTTCTCTGCCTTTTCATTTTGTTTGGATTTCTGGGTTTGGGATTCCCTTTCTGTAGACTGGAAGTTTATTATTCCTCTTTATTGTGGGTGGGGTTGGAGCAGTGACTTTTCATGGTTTCCTGGGCAAATTTGTGTCTGTGTTCTGGTAGGTGGAACTGGATCCATTTTCTCTAGAGTGCAATGAAGTGTCCAGTAGTGAGTTTTGTGGTGTCTCTGGGTTTGGCATAGCTTTGGGTAGCCTATCTTTTAATGCTCAGGGATGTGTTCCTGCTTTGCTGGAGAATTAGTATGGCATGTCTTGCTCTGGAAATTATTGGCTCTTGGGTGGAGCCTGGTTTCAGTGTAATTATGAAGGCTTTTGGGTGAGCTTTTGTCTATTAATGTTCCCAGGAATCAGGGGGTCTCTGAAGTTCTCAAGTTTTGAAGTTAAGCCTCCTGCCTCTAGCTTTCAGTCTTATTATTACAGTAGCCTCTAAACCTCTCCATCCATACAGCACAGATGATAAAGCATCTAGATTAATGGTGAAGCAATTTTCCATAGCAAGGGACACACAGAGAGGTTCACAGATTTACATGGAGAAGAAAAGAGGGTGAGAGAGAGATAGAAATAGAGAGAGGGAAGAGATAGAGGTGACTAGGAGGAGAAGAGAAGTGAAAAAGGGAGAGAGCACCCTAGCCAGTAATCAACTTCCTATGTGTTCTCCACAGTCTGGAACACCCAGAGAGATTCACAGAGTTACATAGAGAAGAGAAGGGGGAGGGAGGAGATAGAGGAGACCTGGGGGAAGAAAAGAGAGAGTCAAAAGGGGAAAGAACAAACAGTCACATCCTTAAGTGAAAATGGAAACTGAAGATTAGATTCTTAAAGGACAAAATTTATAACAAATACAAAAAAAAAAAAAAAAAAAAACACCAAGATTAAAAATCTAGAGTAGAGGTTAGACTCTCAAAAAAAAAAACAATATTAAAAATAACAAATAAAATCAGTCACAAAAATTATATATACATATATATGAAAATTTCTTTAAAACTTGGATATTTTTTGCAAGGAAATAATAGGTTATAAAAACGAAAATTAAAGGATTAATAAAGATCTTTTTAAAAAGTGATAATAAGAAAAATATTTCTAGGAATTTCTCTGGAGCTGTTGTGGACAGTGTGGGGTCAGTTCAGTTTCAGATAGTTCCGTTTGCCAGCTTTTACTTTTTCTCAAGGTCTATAGGTCACCTCCAATACTTAGTCAATGTTAACTACAGGGTTTTAACCTGTTGCACCTTTCACTTCCATAGTGGTTCTCTCTTCTTTTTTTATTTTGTCTTCCTCTTTTTACAAGTCTCTCCAGTGTTCAGTTTCCTGACACAAGGGGATGAAGGCGGTCACTTATTTAGGCTCACTTGTTCAGTTGTGTTGTGGGGAGGGAGGGATATTGCAAGCAAATATCCCTGGCATGTGTGGGGAGTGCTCACAATGTATGGACCACACTGGGTTTGCCCCAGCTCAGGGGGGCCTGTGCTTCCTGGGTCTACACTCTCAGGCTTCAGGGTGCTTTGCAGGGGCACTGTCCAAAGTGGGCCCTGCATTTTATGCATTTCCCAGGTCTAAGCCACTCAGTTTCTTGGGTACTCCACAAGCGCACAGACTGAGTTGGGCATGAGTTTTGTGCCCTTCTAGGTCTGAGCAGCTCAAGCGACCAGGTGTTTGGCCAACACATTGTCCCTGGTGGACCGTGCATTTTAATCACCTCTCCATGCCCAGCCGCTCAGATTGCTGGGTGCGCCATGAGAGCACCATCTCAGGTATGCTGAGTGTCTCCTCTGGGGAGCTGATCTCAGGCTGTGACCCTCCTGGCAGATGTCAACCATCCAAAATCCCAAGAAGACATGGTTGGCAATGGGAGCCTGCTCACAGTTTGGTGGAGGATGCCAGTCTCCAAGGCCAAGATTGCAGCAGCTCCTTGCTTTCTGGCCCTGGTTGTCACTGGCCTGCCTCTCTGCCTCTGGTGGGGAGGAGAAGGGGCCTGTATGCAGCTGGCTAGCTCTTCTTTGGTATTCACTCAGTCCTTTGTTCTGTGAGCAGGTCAGGCTACATGTTAGAGACTTTTGTGAGAAAGTTATCTTTTATTTTCTCTGTGGCAATCCCACAGTTTGGGTTGCTATCTCACATTAGCTCCCTCAGATTGTCCTCAGGACTTTCAGGCCCCCTGGTCCTTATCTTTAGTTCAGTTCAGTTCAGTTTCAGTTATGTCTGACTCTGTGTCCCCATGGACTGAAGTATGCCAAGCCTCCCTGTCCATCACCAACTCCCGTGGTTTACCCAAACTCATGTCCATTGAGTTGATGATGCCATCTAACCATCTCCTCCTCTGTCGTTGCCTTCTCCTCCTGCCTTCAAGTGTTCCCAGCATCAGGGTATTTTCAAATGAGTCAGCTCTTCTCATCAAGTAGCCAAAATACTGGAGTTTCAGCTTCAACATCAGTCCTTCAAATGAATACTCAAGATTGATCTCCTTCAGGAGAAACTGGTTGGATCTCCTTGCAGTCCAAGGGACTCTCAAGATTCTTCTTCAACATCATAGCTCAAAGCCATCAATTCGTTGGTGCTCAGCTTTCTTTATAGTCTAACTCTTACATCCATACACGACTACTGGAAAGCCTTAACTAGACAGATCTTTGTTGGCAAAGTAATGTCTCTGCTTTATAATATGCTGCCTAGGTTGGTCATAACTTTCCTTCCAAGGAGTAAGCGTCTTTTAATTTCCTGGCTGCAATTACCATCTGCAGCGATTTTGGAGCCCAAAAAATAAAATATGCCATGCTTTGCACTGTTTCCCCATCTATTTGCCATGAAGTGATGGGACCAGATGCCATGATCTTCATTTTCTGAATGTTCAGCTTTAAGCCAACTTTTTCACTCTTTCTTTCACTTTCATCAAGAGGCTCTTTAGTTCTTCTTTGCTTTCTGCTATAAGGGTGGTATAATCTGCATATCTGAGGTTATTGATATTTTTCCCAGCAATCTTGATTCTATCTTATGCTTCATCCGGCCTAGTATTTCTCATGAAGTACTCTGCATATAAGTTAAGTAAGCAGAGTGACAATATACACGGTCACTGCATTAATGGGTCAGTATTAGAATTCTCACCTCCCACGTGGGACACCCAGATTCAATTCCAGGCCAAGGCACCATATGATGGTCCTTATCTTTAGCACCAATTATGCAGCCCACACTTCCCTGTCCAGCCCCTCATGATGGTGGTGGACATGAGATTCTGGGCTACTTCTCTGATGGCAGTTATGTTAGGTGCATATACTGGGTTTTTTTTTTTTTTTTTTTCTGACAGTTATGAAATCCCTTATGATTATACAGTGGAAGTGAGAAATAGATTTAAGGGACTAGATCTGATAGACAGAGTACCTGATGAACCATGGACAGAGATTCGTGACATTGTACAGGAGACAGGGATCAACTCTGTCCCCAATAAAAAGAAATGCAAAAAAGTAAAATTGCTGCCTGAGGAGGCATTACAAATCGCTAGAAAAGAAGAGAAGTGAAAAGCAAAGGAGAAAAGGAAAGATATACTCATCTGAATGCAGAGTTTCAAAGCATAGCAAGGAGTGATAAGAAAGCCTTCCTCAGTGATCAATGCAAAGAAATAGAGGAAAACAAAAGAATAGGAAAGACTATAGATCTCTTCAAGAAAGTTAGAGATACCAAGGGAACATTTCATGCAAAGATGGGCTCAATAAAGGACAGAAATGGTATGGATCTAAGAGAAGCAGAAGATATTAAGAAGAGGTAGCAAGAATACACAGAAGAACTGTACAAAAAAGATCATCAGATCCAGATAATCACGATGGTGTGATCACTCACCTAGAGCCAGACATCCTGGAATGTGAAGTCAAGTGGGCCTTAGCAAGAATCACTATGAACAAAGCAGTGGAGAAGATGGAATTCCAGTTGAGCTAGTTCAAATCCTGAATGAAGATGCTGTGAAAGTGCTGCACTCAGTATGCCAGCAAATTTGGAAAACTCAGCAGTGGCCACAGGACCGGAAAACATCAGTTTTCATTCCAACCTCAAAGAAAGGCAATGCCAAAGAATACTCAAACTACTGCACAATTGCACTCATCTCACATGTTAGTAAAGTAATGCTCAAAATTCTCCAAGCCAGGTTTCAGCAATATGTGAAGCATGCACCATGAACTTCCAGATGTTCAACTTGAATTTAGAAAAGGCAGAGGAACTAGATCACAATAAATTGTGAAAAATTCTGAAAGAGATGGGAAAGCAGACCACCTGACCTGTCTCTTGAGAAACCTGTATGCAGGTCAGGAAGCAACAGTTAGAATTGGACATGGAACAATAGACTGGTTCCAAATAGGAAAAGGAGTATTTCATGGCTGTATATTGTTATCCTGCTTATTTAACTTTTTTGCAGTGTACATCATGAGAAATGCTGGGCTGGAGGAAGCATAATCTGGAATCAAGATTGCCAGGAGAAATATCAATAACCTTAGATATTCAGATGACAACAGAAAGCAAAGAACTAAAGAGTCTCTTGATGAAAGTGAAAGAGGAGAGTGAAAAAGTTGGCTTAAAGCTCAACATTCAGAAAGCAAAGATCATGGCATCTGGTCCCATCACTTCATGGAAAATAGATGGGGAAACAGTGCAAACAGTGTCTGATTTTATTTTGGGGGGTTCCAAATCATTGCAGATTGTGATTGCTGCTATGAAATTAAAAGATGCTTACTCCTTGGAAGGAAAGTTATGACCAACCTAGACAGCATTTTAAAAAGCAGAGACATTATTTTGCCAAGTTAGGTCTGTCTAGTCAATGCTATGGTCTTTCCAGTAGTCATATATGAATGTGAGAGTTGGACTATAAAGAAACCTGAGCACAGAAGATTTGATGCTTTTGAACTGTTGTGTTGGAGAAGACTCTTGAGAATTCCCTGGGCTGCAAGGAGATCCAACCAGTCCATCCTAAAGGAGATCAGTCCTGGGTGTTCATAGGAAGAACTGATGTTGAAGCAGAAACTCCAATATTTGTGCCACCTAATGTGAAGAGATGACTCATTTGAAAAGACCCTGATGTTGGGAAAGATTGAAGGCAGGAGGAGAAGGGGATGACAGAGGATCAGATGGTTAGAAGGCATCACCGACGCAATGGACATGAGTTTGAGTAAACTCCGGGAGTTGGTGATGGACAAGTAGACCTGGTGTGTTGCAGTCCATGGGGTCGGAAAGAGTTGGACACAACTGAGCGACTGAACCTGGCTATGTTGCCCTCTGATATTCCAAAACTCCACAGACCTGTCTGTAAGAGTGTTTCATACTGTTTGGAAACGTCTCCTCCCTCATGTCTCCCTCCCCAGGATCAGTGTTCATCCCTAAGTTTTTGTCTTTCTTATTGTCTTTCATATTTTGTCCTACCTCCTTTTGAAGAGAATGGGCTGCCTTTCTCGGCTGTCCTTTCTCTGGTGTCCTCCACCAGCGTTCAGAAGTGGTTTTGTGGAAGTAACTCAGCATTCAAATGATCTTTTGATGAATTTGTAGGGAAGAAAGTGGTCTCCCTGTCCTATTCTTCTTCCATCTTGGGACTACTGCCCCAATGAGATCTTCATATTATAGTCAGTAGATTATATTCCAGTGGCATAGAAGATGTTCTGAACCTCAAACAATGAAAATAATTTATTTCAACATCAGAAAAAAAAGTAAATATATAAAGTGAATGGAAGTTTCAGTGAATTATATTTAATTTTTAATACATTTTCTTTAAAGAAAAAAGAAGGCTTGATTTGGAACATTAATCTTCAGATTAAGTTCAAACAAGCATGTTCATCAATCTCTTATATAAGTAGAGTTCACTTATCTTGTCAAGTCAGTAAAATGTTGCAACTCAAATCAAGATAAGCAAAACTTGATTTCTGATAGTTGTTTATAAATTTAAATAAGCTACCTTCGAATGGTACCAATAATATTGCCATTTGTGCTTTCTTGGTGGCTCAGTAATGAAGAATCCACCTGCCAATGCAGGAGATGTGGATTTGATCCCTGGGTCAGGACGATTCCTGTAGAAGGAAATGGTAACCCACTCCAGTATTCTTGCCTGGGAAATCCCATGGACAGAGGAACTCAACATTCTACAGTCCATAGCATCACAAAATAGTCAGAAATGACTATGTGACTAAACAACAACAAAATACTGCCATTTTTCAATATCAATTTATTTTTTATGTCATTAATATATTATTATGAATTTATTTGAGTTCAGATAAAAGCAAAACTGAATAATAGTCAAGGAGGAAAAATATTCTACAATTTCTTTTTTCTGTTCTTTAGCTTACAAATGAAAAACTAACACGTTTTGTGATAGAAAATGTATGCACAACAATCTTTTAGTGACAAAACTTATAGAAGTTCAGGAAAAAATGTAGGTGAACTCTCTCGAGAAAAGTTGAGTAAATATAGAATTAGAGAATGAAAATCTTTGGCTCTTCACCAGTAGAGGGACAAAGGTCATATTTATCAGCAAAGGAAAATAGTGTGGCCATTCCACAAGCTAGGCGTAGAATTGCTTATAACAGAGAAAATAGAAACACATTTTTCTTAACTGAAAACTTTTGTTTGTTTTTTGCTGTTCTTTGGATCGTTGAAATGTCATTACCCTGCCAACCCTCCACTGCATTTGCTGACTCTTCACGTAGAATATGTACAGAAGTAATTGTATGGGATCAGGTACATGATCTGCTGAATCAGGTAACATATGATAATAATATTGGTTAAATCAGTATGAATATCTTATGATAATGATAATTACAGAGTAGCTAACATTTGTTTGGCACAGGAAACATGCTAATTGTTTCATATACACTATTACATTTAATATCCACAATGAAATCATAAGGTAGCCAGCATTTTTCTCAGTTGAATAATCATATGGCATAGCTAGAAAGGTTAAACTAAGTATTAGGGTACATTTAAATGAGAGGATTAGAAAGTTAATAAATCTCAAATTTGCTTTTCTTCACCTCTGCAAGAGGTTGTGAAAATAATGAATGAATTTCAAGCTAATAAAATCTTTTTAAACAAATAATGCCATGACAGTTAAAAGAAAAAGAAAGAAATAGCATGCCAGAGCTTTTTTTTTTTTTTTTAAACATGAAAGTGAAAGTCACTCAGTCTTTTCCATTCTTTGGGATCCCATGGACTACACAGTTCATGGAATTCTCCAGGCTAGAATACTGGAGTGGGTGGTCTTTTCCTTCTCCAGAGGATCTTCCCAACCCAGGGATCAAACACAGGTCTCCCTCATTGTAGGCACTCTTTACCAGCTGAACCAGAGAAGCCCAAGTATACTGGAGTGGGTAGATTATCCCTTCTACAGTAGATCTTCCTGACCCAGGAATTGAATGTGGGGTCTCTTGCATTGAAGGTGGATTCTTTACCAGCCGAGCTACCAAATGTTAGAGTTTTATTCATAGCCACTCCCTAACTGTTCATCCTTTCCTAGCTTTGATTTTGACACATGAAATGAAGGATGTCTATCTTAGGACCTCATGATTTTTCCCTGTAAAATTCTGTAATTTTCTTAGGGCTTCTGAGGATGATTTTCTCAGATCTCTGTGTTAAAATTTTATGTATAATACTTTTATGTCATAGATTGAATTAGAGGTTACACTGATATTTAGTTATTTGTTTTCAAAATCAGATGATTTAAAAATTACTTTTTAGAAGGTAGAGGCTTGTACATGTATTCTGCTACATATTTAAACTCTAGATTTTAACACATATATGGATCTTTGCTGTTACAGGGAATGGCATTCACTGTGTACATTTGAGTGTGTACATCAGAGATAGCTTTAATTCACTGGTCCACTGAATTTGAAGTATTCTCAGATATATATGTCAATGTTCTTCAAATCTGGAAGAATATTTCCTTGAACATGAATCAGGCCTTTTTCTGGCAGCCAGAAAAAGGCTTTACTTTTTATGCAAAACCTCGCTACTGTCAATCTCAACAGCTTTCTGTACGGAATGGTGCTTCTGCTCTTGGTTTAGACTCATAGGACTTTTTTTTTTAAGTGACTTTAGGGAGATTCCTCTCCACACTTTATCAAGATTTCAAACTGCATAGCTAATCTCATCAAAGCTGTTTTCTTCTTGCTAAATATAAGGTCTGCAATCTGTATGACACTAATCAGATGAATTGGTAATGTTCTTAGGATCTACAAACTAAATTTCCCTTGAACAATACAATATGAAACAATACAATACAATCAGTAAACCACTGGATCAACGATGCTAGCTTTCTGTATGTATAAGAATCTCCTTGTCAAAGTAACAAAACGTAGCACATAACTTTAATTACTGAAAACCAATATTGCATAATATGAACAGTCATACATTTAGCAATATTTCAAGAAGTCCAGAATGATGGATATGTTTGCTTCTTGCATATTAAACTGAAACTTTAAACAACTTTTATCAAAACAAAACTTTCTATTTCAAGTAGACATTTTCAATGACTTCTAATATATATTTAGGTATTTACTAGATGGGTATTTCATGACTTTCTCCTGAATCGTCTGATCTATTTCTCTTCTTAGAGCATTAAAATGTGTAATTTTAATTTATTTCTTTGTCTCTTTGAGATAGATATCTTTTTAAAAGGCTCTTTCCAGTTTTGTAACTCAGGACTGTCTTTCTCCTTTTGCAACCTCATGGAGTGCCTACCATCAGCCTCCTCTGTCCATGGAATTTTCCAGGTAAGAATACTGGGGTGAATTACCATTTCCTTCTGCAGGGGATCTTCCCAACCCAGGGACTGAGCCACCATCTTGTGCATTGGTAGGTGGATTCTTTACCACTGAGACTTCAGGGAAGCCTGAGGAAGACAGAAGAGCCCGAAGTGTCACAGTCCGTGAAGTCACAAAGAGTTGGGCACAACTTAGCAACTGAACAATAACAACAACCACTGTCTTTTGTCAAAGACCTGGGAGCCATCCCTTTTAAAGTAATCAAGGAAGCAGTCCCTATGTGCGGTCTCTACAAGAGTGTAGGAGACTAACTTCTATCTAACCTAGAGTCTTGCTTCAAGTTGCAAAACTACTTTTAGTGATGAAGATAGGAGAAAGTTTTCTTTTATTTGGAAAAAGCTAATTATCAAACACAAATTGCGTAATCACAGAGGAAAACATTTGCAAACTTGGGAACCACTTAATGTGGTAGACATATCCAATTGATCAACCTCCCACTTAGTATCACTCAGTAATTTTCCACTAGCTCACTCCAGAATTTAAAATCTTGTTGCCTTTTCTTTCCATGGAGCTGGGTATGCACGCTTTATCTGTGCTGTCTCCCCAGCTGCTGGCAATAAGATCAGAATAAAATCAACTTTTGTTTACTCATCTTGTTCAGTGTGATATTTTTTCTTTTTAGCATATTTTCTTAACTATAAGCTCTAAGGAAATATTATAAGTTATTAATAGTATTGAAATTTCTTGATTTGGGATATTTCCTATTCTATATCTATTATGGATTAATCCTGATAATATGAATATTCTACTGATATGAGACTTAAAAAACAATTTGTGTATTTGAATATTTTCAGGCTTCTTGAACACATAGATCTTTTTTTTTTTTTTTTTAAATCATAACATTTCCAATTTTACTAGGATTCCCTGGCAGCTCAACTGGTAAAGAATCCACCTGCAATCCAGGAGACCCCGGTTCAATTCCTGGGTCAGGAAGATCTGCTAGAGAAGGTATAAGCTACAGACTCCAGTATTCTTGGGCTTCCCTGGTGACTCACCTACTAAAGAATCTGACTGCAATGCAAATTTTGAATAATTAGGGTAATTTAGCACATAAATCCAGAGAAGGCAATGGCACCCCCTCCAGTACTCTTGCCTGGAAACTCCCATGGACGGAAAAGCCTGGTAGGTTGCAGTCCATGGGGTCGCGAAGAGTCAGATACGACTGAGCGACTTGACTTTCACTTTTCATTGTCATGCATTGGAGAAGGAAATGGCAACCCACTCCAGTGTTCTTGCCTGGAGAATCCAGGGATGGGGGAGCCTGGTGGGCTGCTGTCTCTGGGGTCGCACAGAGTCGGACACGACTGAAGCGACCTAGCAGCAGCAGCACATAAATCGGAGAAGGCACTGGCGACCCACTCCAGTACTCTTGCCTGGAAACTCCCATGGATGGAAGAGCCTGGTAGGTTGCAGTCCATGGGGTCGCGAAGAGTCAGATACGACTGAGCGACTTGACTTTCACTTTTCATTTTCATGCATCGGAGAAGGAAATGGCAACCCACTTCAGTGTTCTTGCCTGGAGAATCCCAGGGACGGGGAGCCTGGTGGGCTGCCATCTATGGGGTCGCACAGAGTCGGACACGACTGAAGCAACTTAGCAGCAGCAGCAGCAGCAGCACATAAATCATACTGTTTGCTAAAACATTTCCCATTTTACTAATAGTATACTTTAATATATTGTGGACTATGGTTACTAAGAGTAAATCTGTGCCCAGTTTACTTAGCTTGTCAGATATGCAGGATTTCAGACCCGAATTCAAAATTAATGATTTGGAATGTGCATTTTGCTAAGGTATCCTGATTATTCAAATGTACTTTGAGGTTTGAGAAGGTCTCCTCTACTTGAAAGTAATCTCCTGAGTCCATTCAATAATTACAGATACAAAAATATTCTCCTCTGATGAACAGCAACATTTAAAACGTATGGTGGCAGGAAAACTTGAAGAAGATAGATGAACTGTTTTCATTATGGATAGAAAGCAAAGTAAACCATAAATGAGAGCTTATTCCTAGGGTCTTAATTCCATTTATTACATTGATCTACAATAGTATCCATATGCCAGCACCACACTTTATTGTAATTTTGTTATAAGTTTTAAAATTGTAAAGTGTAGGCTCTCTGACTTTCTTCTCCTTTTCCAAGATTGTTTCAGTTTTTGCATTCTCATATGAAATTCAGGATTAAGTTCTAAAAAGGCAGCCAGAGTTTTAATGCACCATGAATAGTACTGTAGATCAATGTAATAAAAGGAATTAAGACTCCAGGATAAACTCTCACTTATGGTCTAATTTGCTTTCTGACCATAATGAAAAAGCTGACTTAAGAAGTCAACATTCAGAAAACAAAGATCATGGCTTCTGGTCCCATCACTTCATGGCAAATAGACGGGGAATCGATGGAAACAGTGACTATGTTTTCTAGGGCTCCAAATTCACTGCAGATGGTGACTGCAGCCATGAAATTAAAAGACGTTGCCCCTTGGAAGAAAAACTATGATCAACCTAGACAGCATATTAAAAAGCAGAGACACTACTTTGCCACAAAAGGTCCATCTAGTCAAAGCTATGGTTTTTCCACTAGTCATGCATGGATGCAAGAGTTGTATCATAACGAAGGTTGAGCACTGAAGAATTGATGCTTTTGAACTGTTATTTGGAGAAGACTCTTGAAAGTCCCTTGGACTGCAATGAGATCCCACCAGTGAATCCTAAAGGAAATCAGTCCTAAATATTCATTGAAAAGACTGTTGCTGAAGTTGAAGCTGCAATCCTTTGGCCATCTCATATGAAGAACTGACTCATTGGAAAAGACCCTGATGCTGAGAAAGACTGAAGGCAGCAGGAAAAAGGGACTACAGAGGATGAGATGGTTGGATGGGATTACTGACTCGATGAACATGAGTTTGAGCAAGCTCTGGGAGTCAAGCTCAGGAAGCCTGGTGTGCTGTAATCTGTGGGGTTGCTAAGAGTCGGATATGACTGAGTGACTGAAACAAACCGATTAAAAAGCAAAAACACCTCTTTACTGACAAAAGTCCATATAGTCAAATATACAGTTTTTTGAGTAGTCATGTACAAATGTGAGAGATGGACCATAAAGAGGGCTGAGCACCAAAGAATTGATGCTTTCAAATGGTGGTATTGCAGAAGACTCAAGAGTTTCCAGGAAGGCAAGGAGATCCAACCAGTCCATCCTAAAGGAAATCAATCTTGAATATTCCTTGGAAGAACTGATGCTGAAGCTGAAGCTCCAATACTTTGTCCACCAGATGTGAAGATCTGACTCACTGAAAAGCCTCAATACTGGGTAAGACTGAGACAAAAGGAGAAGAGGGTGCAGAGGATGAGATGTTTAGATAACATCATGGATGTTAATGAACATGAATTTGAACAAACTCCAGGAGATAATGAAGGACAAAGGAGCCTGATATGGTTCAATCCATTGGGATTGCAAAAAGTTAGACCTGATTTATCAACTGAAAAACAACAACATAGAGAAATATTTTGTTTATCTGAATATCAGTTTCTGAGAATGCCAGCTAAATCAAATCTTGTATCTGTCTATTGTCCCCTCTGTCTGCTAAGCCACTGCCTCATACTCCTTAGTACTCTGGACTTGGTGCATTTGTTACTTCCTCAAGATTCTGAATATTGTTCTGAATCTAAAGAATTACAGACTAAAAAATCCTTTCAGCTAGCTTTCCATTTAAATGACTCCTCTTCATTCTTCTAGTTGCATTATAAATAACTAGCCCAATATCATGTTCTTAGGAAAGCTTTGTCTGAGGCCTTTGGTTAGGTCTCTGTAATGTATATACACATTCCACTTTATATTCCTTTTTTTTTAAAATGTAAGCATTTTTTTTAATTTTTATTTTTTAGTTTGTTTTGCTTTACAAT
The DNA here is from genome assembly GCA_006408695.1 of Aepyceros melampus. NCBI lineage: Eukaryota > Metazoa > Chordata > Mammalia > Artiodactyla > Bovidae > Aepyceros > Aepyceros melampus. The sequence continues at coordinate 14,192 of SJXQ01011112.1, read as the reverse complement.
ACTGTATTCGTTTTGCTACACATTGACATGAATTAGCCACGAGTGTACATGAACTCCCAATCCCGACACCCACCTCCCCCCTCCCGCCCCACACCCTCTCTCTGGATTATCCCCATGCATCAGTCCCAAGCATCCTGCATCCTGCATCAAACCTGGACTGGCGATTCATTTTACTTATGATATCACACATGTTACACTGCCACTCTGCCAACTCATCCCACCCTCTCCCTCTCCCACAGAGTCCAAAAGGACGTTCTATACATCTGTGTCTCTTTTGCTGTCTTGCGTACAAGTTTATCATTACCATCATTCTAAATTCCATATATATGTGTAAGTATACTGTATTGGTGTTTTTCTTTCTGGCTTACTTCACTCTATAATCGGTTCCAGCGTCATCCACCTCATTAGAACGATTCAAATGTATTCTTTTTAATGGCTGAGTAATACTCCATTGTGTATATGTACCACAGCTTTCTTATCCATTCATCTGCTGATGGACATCTAGGTTGCTTCCATGTCCTGGCTATTATAAACAGTGCCACAATGAACATTGGGGTACACATGTCTCTTTCAATTCTGGTTTCCTCCTTGTGTATGCCCAGCAGTGGGATTGCTGGATCATAAGGCAGTTCTATTTGCAACTTTTTAAGGAATCTCCACACTGTTCTCCATAGTGGCTGTACTATATTCTTTTAGAACAATGCAGTTTCACAATTCCTTTGTCTGTGAAAATATAAAGGAAAAAATAAATTATTTCTGTAATTAAATAACATTAAAATGCAGGATATGCATGTAATACCTGATTTGGGGGATTATTATTTGCGATTCCTATCCCTACCAGTCTATAAACTCTGTAAACACAAAGGCAATGCTTCCTTGTTCTGTATCATAACTCTCACTTTCAATCTTTGGTGAGTAGTAGGCTTCAGATGACTACTTATTAAATGAAGAAATGTTAGAAATGGATACGTGATGATAAACCTTTGGTTTCTAATTTGTCAAGCAAAGAAAGATGTTGATAATCAAGAGAAACTCACTCTACTCAGTTAACAAACATGCAGTTTCTTGAATATTAATTATTTCATTTTTATATCTAAATTAAAATAATTTAATTCCAAAGTTAATTACAACTATTTTTTTTAAATCCTATTTTCAATATTGAAACAAACATGAATCTGTGGCCTAAGGGTAATGTGGTAGTCATCAGTACCATATATAAAGTTGTTATCTGGTAGAGCAAAAAAGTAGAAAATAAAACTGATATTAAAGAATACTTAAATTTAAAAAATCAAAATTTGTAGGTGTACTTTTAAAAGGCATGTTTGCAATCAATTTAACAGACAGCTAAGCTTATCAGGTAGGAAAATAATATCTTTGATTTGTTAAAATACTCTGCTACTGCTAAGTCACTTCAGTCGTGTCCAACTCTGTGCACCCCATAGACGGCAGCACACCAGGCTCCCCTGTCCCTGAGATTCTCCAGGCAAGAACACTGGAGTGGGTTGCCATTTACTTCTCCAACGCAGGAAAGTGAAAAGTAAACTGAAGTCGTTCAGTCGTGTCTGACTCTTAGCGACCCCATGGACTGCAGCCCACAAGGCTCCTCCATCAAGGGATTTTCCAGACGAGTACTGGAGTGGGTTGCCATTGCCTTCTCTAGAGTAAAATACTGTACTCTTAAGTTTAAAGGAGATGAATATAAGTGTGCAATCTCTTGATTGATTAATTTATATGATTAATGCTATAAATGTTCATATCCTTTTATGTATTGATAGTTAAATTATACGTTCAGAAACAATGGCCTATGACACTATCTACATACTTTATACTGTGCAATCCAAATACATGATTAAACACCATAAGTTAAGCACCTTAAGGTTTATTCACCTATTATTTTATAGGCTACTCTCTTGACTAGGGAGCACTTCATTTCAGCAGCTAAAATGTAGCAATGATCATAAGTCAGATGGTTATCAGACAAACTTCTGCTCAGTTGTTCCCAGAGGAGAGTTTGTTTCTCTCTCATTGAGCTGTAGTTCACACATAGAGGAATTAACCAATCTGCTGCACACTTTAGTTATCGAATCTTGGAAGCCACAGAGAGACAGAAACAGATATGGAACCTGGGACAGAAATGTCTTCATTATCATTATGACCAAAGCTTCTATATTACTTTAGTATCAGGGAAGACAAATGACTATGCATTCTTTTCTGAATGTTTACAAATGAGAATAATAAATGTCTGTGTTTTTACTAGATTGGGAGAATAACATACTTTTAAAGTAAATTTAATTTTGCTCTCTGCTCTCTTTTAAGATATTTTTTTTTAATCTGACGTTTTATGTTAATGATGTTTTGACTATAGAAATAGATAATAAAACAGGCTCTGAAACTAAAGTATTTTAAACATACAAAGGAAAATGACATGGTACCCATGTATGATGTAAGTTTTAAGTTGCACTTACATAAATACCTCTTCTGATTTTCATTTGGAATTTAACTTGTTTTAGAGATTTATTTTTCTGACCTGAAAATAATTCTGGCATTTAATTTTGTTTCTATTTCACAAATGTCTTTAAAAAAAGGAAAATCTTCAATTGTTATCTAGCATTTGTCCTACTTAGTCTCTTAAGAAGAAAGTACACAGATTGATTAAAGTTTTGCTATGGAGTTCTCAGCACAATATTTCAGTGAAATTCTAATGAACATATTTATATAAACATGCTCTTTTATCTATAGTGCAAAAAGCATATCTACACTAGTTCTATATTTATGCAGAGAAATTGAGTTAAAACCTACACATTGATCAAAATATTTAGAGAAAATTGTATTATAAACAAAAAGATATATTTTGTCTTTTGTACTATTATGTTATTTTTAAACAACTATTTTGAGATAGACTATTTTAAAAGTATTAAATTTGTTAAAATATTGCTTCTGTTTTATGTTTTCAGCATTTTGGCTGCAAGACATTTGGGATATCTTAGTTCCCCAACCAAGGATCAAACCTGTACCTCCTGTGTAGGAAATTGAGTTGAAAGCTACATATTAGGTAAATTCTTAACCATTGCACCACCAGGGAAGCCCCTTGTAATATACATCAATACATGATGGAGGTTCTGATATACAATTCACCCCATTTAAAATGATATATGTAGATAAATAGCATACATATGTAGTATATATATATGTATATCCACATATATTTGCTTATATGTGCTTATATATACACATACATTTGCACATATGTACTTATGTGGATAGAAGTATATTTATATATATATTATGCTCTTGTTATTACATATGAATTAAAATTTATGTGTGACTGTGATTCACTTTCAGTTCTAAGCATTTGAAATTAACCAAATAACCCTGACAGTGCCAATATAGTTTCTTATTACATAGCTAGAGTCCATTTTAAAACCATAAGTTCCATGTTATTTGTTATTGCAAAACTTGGAATATGCCAGGAAAATTAAATCAACTCAAAGTGAAAACAGAGAATGTATAAAAGAAGGTGATTATGTCACAATGTTATGAAATTATTCACAGGAAACAATAATGATGGAAAACCTTCTTAGCTCTCGTTATATTAAAAAAGGAAAAGAGTGCGACTATTTTCTTGATTTTTCAGAATAAAAGACCTCATGTTTATGATTTAAAAGGATATACTTTTAATAAAAGGCAAGTGTACATAATGTTTGATCATCATTGTTGTATATTTGGTAAGGGAAAATGTAGTGATTTTCTATGGCTGCTGAAGCTAATTACCACAAACTTGATGGCTTAAAAATATAGAAATTTATTAAAGTGGTATTGATTTTAATACTTTCATAAATAGAAAAAAAGCATTCCAACTTCTCTGTAGTTTGAGGTATAAAGTGACTCTAAATCATGTTAATAACCATGTTTTTTAAGATAAGTGTAAGCTCAAAATCAGATGATTATAAAGTGGAAAGCTTTTATTGGAAGATGAACCTTGGCACAGCATACCGCACAGAATTCATTCCATTCTGACATGTATACATGTTACCATGTAAAACTAAAGGGAAAATAATTATTCCTTAAAACTTCGAGCAGTTGTTAGTTGCTAAGTCGTGTCTGACTCTTTGCAAACTCACAGACTGTAGTCTGCCAGGCTCCTCTGTCTATGAAATTCTCCAAGCAAGAATGCTGGAGTGTGCAGCCATTCCCTTCTCCAGGGGATCTTCCTGATCCAGGGATCAAACCTGAATCTTCCTCACTGCAGGCAGATTCTTTCCTGTCAGTGCCACCTGGAAGGGAATGTCAAAATTCAAGCTTTTTTATTTACGGTGTAATAAGAATTAATATACCAGTTTCTGACTTCAACAAACATTTTAAAGATATTTATAATTTTGTAATTGTAAAAATGATATGATCTCATTATATACATTTTATTTGGCAACACTTATTTTGCAAATTCTGTGTACTAGGTAATGTCATAGGTTCTAGATATCCACTGTCATGAACAAATTGTCACTCTATGAAGGATATATTATACAGACCAGAGTAAATAAAATATAAGATGTGTCAGATATTAGGAATTTTAATCAGCTTTAATCAATTTAAACATTTCCATTTTTCTTTTTTCTTTTTTTGGCATTCTTGTCAAGAGGCACATTCACTAACATTAAACATGCACAGAAAAGTTATAATTCTCAATTTTACATGATTTTATTTAATTTTATGGACAAAATGTATTGTGGTTCTAAAATCCCAAATATCCTTCTCAAATTCAAGAATATTTTACTGTGACAACTTAAAGTATAAAATACAAAAAATTAATTTAAAATATATTGGTAGGCTTAATATCCAATAGGAGAAAATGCATTATGTACAATATAGAAAAAGGTTACTATGGCAACCATCTGTTTCATGAAGTCAAAGAATCATTTCTGCAATAATACTACATGCCATCTAGATTTTAATTAGAAGCTTCCCAAGAAATCATAACTTATGCAACATCTTATTTTTCAATTCATTTCATATTCTATTGACTGCATATATAAAAATAGTGCCATGTCTCCTGAGTTTATTACATGTTATAGTATTTATTATTTAAGAAATAAATCAGTTATAAGTACACATACTAGAAAAATATGTAAAAAAATAGGTTCATCAAAGAAACAATACTTTTATTCAGAAAAATTTCCTTTTTCTTGAACATGCTTTCTGTCACAGCCATGTTGCTGCTGTTGTTTTAGTCACTCAGTCATGTCTGATTCTTCTGTGACCACATGAACTGTATCCCACCAGGTTCCTCTGTCCATGGGATTCTCAAGGCAAGAATGCTGGAGTGTATTGCCATTTCCTTCTCCAGGGGATCTTTCTCATCCAAGGATCAAACCTGTATCTCCTGCATGGGCAAATGGATACTTTGAGAGAGAGTTAACTTAGGCAGGTTGATAGGAGCCCAAGTCTAAGGCCCCTTAAACTTAAGTCTAACTTTAAGGAGGAAGTGAGCATTCTTTATTTTTCACATTTCTTTTGCCTTAGACAATAGGCCTCATAGGCATCAGTATCTCTTGTTCAAGGATATGCTTTTTTGAGCTCAGAATGTATGTTATGGGAGAAGGTCTTGTTAAAAGTTCCACAGCCTTGAGCTCTGGGTTAACTCATTCCTTCTGGCTAATCTCATGCTGATGTCATTCCAGGATGCATGTTATGGAAAAAAATCTGGGCAAAATTTTCATAGCCTTGAGGTATTTTTTTTCTATTCTCAGCATGCCAACTGAAAAGCAAATATACAATGCTCTGCTCAAGTCAATGATGCAATCATTCTACCACCTTCTGATGTCTATGTCAGAAGCTTTTTCTGTCACTATAGCTTTAATAAAATTTCTACTACACAAAGTTCTGAGTGACAGAAACTCTCTTTGTTCCTGGAGTTAAACCTTCTTCCTTGGAGACCATGAATCTGAAGGAACACTGTAAGCTTTCATCTATCATCTTGGGGGCTAAGCTAAAGCTTTCATCATGGAGACTTGTCTGGGATCCTCAAGATAAGATATAAAGCATTCAGCTTTACCACTGAGCCACTAGGGAAGCTCAGCATAACTATAGATAGTAGATTTTAAAAATGGTCTCTTTGGCCCATTTTTTGATTAAGTCGTTTATTTTTCTGGAATTGAGCTGCATGCGTTACTTCCAAAGAAGACATACAGATGGCTAACAAACACATTAAAAGATGCTCAACATCACTCATTATCAGAGAAATGCAAATCAAGACCACAATGAGGTACCATTGCACACCAGTCAGAATGGCTGTGATCCAAAAGTCTACAAGCAATAAATGCTGGAGAGGGTGTGGAGAAAAGGGAACCCTCTTATACTGTTGTTGGGAATGCAAACTAGTACAGCCACTATGGAGAACAGTGTGGAGATTCCTTAAAAAAATTGTACATAGAACTGCCTTATCACCCAGCAATGCCACTGCTGGGCATACACACTGAGGAAATCAGAACTGAAAGAGACACGTGTACCCCTAGTAGCCTTATCATTTCCTCACAGTAAACTTTCATGGAAGGGTAGGGGAGAAAGTGGCTGAAAGCACCTGAAATCTACTTTCTTAGCAGATTTTCATTATTCAATAGAGTATGGGCTTCTCTGGTGGCTCAGATGGCAAGGAATCTGACTGCAATATGAGAGACCTGGGTTTGATCTCTGGATTTGGAAGATTGCTCTGCAGAAGGGAATGGTTACCCACTCCAGTATTCTTGCCTGGAAAATTCCATGGATGTAGGAGCCTGGCAAGCTACAGTCCATTATGTAGCAAATAGTTCAACACAACTGAGTGATTTTCACACACACACACACACACACACACACACACACACACACGGTTAACTGGAGTTAACCAGTCACAAATAAAGGCAATACCATAGAATGTTCAACTATTGCACAATTGCACTCATCTCACACACTAGTAAAATAATACTCACAATTCTCCAGCCAGGCTTCAACAATACATGAACTGTGAACTACCCGATGTTCAAGCTGCTTTTAGGAAAGGTAGAGGAACCAGAGATCAAATTGCTGACATCTGATGGATCATCAAAAAAAAAAAAAAAAAAAAAAGCAAGAGACTTCCACAAAAACATCTATTTATGCTTTATTAACTATGTCAAAGCCTTTGACTGTGTGGTTCACAATAAACTGTGGACAATTCTGAAAGAGGTGGGAATACCAGACCACCTGACTTGTCTCTTGAGAAACCTATATGCAGGTCAGGAAGCAACAGTTAGAACTGGACATGGAACAACAGACTGGTTACAATTAAGCAAAGGAGTATTTTAAGGCTGTATAAGGTCACCCTGCTTATTTAACTTATATGCAGAGTACATCAGGAGAAACACTAGGCTGGAAGAAGCCCAAGCTGGAATCAAGATTGCCGGGAGAAATATCAATAACCTCAGATATGCAGATGACACCACCCTCATGGCACAAAGTGAAGAACTAAAGAGCCTCTTGATGAAAGTGAAAATGGAGAGTGAAAAAGTTGGCTTAAAGCTCAACATTCAGAAAACAAAGATCATGGCATCTGGCCCATCACTTCATGGCATCTGGTCCCATCACTTCATGGCAAATAGATGGAGAAAGAGTGGAAACAGTGGCTGACTTTATTTTTGTGACCTTCAAAATCACTGCGGATGGTGATTGCAGCCATGAAATGAAAAGATGCTTACTACTTGGAAGGAAAGTTATGACCAACATAAACAGCACATGAAAAGGCAGAGACATTACTTTGCCAACAAAAGTTCATCTAGTCAAAGCTATGGTTTTTCCAGTAGTCATATGTGGATGTGAGAGTTGAACTATAAAGAAAGCTGAGTACTGAAGATTTGATGCTTTTGAACTGTGGTGTTGGAGAAAACTCTAGAGAGTCCCTTGGACTACAAGGAGATTCAACGAGTTAATCCTAAAAGAAATCAACCCTGAATATTTATTGGAAGGACTGATACTGAAATTCCAATACTTTGGCCACCTGATGTGAACAACCGATCCTTATGAAAATACCATGATGCTGGTAACGATTGAAGGCAGGAGGAGAAGGGGATGACAGAGTATGAGATGGTTGGATGGCATCACCGACTCAATGGAGATGAGTTTAAATAAACTCTGGGAGCTGCCTGGTATGCTGCAGGTACTAAGTACTCCACATGCTGGGGTCACAAAGAGACAGGACTGAGCAACTGAAATGAACTGAAACTGTGTTACATAATAAAGTAATATAAAAAGCAACTCCAGGTCCTCACCCCTAACTACAACACACACACAGTAATTGAACAGGAAAATGCCAAATCTGGTGTAGTTGAAACAAGGTTTGTGGTCTGTATCCTTCATTCATAATAACTACTCATAGCCCTCTATCCAGTAGGTTTTGTACTTATGGAAGACTAAAAGGAATTGCTCAAAACCTAGCAGTTTATTAGCTAAATTTATATTAAGTAAACTATGAGGGAGTGAGTGCTAAACTACTGTATGAATAAAACATTTTTTGAAGACAGTAACAGAATGCTTCACTATTTCTGGCAAACACGTTAAAGTTTTTAGCTATTCTGCTTTTTTTATTTGAATGAAACAATTATGTACTGTAATAGTGGCAGTTTAATGTAACATGGATATTTTCTGATACTAAAGACATATGTCATCCAAAAAAAGTTTAAAGAATAAAAGACCAGATGGAAAAGTAAAATGTTTATGTTTCTTTGAGGAAAGGAGATACAAAAGCTGGCAAATAGTAGAATCTTATAGAATAATTGAAAATCTCTCAAAATCTCAATAGACAAAAATAGACTTTATGATTATAACAGAAATCCAATAGGTTTAGAAATGATTTTTTAAAAAAAGTGACATCATCAACTCAGTGAACATGAGTTTGAGCAAACTCTGGGAGACAGTGAAGAACAAGGAAGCTTGGTGTGCTGCAGTCACGGGATCACAGGATATAGCAAAAATACAACTGCCTTTCATGTATTCTGCTTAAATTATCTCAATCCAAGGAACAATTATAAAGTAAATAGCTAAATATAATTTTGCTTACATAAAATTTTAAAGAATTTAAAATATCTTGTCAAAATATTAATTGAAAAATAATTTGACTATGTAATAAGGCTAAAGTAAGTGAGGTTATATCTAATTGGAGCTAAAATTAATCATTTCTGTTGTCAATAAAACACTACTGCAGACAATATGCAAAACTCTAAAGAAAGGTTTTAGTTTAAATTTTATATGTTTATCTCCTAATTAAGTTACTCTTCCTTTACCTTCAAACTTAGAAGCAAGCAGTTACCAAATGGTGAGTATAAAATCTTCCAGGAACTGATACCTTTCTTTATGTTCCTAGAAAACATAACATTTTGTCTAATGTCTTCTAAACATATTTTCCTTCAGAATTTGAATTTTTAAGGTGAAAGACACATTCATGTGGAAGAAAGGATCATCTGAATAAATTGTACATTAAACTTTACAATAATATAACCAATATGGATTAAGATAAATGTATATTTTAGAAAGCATGATCAGTTTTTAATACAGAATATGTAATTGTTGGAATTTAAGAAAGACATGCATTTTCTATGTAGTATTGTTTCTTTAAAATCTTATAATGTCTGATTTAAATGTGAACTTTATAAATGATTACTAAGTACCCCATTTTGTGATCTACTCACGCTGCTGATAGTTCCTAAGTAAGAATGTCTATTCTCTTTTTGCCACAAGATAGAAATTTATATTTTATTACATGCAAGTTTCATTAAAATTAATTTTACTGCTTCTTAATTCCACTAAAAGACCACTTCTTTGTCTCAATTAACATACAAATAGTGAGACATGGAGTTTAAAAGAGTTGTTCAAGGACACATGCAATTTAGAGGGATATTAGAATTCTCCTTGCTTAATTTTTAAATTTGTTGCTATCTTGAACTATTTATAATTTAGTAACTTCTTCAAACAGAGCCTTATTTTGATAGATAACTTCTTTGGACCTTGAATGTGCTCATAAAATTTTCACTGCTTTTTATTATCCTTACAGGTTTAAGCAATACTAATCGTATTTTACTATAATAATTATTGCACACAAAATGACATTCCTAAAATGGCAAAAAATTTAAAACCTCATTTTTTAAAATTGATTTTTCTATACTTTTATATGACTTCTAAATTGATACAGACAATTCTATATTCTTTATTTTTACCTCTATTTTTTTTTCCAGTCTGGGAAATGCAAACTTCCTAGGGAGCAAATTGAAAGAAAAATACAATATTTTCTCAAATTTTAATAAAATGGGACAGTTTCATTTATTAAATGAATTTAATTTTTTCATTGCCCTAAAGATAACATCTCTACCATAGAGTAAATGTCAATGTGTTTGAGGCTTATTTTATTTTAAGCTATTATGCTTTTTCCAATCCCAGTTTACACTCAAATTTTAAAAATACATATGATGCTACAAGAGCAGTAATAATGCCAAAATTAAGATGCACACACACACTTAATTAATACCTTCAGACAAAGATAAAACTGAAGCTGGCTCGTGGTTTTAACTCCTCATTAAAAAAAATTTCTATGTACAGTTCACCAGGGTTTTGTTTTTCTATAGTTTCTCTAATGTAAACTGCAATTAGAGTCAAACCAATTGCTTAGCTTACATAGTTGCAGCTTTATGTACATTAGAGGATGGTTGTTAGGGTATAATGTCATTATCACAGTGCTGACATTCATACAATTTTCATCATTATCATTGTTATCACAGTATCTCCAAAATTCTGAAATTTCTTACAAAGTACTGTTGCTAAAAGAGCATATGACATGCACTAATTGCCCTAGAAACATTTATACATTTATGCCCTACTTAGGGCAACAACTGGAGAAGGCAATGGCACCCCACTCCAGTCCTCTTGCCTGGAAAATCCTATGGACCGAGGAGCCTGGTGGGCTGCCCTCTATGGGGTCGCACAGAGTCGGACACGACTGAAGCGACTTAGCAGCAGGGCAACAACTCCCCTTTTTAAATGCCCTCTCCCAAATAAATTCAATACAATGGAGGCAATAGTCTACCTTTAACATTAAAAGAAGAAAAAAAAATATTCAATAGACTATTTCTTGCTTGAAGAGTGGAAAACCCCCAAATTAAACCCAAATCGTTGACTATATTTGCAGTTCCCTGGGAGTGTATAATTACTTCAAAATAAAATATTTGAAAATTTGAATGTAAGTTCAAAATCTCAAAGAAACCAATGTAGAGCTTAAGAAACCCATTAATGAATGTTGAAAAAGAAAATATCTGTGATATATCAAGGTATTAAAAATAGTTTGATTTATAATTTACTTTCATTTCTTTTTGCTTCTATTTATGTTTAGATTTAAAAATCTTATATTAATCTAACATCCAAGATACTCTTACCACTATAGAGAATTTGATAATAATTATATATTTAGTAGAAAATTTTAAAATATTCACATTCAAAAGAAGCTATTCAGGTTGTGTTATTTTATGAATAATGGGCTAAAGTGGCACTTGGGGAGATTCACTAAGCTGAAATAATATTATAATCTTCAGGAATGATTCATGAATGCAATCAAGCATTTATTTACTCAGAAGCCTTTTAGAATTTACTGAAATAATAAAAGCATTTTACTTATAATTCATGTCGTTTCCTCTTTTTCATGTTATTTTCCTTATTTTTATTCTAAGCTTACTGCTATAAGTATCTCCAAATGTCACACTAGTTTTATCTGTCTCTCTCCAGAAGAAACCAGTCTTTATGAAAATACTCTGTTGATTTGACACAATGCCAGGCAAATAAATATTACCAATAAGTATTTGTTGAGTGAATGATTGAGTGTTCACATTAGAGCAGATAAATTATATTAATTTTTCATAGAACTCCGCATGTATAGAAACCATTGCTTTTTTATTGTGGTAAAAAATGACATATAACACATGATGTACCCTCTTTACAAATATTTAAGTGTACCACACCATACTATTAGCCAAAGGCACAGTGTTGTTTATAGATCTCTAGAACTTTTTACCCTGTGTGACTGAAACTATATATATGTTGAGGAGTAACTTTAAATTTCTACCTCCCCCCAGCCCCTAGCAACCACCATTCTACTTTCTGCTGAAGGTAAGCTTGGCTACTCATCATGAGTTTGTTTATATCTCATATAAGCAAAATAATGAAGGATTTGTCCTTCTCTGACTTCACTTGGGAAGCACATTTTCCCCATGATTTCAGATGCACCATTAAATATTCTACGTAGAGTGTTTAGACTGTGTTCTTTGTCTTCCAAAGTCAATCGTAATCTCATTGCTTTCTTGCAATAACCTTGAACAAAATCTCCCTCAACATTCTAACTTTGCAAATTTTTCCTCTGACAGGTTAATTTTTTTTAGAATTAAAGTAAAGGAATAAAACACATTATTAACAGTGATAGGCAAGGTATCAATGCTTCCTAACTTTTCCAACTCTCACATCCATACATGACCATTGGAAAAACCATAGCCTTGACTAGAATGACCATTGCTGGCAAAGTAATGTCTCTGCTTTTTAATATGCTGTCTAGATTGGTCATAACTTTCCTGCCAAGGAGCAAGAGTCTTTTAATTTTGTGGCTGCATGCACCACCTGCAGTGATTTTGGAGCTCCTACAATAAAGTCTGCAACTGTTTCCACTGTTTCCCCATCTATTTGCCATGAAGTGATGGGATTGAATGCCATGATCATAGTTAGACTGTAAAGAAAGCTGAGCACCGAAGAACGATGCTTTTGAGCTGTGCTGTTGGAGAAGACTCTTGAGAGTCCCTTGGACTGCAAGGAGATCCAACTAGTCCATCCTAAAGGAGATCAGTCCTGGGTCTTCATTGGAGGGACTGACGTTGAAGCGAAACTTCAATACTTTGGCCACTTGATGCGAAGAGCTGACTCATTTGAAAAGACCCTGATACTAGGAAAGATTGAAGGGAAGAGGAGAAGTTCTTACCTGCCTCAATACATTTGAGAAAGCCTAGACACTAAATAGTTTACTGTAGCTTGTAAGATATATTAAACAAAAAGAAAGACAAACAAACAAAAAACCTCTAACCTAATTTAACCTTGACTTGTAATCAAACTTTGTATCAAGTTGATGGTGTGTTCAACTTAGTCATTTTATAAAATATTTTGTCCACCTCTTCTATGCATATCTAAATATACTAAACCCTGATACTAGGAAAGATTGAAGGGAAGAGGAGAAGTTCTTACCTGCCTCAATACATTTGAGAAAGCCTAGACACTAAATAGTTTACTGTAGCTTGTAAGATATATTAAACAAAAAGAAAGACAAACAAACAAAAAACCTCTAACCTAATTTAACCTTGACTTGTAATCAAACTTTGTATCAAGTTGATGGTGTGTTCAACTTAGTCATTTTATAAAATATTTTGTCCACCTCTTCTATGCATATCTAAATATACTATTCACATATTTATTTCTTTAAGCTGACACTGCCATTCTCATATGTGATAAATTTTCACATTAAAACATAATTACTACAAAAAGATAGCGATAAATCCAAGTATTCTATATAGACTATTTCTAAGCACTGATCTTTTTAATCCTTAGTTTTGTGTCTTTGCTCCAGGTGGGAAAAGACTTTGTATGTAAACAGAGCATCACGTTCTTTATGTGTTCCAGCTTGTGAATTTTGCTTGAAGGTATGTGATTTGGATGCCATCAATTATTTTTATTTTTATGTTTGCAATAAGATAAGCTTTTAGCTATATTTAGCAGTACTCTCTAATACATCTGTGAAGACAATATCTTCTCCTTATACTCCCTGCAAGGGTCAAATGAACTGAAACCTACCTAAATTAGCAGGCAACACAGAATTTATGTTCGTCTATGTCTACCATTTAATGTTTTTCTTTTAGAATAGATCTTTCAGGTTTTTGTATATCTTTTTAAACAAAATCTACTTACAATTTGGCTAAGAAAATTAAAAATCACAGAGTTTGTGATTTTTTTGTAAAACCTCACTTCTTCTCCCCTCTTTGCTAATTTCCAAATGAGTAAGTTTTCTTACTGTGTATATTTTCTCTCTCAATCTCTGTTTTCAGAGGTACTACATATAAAACCTAGTGGCTAATCTACAAACTTTCTAATGATAAGAGAAGACATTTTTTTAA